>CAOLHI010001941.1:0-312214 GCA_948474755.1 Ctenosaura bakeri | reverse complement strand
AGCAACATCTGGAGGGCTTCAGTTTGCCCATCCCTGGTCCTCAACAACAAGAAAAAGCTTTCCAGTTTTTCAGATTTTTCCAAACTTACCTGGAATGACCAGGAAGTAAAACCTAAAAACTTTTGCATGCAAAGCTTAAAGGCTAGCAGCAAGCTAACAATCAATCCCTCCTTGAAACAGTAACACTAACGGATCCACAGTGTCCCATGAAAGGGCATAAAGATAGTAAGGAGGGCTACAGAAGGAGACTAAATTCCTCATTCCAGTCAGCAAGTAGTGGCAATTTTTTCAAAGGCAGGCTAATTTTGGCAATCATGTTAAAACACAAATAACACGCTTTCCTGCACTAGGTAAAGCAAATGGGATAAGAGAAGGGCAAGTGATGGCTAAATAGCACTTTTCAAACTGAACAACTCAGAAATCTCATTTTGTTTTTTGGAGACTTCAAAGAATATTGCAGTTAGCACATTGTCTGCTTGCTGCCGCAGTTACATAGTTATCCAGCCTCTCTCACAAACTAGCAGCAATCATAGTCTATTAATACATCTGGTCCTCCTACTGGCTCTTCACTCTCCTATTCAGAATCATTAATTATTTACTTAATACTTAACTACTTCTGAACATCTATTTTTAATTGTATAGAAACTATCAATTGCAACAATGCTGGAATTGTAAAAAATGGGAAACTAAGAGAAGTAAGACCAAGAATGTTAATACCACATACAGAGTTGATCCAACATACCAAATATATCCTCATCTTTGCAACCTCTTCCTTTTGCTAAAAATACAAAGCTGATTTTATAATATGTCTTGCCACTTAAGAAAAAATCTTTAGGGTCGTCAGAGGCTCCCTGCTATTTATGTGGCTTTCCATTCACTGCATGAATGTCTCTTATCAGAGACAGCAAAGACAAGCCAGGGTGCACTTTTCTTCACGATGCAACTAAAGAAACAGCACTGAGAATCAGTATGTCGTATTAGCGGTTAACTCTTTTTCCTCTTTTTCAGAAAGAATGCATATATGTGCCTTCAAGTTGCCTGTTATAGTGACCCCATAAATTTCATAGGGTTTTCTTAAGCAAGGAACACTCAGAAGTGGTTTTGCCAGTTCCTTTCTCTGAAATATAGCATCTGGTATTCATTGGCAGTCTCCCATCCAAGTACTAACAAGAGTTGACTCTGCTTAGTTTCCAAGTTTCCAAGATCAAACAGGATCTATTGCCTTTAAGGTACACTTGATGTCTACTGAGAATAAAGCCTCACTCAGACAAACAACATATTACAGTAGGACCCCCATATCCGCAGATTCATTATCCGCCGATTCAGTTATCCATGGTTGGCTGCAATCAGGCCTGGGGCCAGCGACTGGAGGTAGGAAAACAGCTCTGCTGCCACAATCAAGCATCATGGCTGTAGCCAGCGGGAAAACAGCGGGGAGTGCAGGATCACGTGCCTCGCTATTTTCCCATCTCCAGCCAGTGGCCCCGGGCCCAGTCGTGGTGGCAGCTGGCGGGAAAACAGCAGGGAACATGAGTTTGTGCTCCTCGCTGTTTTCCCAGCTCCTGCCACCAGCCCCAAGTACAATCGCA
Organism: Ctenosaura bakeri; assembly: GCA_948474755.1. Lineage (NCBI taxonomy): Eukaryota > Metazoa > Chordata > Lepidosauria > Squamata > Iguanidae > Ctenosaura > Ctenosaura bakeri. The sequence goes on along the minus strand of CAOLHI010001941.1, from coordinate 310,625 downwards.
GAGGCGGCTGGCGGGAAAACAGCAGGGAGTGCGGGATCCCGAACTCCCTGCTGTTTTATCACCCACTGCCACCGTGATCGGGCCTGGGGTGGGTGGTAGGACAGGGTGTTTGGTACTATCCCGGATTTCAGTATCCATGGGGGGGCACAGAACCAATCCCCTGTGGATACAGGGCCCTACTTTTACCTCAAATGCTAGAATAGTGTGATATAATTTTTTGTATAAATTACAAGAAAAAGTAAAAAAAAAAAAAGTAACATCCCATGTCTTAAACCAAAAATCCCATTCAATCCCTCTCTGCTCGACCACATTGTATTTTTCCAGAGTAGCCAGCCTACCATGTAACTTGGGGTCTGAACACAAAGAAAGGTATTTTAAGAAAGTCTCTCAGTCACCAGATTCTGTAAAAAAAAAAATCCAGACGGCTTTACTCAAAGCTCCAGAAGCACAGACTGACAGACCTGAAGTAGAAAAACAATAAATATCATACCCCCCCCGCACAATCATATTTATAACACATACAAATAATTACCTTTGGTGGTGGAGTGGCTAGGCCTAAGTGCATATATATCCCCTTGCTTGCTCACTTGTGTAAGGGGACAGGAGGGAGAAAGGGAACACCTATTCCATTCCCCTCCCACCCACACAAGTGAGCAAATGTACACATACCCTCCTTTCATCCCATCCCCTCTCCTCCTCTCACTCACACAAGTGAGCAAATATGCATGTGCCCTCCTCCCATTCCATCCTCTTCCCATTTACACAACAGAACACACATGCAGCCAGGCCCAACCACCCCACCCATTTGATTTTCTCCCAATCCACAAACAATCAAATCCACGAATGCTTAACCCACAAATGTGCAGGGCCAACTGTACTTCTTTTGCAAATGGAGGACAAAAAAGCATTTGTTTTACCGCAGCATTATAACCCTCTTGGGGAATGAGGCTTTAAAAGTAAGAAGATTACATTCCTCCACAAATACAAATAGACTTTCTTTTCTGTGTCACCTCTGCTGTGTGAGATCTCAAGCAAACATTTATTACTATTCAAAAGACCCTGATCTTAGGAAATCAAATGATGTTTCCAACCCTGCCTTACCTTACTCCCCATCCTGCAATATCCAAGAATGTGCTTGGCTTGTGCTCTGCACCCATAGACACAGTGGGCACGTTGCTCCCAATATGCAGCAAGTCTCTGGATATCCTAAAAGCACTTCCTGAATGTGTCCCCCACTCATCCGCACTGATGCTCCTGGACCTCAGCATTCACTGCAAGGCTGCTAGTTACGTCCTCCAAAGACAGGCTGGACATGCAAATGTGCATATCTACACTTAGGCCTGTACATCAGCTGTTCAAAAAGTGATCTAGGGCATCCCAAGAACTTCTTATCTTGAGATAAGCATTCTGGAGTACATGACATCTTTGAGATGATAAGAGTTAAAGGAGTTTAGCGGGATTCTCTTTGAGATGGAGCTTCCTAACAATGGGAGAGGCTGGTGGGCTAAGCTGTGTCAAGACTGATTAATATCTAAAACTCTTTCAACAGGTATTTTTATTATACCTGGAGTTAAATACAAGCTGAGGGACAGTATATTCAAGTTGGACAATAATGAGGATGTGTTGTTGTTGCCGTTGTTGCATGCCTTGAAGTTCTTTCCAAGTATCATGGGGTTTTCTTGGCAAGATTTGCTCAGAGAGGGTTTGCCTTTACCTTCCCCTCTTGAGGCTGTCCAAGGTCATCCAGCAGGTTTCCATGGCTGAGCATGTATTCCAACTCTGGTCTCCAGAGTTGTAATCCAACACTCAGATCATGTTCGTTGTAGTCCTAATTAAACCCGCCATTTTTCCTCCAGGGGTACCATTTATTGAAAACAAATCACTTGAGAGCTCAACATTTGCAAATGTTGACCTTCACCCCTCTGAGAACTCATTTATCAAATTATGTTTCCAAACTATGCCAACATCATTTTTGGATGGCACATATAGAAACTTTCTAAGAAACTTAAGGCTCTGCATTTCATACTATATATTTGAGAGATTCCTGAGACAGATTTTGGCTCACTAACAGGGTGAAAGTTCTTACGTGAAAATACGCTGGCGATTGTCAGACTATGACCACATATAAAACAGACTTATTTGATAAAGCTGCTAAAAGCTATCTCTCTGAAAGCTGTTGCTATTACCTGTGCAGGGGACTTGTTAATTTGACTTTTTCTACATATGTATTCTTTTATGAGATGTATAATGGCTTTTGGTCAAATAAAATAAATGAAAAGTGTGCATGAGTGAGAAACAGCTTCATGTATTAATCTAACACAAGGCCTTCAAGAGGTCAGGATCCTCAAAGAAAGATACTGAGCTTCCTCCATATACAACCACTCATATTTATCATAAATAAACCCAGCTCCATGAAAGCACATTGTCTCTCGAGCACAGCAAGAAGGGTAAAACTACCTCTCCCCCAAGTGCAAGGCAGGGTAGTTATAACTGCTTCTGAAAATGTAGTAAGTGATAGTCTTTATATTTCAACAAATGACTTTTTGTTTTCTGGTCATCCCTTCTGTGGGCTTTGAAAAATTTCAGGAGCTCACATGCTCCTCCACTTGCCATCTGTCTCAGTCCTCAGCAAGTGTTTGTTTAGTTATATTCCATTTCTCCTGCGCTTCAGTCAATTTACATTAGAATTCTATTTACATATCCTCTCTAAGTGATTATACAGAAAAGCTTCAAAGCAAAAACATGCAAACATTTATGAGAGCCTCGTATGTTTCCATTTCCTTTACAATCCTACACATGTTTACTCAGATGTCAATGTCCAATTAAGGCCTACTCCGGGGCAATGCACAACGTAGCAGATACTTTTATGTAAGGCTGTCTACAACAGTACTACTCATAGCAATAGTTTACCAGGGCTGGTCTATGAGTCACTGGTCATCACTCCACAGTACTCCACAGCAAATTTAAAAAAAGACACAGTGTAGCCAATAGGTACAAATATGATGCTGGTCCTTGTCACATTAGGGGGAAAAAATCCAGTCCCCTTCCTCAATCTAAAAAACACAGGTGTACAATATAAGATTATTGTAACTCCTAGTCCTTGTTTCTGTTTCTCAGTTCTTTTCATGAGAACAAATGTTTTGTGTCTACTTGATATTATGGAGAACAAGAAAAGATAAAATAATTCATTGTTTTACTAATGTTGATAGTTTCTTCTATTCTTACTGGGGTTTTTGTCTGACTCTCATAAAATGGCAAAACCAAAGAGGTTCCTTACATTTTTAGACCTTGTAGCTCCATTTGTAAGAAAAAAAATGAAATAAAAAATTCAATTTGTAATTATTTTCTGATTAAACTGCAATTTTAATACATCAGAAACAACAGTTATATGGCAAAGCAAGTCACACATAACACATTCTATGTTCCTAAAATAACAAGATTACTTTCACTGTTTCAAAAGTGCTAATATTGCGGAGGTTTTTTCAATTTTTTCCAAAAATTCCAGAAAATTATTCTTAAAAACAATGTTTTCTCCTTCAAAATTTCTGGAAATTTAGTATCTCTACACTATTTTATTAAGTCTTTAATATGATAAATAATAAGTCTTCTCTCTTTGGATATCATCTAGGTCAGTGATTCTTAACCTTTTCATTACCATGGACCCCCTTTAAACATCTTTTGTCGCCATGGTCCATCAAGACTTAACTCAAGATTTAAAACTCTAAAGTGCATCAAATATTTATTTAAAGTTACTCATTAAAGTCTTCAAATTTGGAAAGAAGGGGGTGAAAGTAAATGCGCACATTCCTATTATAATATTTGATTGGAATGATTCAATACAAGCTTGTCTTTCTTTCTTTTGCTCTTTTTGTCTTAACTGTAAAAGCTCATACCATTCGCAGACCCCCTCTGAGGACATGATGGCCCCCTGGGGTCCACAGACTCCAGGTTATGAACTGCTGATCTAGGTCATATTTACAATTAAGTTTTTGATTCTAATTACCCATAATTCATTATGAAATCACTTCTGTCTTTATATGTCTTCCCTTTAATATCATTATTTATATTTCTAAATATTTAATTCTTTCTTATTAAGAATTTTCAGTTACTAATCAACTGGACTGAAAGTCTTAATTTTGCCAGGGTTGTTACACAGGAAGTGACAACAGAGGAGCTGTGAAGAAAAGAGAAAGACAGCAGTCATGGAAGAAACTGACAACGAAATGGGAGAAGAGAAGGCTGAGTCTCAGCCACCTCTTTTGTGAATGCCTACCTTGCGAGTGCCGAGGGAGTTTGGGAAGGGCGGCCTGGAAAATTCCCTGTGCTACATATTCACGAAATTGGAATTTCAAAGCCACTCACCTCCTCCTCCCTCCATCATCACACTCTGCTTGCATGAGCAAAAAACTGTCCAGTCGGTCACAGAATGTCCATTCCACGGGCAGTTTTCCATCATAAGACTCTGACCTTGGCATTTTATAAATATTCTGTGTTGTTGTAAAGGAAGCAAGTTGGTGGTTTTTGATTAGTATTCCCCATAACAGGATAAAATGAAAATTCTTGACAAGCTTCATCATGGCAATCTTTAAGGAACTTCTAATAGAGAATTATTGCCAGATTGGAACCACACAGAAGACAGTGCATGGGCTGAAAAAGAACTGTTGATGTTATGTGCCTTCATGTCATTTCTGACTTATGGTGACCTTAAGGCAAATCTATCACAAGGGTCTTCTTGGCAAGATTTGTTCAGAGGGGGCTTTCTTATGCCTTCCTCTGAGGCTGAGAGAGTATAACTTGCCCAGTGGCTTTCCATGGCTGAGGAGGGATTTGAACCCTGGTCTCCAAAGTGCTCAAACCACTATACCATGCTGGCTCACACAGAAGAATTACCTTCTAGCAAATTAGCCTTGGCGTTATCCCACACAAACATCAAAGATCAATGCACACATTTTCTAACAGGCATGTGAGCTTTTCCAGGTCCCAGGTATGAATGTCTCTGTCTCCATATACAGTTTTGCTTTGACAAAAAGCAACAGAATCAAAACCGAGTTAACTTTCAGCTTACATGACAAACAGAGCAATTATCACACAAGCTCTGCCTTTGACATGCTTAACTGACACAGTCAATACAATGCAGACTAACCTACCCCCCCCCCACCAATGTTCTCTCTTCAAGCACAACCTGTGACTATAATACAAGCTTCCTACAGTACAGCTTCCTACAGGAGAGCAAGGTGCTTCCTACAGTACCTTGCTCTCCCAAAGAAAACTGTAAAACATTATAAAGTAAAATTCAATGACTTTTTCCAAGATGTGAAACGCAATTTAAGTATTAAACAGAGCATTTATGGTGCTTTGTATTCTTTAAAATAGTCCAGCCAGAAATGGTAAAAAGAAAGAGAGGGAAAACCTCAGACCAAGTACACCTTGTGACATTGCCTGGCCTGTGAATATCAAGATATGACTAGAGGAATACAGTCAAACTTTTTTTGATAAAGGGCTTTCAGTATATGTAACTGGCCTATCTATGTCATTCTAAAACTTCTATTTGTTTGTTTTACAACAAAGTTCAGAGAACTGGATGAACACGTATTGAAGAGACAGGGAAGCTGACACATTTCTGAGAAGGAAATATCCCTGTTTGCTTCTCCTGTGAAGTTCTAGTCCCTCCTCATTCTTCCTGTATGTCAGGCAAGATGAAATATCAACAGCTACTAGAAGTTTACAATTTGAGAAATATATGCACACATATTCATAGAGTGCAAATTTAAAAATTAATCAACTCATTTGTAGTCTGGGGCACAGTTTTGTGATTCCTGAAAACAAACGGATTGGAATTGTTAGTACAGATTCTGGACTTTTAAGACACGAGTATTGCATCAATCCAGAAATGGCTCAGAGGAAGAGCAGGTCTTAGTTGACCTGAGCATCCCTCAAATTGGTAGATAGCTAATCCTGAAAACAAAGACCCCAAGAATAAAACACTGCCGTGTCAGTAACAGTTTTCCTACTATCAATCTGTGACCTCCCATGTTCTTGAAAGAAAAGATTTTCAAGGTGATAAAAATTTTCTTTCTCCACTGTTATGCTCATGGCATCCATTTAGATAATTCCACTGTGAAACAACTGTATATAAAATTGATCACATTCTATGCAACTTAGCTGTTATTCTTGAAGCATAACAGAAATCAGAAGTGTCACTAGCTGTATCTTGTTGTGTTTGCTTGGATCACTTTTCAGTCTATTTCCTTCTCAGATGGCAACAAAGGGCTTGGGGACATCTATGCCATTATAGCTTTTTTGGAATCTTGCCCATCCTGGATAGCTCTGACTTGAAGAGTGCAGAAAACTGCCCTTACACTTATAGTGAACGATTGGTCTAAATATCCTAAAGGCATCAGAACCTGCCTGATCTTGGAAGCTAGGTAGGGCCAGCCCTAGTTAATATCTGGATGGGAAATCACTATTGAATACCAGGTGCTGTAAGTTATACTTCAGAGGAAAGAACTGGAAAAACCACTCCTGCATATTACTTGTCTAACAAAACATTATAAAACTCATATGATTGCTATAAGTCAACCCGCAGCTTGAAGCCACATACACACACTGTGTCCTTGAGAAAGAGAGAAAACTGCTACCATCTGTAAAGGAATCAGCAATGGAGCCTTATTTTTGCTGTCAACTAAGAAATACGCATATCATCACTTAGCTTCCAGTAGTCTTTTGCTGAAGAAAAGGCTTAACTATATTGTTGCCTCAAAGCTCCAGGCATTTCTGGTTGAAGTACCAGCTCTACCAATCAACCTCTCAGCCAGGTTTTGAGTCTAACACTGGTTTGGCACCTTCAGTGGGAAAACAACGCTTTTCTGGTGCTGGAAATATTTTGCAATGGTTTTCAATACTATAAATTATTTGGAGGGAACCAAGGGGCAAAAAAATGAGAATGGGACAGGCAAGCCCTAATGTTTATTAATGGGCTATTTGTTGTTATTCTAGACTATGAATGCAATATTAAGTGGTCTAACATTTTCTTTTCCTGAAATCATATCAATCACTTCTGAAACCATGATTGGGAGGAGACATGTGGCAGAAGATTACTGCATGAACAAACTTGCTGAATCATCCAAAGAAGAAGAGACATTTATTCAGAGACATATATACATAAGTATACCTAAGCAGCTTACTATGCCATTCCTTCAGGACAACCCCATCACAAACTACAGTGACAGGAATTCATCCCGTTTTGGTCAAAGAGGTGAGGGAAGAGAATATTGTACAGGCCCATATATGACTGAGTATATATGGCTGCACTCAGACATTGTTTGCAACAAGCTGGCAAACAGGCTGAAAAGCATTCTCTATGCTAACTGTTGTTTCTTGTTGTGTCCAAGTTCACAAATCATTGATGAAGCACAGTTATGGCTGTTACTCCATCCCAAGAGGCTACTATACTATGCAGATAAAACAGACTTAAGGTAGACTGGGAAGCATTTGTACTTTCACATTTCAAAGTTACAAGCTATTATGTTCATTCTTAACAAGGGACAGCACAGGACATAGTTTGTCACTATGCCTGAAGTCAGCAATGTAGAAGGGATTTCAAAGCACTTTGAAACTATGTGCCCACACTTCATGATCCTAAATCCAAGATCAAAATTCATTTATCCCAAAGTACAAATTGTAATCAGATTCTGCAGCCTGAAGAAATACAAACTCCGGGATTCATGTTCTATAGTCAGACCGATTGAGACTGGATGTTAAAACCAGTGTGAAAGAAATTATCACTTTTATTGACTTCCCCTCCTCTTTTCTTTCTCCTGTGATCTGCAGAGCTGAATAATCATCTGTTTTTTAAGACATTTCATTTAGCCTTCAGGGCAATATCTATTAGTATGATAGTCCCTTGAGTTTTTCCATTAGATTTTTAAGTGATTTCCTTCTACACTCCAGAATGGTTGTTCATGTAGCTATAGAGAAACCAGTGTGTATCTATAACCTTACCAAAAAGGCCTGGAGAACTCTGAAAAAGATCCAATTCTTGCTCAAGTGGGTACATTTTTCAAATTTTATAAGGCTGAAAGGCTGATAAGGTTTTCTTATCTACAAGAATGCCTGCAAAAGTTTGCCTTACAGCATTACTCAGATACCCTGGTTTAATTTGAACGTCAACCTTTCACAAACTGATTTAGCAGCTTTGCAAAATAATTATGCCTCAGAGAACTGCTCCTGTTGTAAGCAAGTTCTCACAAATTCATAACACTTCATCATATGGAAGAATGGGTTGTGAACAAAATCAGTCCTTTTTCTAATTGCAACGCATCTCTTTTCAGCTCACAAAACCACAGTTTAAGACTAATGTGCAATCTGTGCAGTGTTCTTTTGATTTCTGTTGGCCTACGTGGTTGACAATGCAGGTAGAAACAGTACTCACAGCTGGACTCCAGGGAGCTGAAATAGCAGTTGTATTTTATCCATCCTGTTTAAGTTTACCTACAAGAGTGTCCCAATTACCTACAAGTTAACCTCTATAATAAACCCTCCTGAATATAACATGGGCTAGGTGCCTCAGTTCACACCCCTCAGTCCAACCATGAAGGTTATTGGATGTCCTTGAGCAAATCTCTGTCAGCAAAACCTACATCACTGAGCTGGTAGAAGGATAACATAAAACAATCTCATGTACATTATCCTCACCAATTTAAAGGAAGAGCATGGTAGAGATGGAAAAAAAGAACCAGAAAGGATGTGTAGTTTCATTTGATCAATGCATTATATCCAAGTTTTAAAATAAAGATTATTACTTTGAGCATACCTCTAACATTCTTTCAAAAAGCCATACAACGAAGTTTCATTCAAAATGATGACTAAGGATCTCTAACAAATTTCTTGACACAAAACCAAACTGCCAGGATCCCTCTAAAGAAAGCTTGCTTGTTAAAACCAATTTAGAAAGAGATCAAGAGCCAATTCATGCATTAGAACTAGCAACTTAATATTCTTCTCCTCGCAGATACTGAGACCATCATGTGGAATACTGTAAGAGAGAGACTTAGGAACTGATGGACTACAGGAGCATCATCTTATGGACACTTACATACTTTGTATACTTCTGGAACAGCTCCAATTCCAGAAGCTCTAGCCATGGTTTTCTGCCAGCTCGCACAACAGACTACTTACTATGAGCAACTGCTCACAAGAAGCAAAAAAGGTAGGGAAAAGGGCTGCCTATTACAAACACGGGGTCAATTCCAGTGCTATAGAAGTACATGTAGCTTTAAGTGCTAAAACCATGTGAACGCTTTAAGATCTTACTGCTACTACACCAAAGCTCTAAACTGGGAGCAAATTTTAAACAAGTCTTTGTTAAAAGCTGGCCACTTTTATTTCTCAATTGATTTTTTCCACATCAGAGTGCTGTTGTCTTAAGAGGCATTTCTCTCTCTTCTTCACATGCTGTTCCTAAGTGGTATAACCCAGGCAACCCTAATACCCTGCTTCTTCCCAGGGATGAACACCATTGTGTTCCAAATGACCCATTGCTCTCAGATATGGAATGCAGATACAAGTTTTTCAATAGATTCTACAGATATAGATTTCCCAACAAGTCCTTTTGCCTTGTATGTGTCATCATAATGTGTAAAGTATTCACCTGGACCCAACTTGGGTCCTGATGGGGCTCTACTAGCTAATCAAGCTCCTGACACACACTGGTTGAAAACCATGTAGAGAAATAGAAGAACCTAAGTAATAGCTGCTGAAGAAAACATTACACTGGCCTGTATAAACAGAATTCTCAAACTGGGCTTCGTTAAGCACATTTATCATATACTTCCATATCAAAAAGCCTGGACTCAAATACCTTCAAAGCCATAAGAAGACATCACAAAGCCTTTAGCAAACAAGGATCAGCAACTAAATGAATGAAGCACTTGCCCACTCCCTGAAAGCTTTTACAAATAAATGTGCTTTCTGTCAGCGCTCAAATGACAACAAAGAGGGGAAAACAATCAGATTTCCACTGGGGGAGTGCTCTGCAGCTGGGACTGCCAGCAAGAAAAATGTTGCCCTACACACAAAATTCATCAAGGATACCACAAGCAGAACCCCCACAGCTGATCAGTTTCCAAAGTCTCCTCAAAGACAGCTCCATGTAGAGGGCATTGCAACGATTCAATTTAGATGCAATAAAGGCATATGTCACCACCGTTTTTAGAGAGAGTATTTTATTTTATTTTTATTTTAATGCCATGTTTCTCCAGAGTGGGACCCAAGGAGGCTTCAAAACGTTAAAAACATAGATAAAGCGTTTAAAACAATCAAAAACATTAAAAGACATATAAAATTATAACACCTGTTTTTTTTTTAAAAAAATCTTGATAAATTAAAAGTACACCAGCTTACTGCATGGTGTAGTGGCCTGAGTGGTGGACTACAACTCTGGAGACCAGGGTTTGATTTCCTGCTTGGCCATGGAAACCCATTGAGTGGCGTTTGGCACGTTACACACACTCAGCCACAGAAAGTCCTGTGATAGGTTCATCTTAGGGTCACCATAAGTTGGAAATAACCTGAAGGCACACAACGCAACACAAACAGGTTGACTTTTCCTATTCCTAGATCCATCTATCTCTCTATCAGAAGTACATCTGCCTTGTCTGGATAAAGTTTCTATTTAATAGTAATTCAGTATTGGTAATTCAGGAATGCAATATCTGGCTAGGCTTTTGGCAGTACATAGATTATATATATAAAACTATGAAATGCATAACTAACAGTCACTGAGGTTCCTGTCCTCCACTGTGAACCCATGAAGTCCATTTTGAACTCTAGGTACAAAGGAGGCTTTAATTGTTTTCTCCCTACCATTTATTGCTCACCAGCTCTGAGAAGTCTGTCTTCCATTTCCTACATTTAAGGATCTTCATTTTATACTCAAGTTGGACTTGCAAAAGACAATAAATGCTCATGCAGGAACAGCACAGAACATTACTACAAATTCAGTTTCAGATTAACTTCAACTTTCATATAAGGAAGATAGGTTCCTGTTCTATTATTCTTAAGATTAAAGGAGTTGAGATTTCACTGCACATTAAAGAACTGAGATCTATTCAGGAAATCTCTTCTGAAGGCTAATTCATAACCATACCAAAATAAAAACACGTATGTTTTCTATCCCAATGAAAAATATTTTTTCTAAAAATATTAACTCAGTTCAGATGTCATATCAAACTGAACCTTACCAGAACCATGAACACAGTTAGAAATGGGTTTCTAAACCACAGTTTAGTGTGACACAGTTGGCAAACTATCACTTACATCCATCACTCTGTCACAAGAGACTGTTGTCCTATGGAGATTAAAGCAAATGGACAAAGCTGAAGACAAAGTACAGGTCTAAAGAACAAACTACAAGAGCAAGCTAACAGCTGAATCAGGGTTTGCCTATTGCTATAAAAGCTGTGCCTTTAGCATACAAGAGCTGACAGGCTGTATAGCTGTTAACAAAATAAAAATGTTAAAAGCCATCATTTTTCAAAAAGGATAAAACAACAGAAACACAGACAGTGAAAAAGAAAACAACAGGAAAGGCAACTCCATTGGCTTAAACTATTTTTGAGACTTCAGGGAACAAATAATGGGGTGCCAAAATGTTATCACCAGGCAAGCTTCCTTATAGACAATATTCCCCTTTCAGCTTTGCTATTCAATATCCAAAAGTCTGGGGACAGAGAGTGATATGACCATTCTGTTCCTCTCCCAGCACAGATAATTCATCAAGGTAACAATTTCTGTGCCAAAAGCAGGTGTCAAAAATGTCAAAGAAAGCAAAATGGATTCAATATTACCCCAAATTGCCTGGAACTACCCAACAATTGTCAAGATCCTTGCTCCAGAAGAAGATATTCACTTCCCATCAACAGTTATTACAAATCTCTCAGTCAAGACAGGCTCACACAACCTGTTCTTTTAGAACTCTTTGCCTTTTGCAAAGAGGAATTTATTACCTTTTGGACCTATTTAGTTAGTTCCTTTCTTATAAATGTTAAAAGCTACAAGGAGTACAGACCAATGACCCACACATACAATAATAACCTTGAACCTTCTAAGCAGACTGTCTGCAGCTTTCAATGAATACAACTAATTCCACAAAACAGGAGAAGTTGGTACTCAAAATAAATCCTTCACATGCTAGATAGTCAAGGCCAACCCAAAACATTTTTGTCCCTAGGGGCAAGATAGTATCTCTCTCATTCCACATACAAAACTTGAGTAAACTGGTAGTTCTACAGCAATACAGCATCCTCTACTGTACTCAAGGGCAGGCCTTTTCACATACACATCTGCACCTGCTCCTCACTCTTGTGCTTCTGCTGCCTTTAGCAGTCACTACATTCTGTATAATGATAGGGCTTACCCTTTAGTGGTGTAGTGGTTTGAACATGGGACTACAACCTTGGAGACCGGCATTCGATTCTTCACTCATCCTTGCTCAGCCATGGAAACCCACAGGGGTGACGTTGGGCATGTGACACACTCTCTGTCCCAGAAAAGCCCATGATAGGTTTGCCTTCGGGTCACCATAAGTTGGAACTGACTTGAAGACATCAACAACAGCAGCAGCAGGTTAAGGGAACTGTCAAGTGCTTAACAGACATTTTTTTTTCTCAAAGAGCCTAGGACACATTTCACAGAAGGCTCACTGAGGTTCCCATCTTACCACAATGTCTGAATTTGAGCAGCTCCAACCTCATTATAGAGGTTCTGCTGGATGACACCCTGAGGATACAACTGGGGCAGAAAATATGGCTTTGTAGTCATCACTACCAGCAAACAGTAAGCTCAATAAAAGCTCTGATCTGTATGTGACTGAATTCACATTGAGTTTTCCATCATTGTTTCATTACCCTCAACTCACTGGTAAAACAACGAGTTGTACATTTGTAACCCTAGCTTGAGTTCTAAGCCACAGTTAGCAGAGATAATGACTTGACATTTTTGAACTGATGCACTCTGTCTCTTCTATAGGTAGCTGCCTGATACCACATCAGTATATTTATTCTTGTAGGGTGCTCTGCTCACATTAACTGCTACCTAATATCCTTCTAACTGGAGAAGCCACTGATTGACTTAGGTTCCATCCTTTTTATTATTTGCAGTTTTATATGAACTCAGCTAACTGAAGTGCAGCTCCAGGCTACCTTGTTCCCAGAGGAAAAGAGGTTGCCTTCTGCATTGTCATTGACAAAGTAGTCTTTACAAGTTGAATTGTTTTTCTTCCACCTACACAAGTTCTTCATTTCAATAAAGACACTTTTAAAAAGCAGATGTGGAAGCCAAGAATTTTACATGCACTGAGAAATGGCAATGAAATCTTGGCAACACTTTTTGTACACAAAAACCTACAGCAAACTGAATTACTCTTTTATACCACACACAAATGCTAGAGTACAAATTAAAATGTTTGACAAATGATTAGAGAACCAAAAGTCATATTTTTAGACAAAGCAATTTCCTTTGCCTATACATATTCTAAGATATCGAATATAATAGTTTTGGATTAATTATATGAAATACAATATGGATAAATTGCTATAGAAAACTACAGTTATTCTAGGAAAGGAAACCAACATCTATGGCCTTTAAAATTCACTTCCTTAAGAAATGAAACAGGGAAAATACAGAGAGCTTATAAACCAAGCATTCTTTCTACTTTTAGAACAGGTTAGCAACCCCGTTTTGTCTTGATCATTATAGCAACTACAGAAATGGCAGATGGAAGTCGATTTTACTTACATGAAAAGGCATGTAAACCACTTGAAGAGCACTGAAAAATCCCAATCAAATTCACAGCACAGAATGCTTAACATGATCAAGACAGCATTACCCACTTCCACAGGTATACCTCATAAATCAATTTCCTCTTGTGTTATACTGGGTAAAATCATGGTCAGGCCCATGATGCAACTCTTTGTACAGTTATTGGCTTTTCCCACTGGACCTTAGACTCCACATCTCCCTGATTTTAAGTACTTCCAAATGTTGCTCTTTGTTAATAGCAAACTAACCACATGGTTGATCTAAAAAACACATATCATTCATTCATCTCAAGACAGTACAATAAGAAACATATGAATTATGGAAGTCATTATGATGAATAACCAAGCTGTTTGGATAGATGTTGTATGCAACATTGTACTATAGTACAACAACAACATGCAATATTCCAAAATGAAACACATTTTACTTACATACAGGAGTTTTTGTATCTATTGCCAAAAGCTCAGTTATCCCAGACAAGGTGGGTGAAAGCTATTCCTTCCCAAAATGAAAAGAAAACTGAAGGGTACAGAGCACAGAGATCAGGTGGCATGTACTTCTGTCTTTTCGCTCATCAAGCAAACTTCTGCTGACCTTGTGTAATAATTGCTTCCTTTCCCATCACAAATTCCTCCCTTCCATAGCTATTTACATTCTGACTGCAATCACCTTGATCACTCAACCATTAGTAACAAATGTCTCAGGAGACATAAAGCGATTAGTAGAACAGTCTTTCATTTTTGTTCATGATTAATATCCAGCACCATATGAGAAAATCTCCAGACAAATCATACATGGAGAAAGAGTATTACCCTTCTGACCTCTCAAAACAAAGCAGGCATATGTACAGGGAGAACAAGGATGAAAATCTCTAAGGAGGAAAATCTTTAACAATTAGTAGTAGTAGTAGTAACAACAACAACAATAGAAATCATCAAAAATTTTACTAAGCCAAAATTATGCATTTTCTCCATTTCCATCATTTATCTGAGCTGAAGGTGCACCAAGTTTTCCCTCTCATTTTACCTCAGAAACTATTCTATGCAGTAGATTGGCTGAAAAGATACTCTACTCACCCAATCCTCAAACTATGGTTTAGAAAAAGTGAAAACAGTGCATAAGTTCATAAGCTTATTCATTTAATTAATTAATTTATATACTGACTTCCTTCTGGCAGGGAAACCCAAGGTAGCTTACAACACATCAAAGCTAAAATCTTATTATACAAAGGTTTAAAAAAAGGTTAAAAACACAAAATTGAAACCATTTAAAACACATTAGACATAATTTAAAGATTTTTAAAAAAAATTAAAAGAGCCTTCTGCTACATGAATTTTAACTGCCAAGCATCTAGCTAAAGAAAAAGGTCTTCGCCTCTCAGTGAAAAGAGAGCAGAAAGGGGGCAAGCCAACTTTCCACAGGAGGAATTCCAAGCCTAGGAGCAGCCACTGAGAAGGCTCATTCTCCAGTTCTCACATCTTCTTAGAATCCGTGTACTTCCCCATTTCCCACATCTCTGAAGTAAGTTTCTAGTTTTCGTTTGGACAGCAATTGAACAGTTTGCTGCATTATCAGGACAAACAATGATTGCTGATAAATTGAAAACTGAGGAGCAAATCTCCCACAAAAGAGGAATGAATATGCAGAATTCTTTTGTGGCTCTTCAAAGAATCACCTCAACCAAGCCATCACAGGTTCCTCTGAGAGCTTTATGGCTGAATTAAATTTCAGCTCTCGACTCTCCAGTCTATTAGTTATACCAATAACATCGTAATATCTGTACCTGTCGAAAGAAGTTTTGAATCTTCTCCTATTTTCCATATTCAGATCTGTGCTTTAGATAAATATGAATAGAGAGAAAGGATGAGTATGTACAGGACTGTCACAGGAATACACAGAGGTAGATTAGACCAGTGCTATTCAAATTGGTGATCCCCGGATCGCTACCAGTCCCTGGCAAGTTTCCAGGAAAGAAACAACTGTAGCCAATGGGCACAAATATGGTGCCAGTCACTGGCACACTGGGGGCAAAAAATCATTGATGGTCCTTTATATCAACCTGAAAGCACCAGAACAGAACAGAGGTTCTCAGAACAAAAGCGCAAATTGAAAGATAAAGAAGCCCTGCTCCTCTGGTGTGACAGAATCCCTCTCCAGGCTGATCCCGCAGTTCCAACTCTTGGGCTCCTATCATTCACACTGTTCCTTTTCCCTCAAGATTCCCCCAAAGTGATCCTTATTATGGACAAGTGACTGTGGGTTGACCATGGTAAGCATGACCAGTCTCCTGAACAATTCTTAAATGGAACAATCAGACTATGTGGTAGAAAACAAATGAGTAATGATCTATTATATAACAAGGTGAGTTAAACAAGAAATCCCTCAACTTTTTCCTCATTCACAGTTCCCAAGACCCTATTCAGATCTTCCTCCTTTTTCTGACTGCCCTAACTCTATTACAACTTTTTCCTAATGGAGTTGAAATTTTACTACCCGTCTCTTAATACCCTTTGCCATAGCCCAGTGAAACTTTGAAAGGGTGCATGATTTATTTTATGCTTCGGAGTTGGCCCAATAAAGGCTTTTTGGATTTTGTGGCCTCCAGTTTGTATCCCTTCCCCTCACATGCCCCCATTCCAAAGCATTCCCTGACTGTAATCAGGCTTGCCCAGCTTTTTTCTTCATGCCTAGTTATGAATAATGTAAGGGATAAGACTCCCATAAAGCAAGGTGGATATTCTCAGGGTTTTGAAGTCAACACAGAACAGTTAACGGGTTGCTTCCTTCCTGACATCTCATGGGGGACACAAAGGGATGTTTTTAAGCTTGGCAGTGAGTTGGGATGGGTCTTGCAGGGCAAAATGGTGTTTTTAAAGTCACTGAATATTTTGTGACATGAACGTGTACAGATTTGCTGGCATACTGCAAGGAGGGAGGATGGTGTGAACCAGAAGTAAACAGACTGATGCCTTCACTACAGAAAAATTGTGAGCAATCCTCTCCCACACTGTACGATTTGGGAAAGCAGACAAACCAGTAGCTTGTATTTTTCTTTGCTCTGAGTCTACATACAAAGCCAGCATTTGCACATCTCCCACATGGTGAGTGTTTAGGTCATTCTATGTTAAATCTTTGTCTATGTGAGATGTGTAAGCTTTGCCTTCTATACGGCAGCAAAAGAGTTAAAAGCAGTACTAAATGTCTCAGTTCTTTTCCTTCTGGTATAATCACCATGTCTTTTCTCTGGATACCATGAACAGATTGACTCTACACAAAACAGCACAAGAAATACTGGATCAATTGATACATTACACTAAACCGTGGCTTTTGATGACCACAATTTAAAAACTCAAGCTTCCAAATGTGTATCAAGCAAACCAAAGTCAATAGTCAAGTATCAGTTTCGATTTTCCATCAGCATAGCACTCAGCTTCAGAGATTTCACTCCAGCTTCCATGATGCAGCATCCCCTGAAGAATAGCAACAACTGTGACTGTGGTTTGTGGATCTGGACATAACTTCAAATGATAGTTGGCACAACTTGCAGCTTGCAAACCAGTTTCAGACTGTGATCTGATATCATGCTGCATCACAAACCATGGTTTGTGAGGTGATAACAGTAAAAAAGCATTAAAAATACACACACACACACTTCTCAATGTAGCTCCTGTTGCCATTGTGCTTGCACTTATATCACATATCACATTTCACATTTCAGTGGCTCGCCTCTAAAATAAGTCCGAAATACTGGAACAAATGCCTCCTTATTTCTGGCTGGGATCAAAGAACTTATTCTGGTCTAATAATAATATCAAAGAGGAGAAACAAACTCTTAAGCTATGGTTAAAGAATTTCAGAGGGGTTCTTATTAACAACTAAGGCAGGAGGGAAAGGACATCACTGCAGTGAATATGAAAGCTGTTGATTAGCAATCATTAGATGATCCCTGGACATCCTAGAAATGATTAAGCAGCACAGGACATTTATGTTTGAGGGAGCTTTTCCTCTTTCTTCCCTCTCTCCAAGATTAACAGACCAAAATGAGACCTTGTGCCCTTTCCAAGAGCAAAGCAGCTTTTGATAAGGTACTTAACATAGTTTTCAGCAGTGCTGATTCAGGGACTAACAAGCTAGATTGCCCTACAGAAGGAGTGGGAATCACATTAACCACCAAATGTTGAACTTTAATTCCTAGCTTTCCTTACTCACTGGCTAGGCTACATAGGGCTGCTGGGACTTGAAGTCCAGCAACAGATGGAGGGTCACACAATTCCAACTCTTCCCCTATAAACAAGAGGTCAATCATTCCATATTTTTTGTACATTATCAACTTAGAATTGCCCTTTTGAATAGTAACCAGCAGCCAAAGATGTCCATTCCAGTAAGCTTTACACATGTCTATCTTTAGTCGACCTTTTCTACACGTTTGTTTTGTTTCAGCAGGATTTTCTGGCCAGATTTATCACTGTTGTAGTTGAACGCATATTTGTATGGGGTAGCTTAATTAGGTCCAGTATTTTATTGTAGACCAGTTCATATATTTTAATCAATGCAAGTGATTAATATTGTGTATTTTAATCATGAAGTGAACAGCCTCCATATGAGTCTTTTAAACAGATAAATGAAAGGGTGGGCATGTTGCTTCCCAGTAAGAAGAGTTTTTTACTACTTACACAGACAGAGCTCTGCAGTAAAACTTTGCAAAGACTGAGTTACATCAAAGCTAGATAAAAAGCTGAGGAACTTATTTGTAGTGTGCTGTTTGATGTAATATACCTGGTAGACACAAAGTCTAGAAATCTGCATAGCTTTGATCACAATAGACAACATGGGATCTAGCTGGTTAAGGATTAGAGAACCTTGACAACTCTGAGGGGACTTTCTTGTACTACATATTGATAAAAGCAATAGCCTACAGAGCAGGGGTGGGCAAGCTGTTGCCTATAAGAAGTTACTAGACTGCAACTCCCAACATCCTTGACCACTGGACACACTAATTAGTGTTGCAATCCAACAACATTTAAAGGACAACAACTTGCCGACCCCTCCCAGACAGACAGATCTTTTACCATCTGTAGAGTGTCATTTAATGCCAGCACATCTAGGAATCTGAGTAATATACTGAACAAACAGTTAAGACACTCCATTTAAAATGCCATTTACAGTGGTCACTCCTTTCCGTCATACTGAATAATGCAACCGCAAAGTCACTAAAACACAGAATGGAGCTTCCATGGACACACAGTAGTCAATGTCAGGTTTTAGGAAACATGAGGATAGCCATAATCTCTTTTGCTGCACGTTCTTTTGAAAGCTCTGTGTAGCTAATTAATTAGGCTGCATATTGCCAATTTTAAAATGCTTAGTGAAGGAAAACCTGCACAACTATTTACTAATTAACAAATAATTGTAATGTGGTCAATTACCAGTGCTGACAAAGATTCTTCCCTCTCACTATGAGTGCAGAATTAAATTACTCATCAAGCTCAGAGCCATATTATTTCACTAACACTCTGGTTAATATTTGTTCCAGATACTATTTGTAAAAAGAACACATTTGTATAATTTTAACAATTAAGGGCAGTAAAAAAAAAAACATATGCCACAGTATTACTTGCTAGAAATTAGTTTCCAAGGAAGCCTAGAGCTACTTGATGAGTATTAACACACTAATGGGAGCCAGGAATGGGAACAAATTATCTCTAATAATACTTAGCACACATACAGAACATAATGTCTTCAAATGCAGTACCACATATTAACTAATTAACCCATATAACTCCTCTTCCAGGTTGATGAGAATTACTTTTATTTAACAGCCAGTATAATGTGGAGCCAAGGTAACTACAAAAAGGACATTGATTCAGACAGATTCATAATTAGTGATACGTGTTTGGCAACCTAGCCATATGGCTATTTCCAGCTTACATTCACAAAATACATAATTGCAGCCACTGCCAATCCACTGCTTGATTGACTACAGGTATTTCTACCCCAGCTCACTTTGCACACTCCAGCACTTGAAAGAACACCAGTGGTTCATGGACTCTTCAGCTGGCACCACACCCCATATAGGGGTTCCACTCCCAGGTTTTGCCAGTGTGAAACTTGAGACCAGATTCTGCATTGTGTTTGTCTATACCAGGGCAGGAGAACATGCATCCCTTCAGAATTTCTTGGACTGCTCCAACCAGTTTGGCCAATGGTGAGGCCTGATAGGGAGCTACACTGCAACAACATCTAGAATCATTCACAGTCTTCAAAGAAGGATGTTCCAATGGCCAACAAACAGCTGGGAGCATCAAAGGAAAAAATATGTATGAAGAACTGAAGTGGACAGCAAATGTAGAACAGCACTAAATGACGTATCCCCAAAAATGTATTACAGGCGCATTTCAAATATGGAGGTCATCAAACATAGGAATAAAGAGTGGAATTCTGTATCAGCTACATAGTAAAGTATACTCAGTTCAATGTACCTAACTAATTAACTTCTGGACTAACTGTCCCCTCCCCCCAAATCTGATGGATATGTCATTCAATTATGCTCCAATTGCTGGCAGAATGGGACTTCTCCCCATGCCTCATAAAGTTTTTTTTTGGGGGGGCAGGGTTACTATTTTGGTAATAGCATCAAAACCAAGACTAAGGAGCAATCAGGAATATGAAAGTTATAGACAAGTAAATCTAGGTAACTGTTTAATATTCACAATAGGTCATTAGTCACACTATTGCTACAATCACAACTACCCCCCTAATCTACTTTACTGGGCAGCAGATGCTCAGGGCAAAGGTGGTCAGTGATCGGAGCACAGTTGAATGATGGTTCCGTCAGGTTTGGAAGGGGGTGGTAGTTAAGTACAATAAGCCCTCCATAACCATGGATTCTATATTCATAGATTCAACCAAGCACAACTTGAAAAAACTCTCCCCCCGAAAAAAAATCAAAAAACAAACTTTGATTTTACTATTTTATATAAGGGACACCATTTTACTACACCATTGCATCTAATGAGACTTGAGCATCCACAAATGTTGGTATCTACAGGGGGTCCTAGAATGAACCCCTAGCAATTATTGGGGACCTACTCTATACTTAACTAAGTATCTGATAAAGAATTCTGGCCAATATTTTACAGAGCAAATGTGACACATAAAAGTCCATTTCAGAAGCAGTCAGCTTCTAAGGGTCTAGACATTCCCTCTAAGGGTCTAGACTTAAGACACATCCAAAAAAAATTCACACACACTCATAGCAAATTATTCTACCTTACAGTCTATAGGGCTGTAAGGTAAACGTAAGCTCACCCTTCCCACAAACCTGTTTTAGGCAAAACAAAACAGAAAAGTGACCAGAGGCAGTTCTGGGAGCCCACTTAAGGCTACACTTTGCTAACTCCTGGCCTTCAGTACTTGCTCTCATACAAGTATTAGTAAGGGTCAGAGCCTGGAAACAATTTGCTAAAATTAATTCATTAAAATTTTCAACAAGCAATTTTAATTTCATTGTTTTAATGTCTAAATATATAAATGATATTAAATTTTTCACAGCAACAATTAATGTTTCATGTTATTTTAGTGTACACTTGGGAAGATACTTCAGGGGACCCGTTCTTTGTAGTGATTTAAACTTTTATTTCACCACTAAAAACTTCTATCAATGATTAACAGAGTAGATTAATTTTATAAGTTTCTCTCTACATTTTAATACCAACTCATTAATTTCCTTCAATAATTTAATATTAACATGGTATTGTTAACACCACTATTCATGCTAATGCTCCCACGTTCTGGGGAGCAACACTCAATTGTAAGAGTCTTGGCTCTGCAACTTGTAGACTCCAAAATCAAAACAGAACCTTGCAGCACCTTATGGAGTAACCGTTTGCTGTGGCAAAGGCTTTTATAACAGAGACGGCCTTTTTTGGTCCTCTTTCTTCTCTCATTCCAATGGCAAGCAAAAACTTGTTTATTTAGGTAGGTTTTTGATTCAAAAATCACATGGCAGGAGGGTGTTTTGAAAGTAGCGTGCTATGCCTTGACCTTTTACCTTTTTAATTATGTTTTCAAAGTATTTTCTTTTTAACCACCTGCCTTCTTTATTATTTGGTTTTTAACTTTTGCAAAATAAGTTTTTAGCTGAACTCTGTTTCAAATTATTGTAAACCAATTTGGGTCCCATGCCAGAAGAAAGGGCATAAACAAAATAAATAAAATTTATATTTTATAAAAACAAAAAGTATTCTACAAACAAGAGGACAAAAAAGAAAATTGTGAAAATTTGGCCTTGAAACCTGTGAAATAAAAAAAATACCTGTGCTACTCCTAAGCAAGTGCATGTATAAACTCCTAAGCAAATGCATGTATAAACAATTACTGCTGTACCTAGCAATAACTGCTGATAATACAGTCTTCCTAGATTTAATATACTAGTACAAAGTATAGGGAGAGAAATGAATATTCGGATTAAGTTCTAAATCAAGATTAGGCAACACATAACACTCCAAATACTGAACTGCATCTCCCATCAGTAATCACCAAGCATAACCTATGGTGAATGATAATGGAGGTTGTCAGAACTTAGCATTAACAACTCATTAAATTTTCAATTCAACAGATTTTTCTGGTGATTTCACCTAAATTTCTAGATTGTACAACTACTGCTGAAGTTAAAAATATGCTTTAGTCAATTAGGTTATTAGAATTTGTAGAAGGTGGTATCTCTCCCTCTGTCCACATTCACTAAAATAAGAAGGTGTGTTGCCACACTTTCCTGTCAGAAATAGTATTTGGATTTCAGAAAATAGGGCCAGATTATGTCCGACCTTGGAAGCTAAGTAAGCTCAGCCCTGGTTAGTACTTGAACGTAAGACTGCCAATGAATACCAGGGCTGTAGGCTATATTTCAGATGAAGGAACTGACAAAACCATCTCTATGAATTCAGAATTCCTTGCCTATGAAAACTTAAGTCAACAGGTGACTTGGAGGCACATACACACATAGTTTGTTTACATTGCTAATCCCTTTTGTTCCTCTGCAGACTGGATGTATTTGTGTGAGCGACAGAATAAAAGTGGTTTACAATCATCAAAGGGATTCCCTAAACAAATAGCTACCCCATCATGTTAAAAATGCAGACAGAAATCATAAGACAAGTGGAGTCTGGTAAAAGAAAAGAAAAAAAACACTTTATGCATTTTGGAAGTTTTCAGGCAGTGCCCAGAAGGTTCAACATGGTTTTGTCTACTTTTGCAAGGCTTACCTGAGCTGATTGTTTCATTTCACAAGTGCATATTGTTAGCTTTGAATAAAATGTTTGCTGAAAACACTGAATCTCTTTTTCACAGTGTAGGAACCTACCCCTATTCTTTTCATGCTATTTCTTCCTCTGATACCAAATTAATTATAAAAATTAATTATATCACCCAGCAATACTTCTACCTCTTTAACTGGATATACCTGCAATGAGTTAATTTTCCAACTTCTCATATTTAAAATTATGAAATTAATTTTCATACTTAACATTCCAAGTTCTCTGAACTGGAGGCCAGTAATATTCCCTACTCCTGCCCCAAGTGAATAAAATCAAATATGGTGATAAACACTGGATCAATAATTCTACATTAAAGACTTTTAATCCCTCAAGGTTACTGCATAGGAAACGTTGTCATTTTAAAATAAAATCTGTTTCTGCTAACATCCAATTGGAGAAAAAAACATATGGCAATAAAATTGACAACATTAATGCTTCCAGCTTTGGGATTATCATTGTAATCTCTTGTTTGTTTTGCTGTCATTTCATGCACGATTTTTCTAGCTTGCTGCATAGATTTTTAATAGCAGGCTGGACTTTTTGAACATCATTATTTTGCACTAATCTATAGTTTGCCTCTCATCTCTGAAAAATGGAGCAGAGTGACTGAATCAAGGCAGTTATAAAACTAAGGAAATACCTCTATAATCCTATTCTCAATGGGGAAAAAATGCTATTAACACAGAACACTCATATTATACAGCATATTTTCTCCTTAACCTGCACAAATGAATCATAATTTGATCATTTTTGATACTGTCTATCACCACTGATACTTATGTTTCTTTAAATGCCTTCAACCCTAGAATAAAGACAGTAACAGCAGCATTAAAAAGAAGAACATGACAAGATCAGGGGTATTTGTTTGACAGTAGTGGCAAAGGAATGGAGTGACAAAGTAGTAAGCACTTGAAAAAACAACTGGACACTGTCAGTGACATTAAGGAAGGCACCGATCAGATTACTAAAGAAATGCAAGTCAATTATTTTGGAAGATCTTAAATGCTGCAAGTATGACAAAGACTGTCACCCAACTGAGGAAAAATAATGTTTTTCAGCTATGTGACATTTCACTGACTGATCACTCTATTTATTTTGCATTCATTTATAAAATGCAAAACCTCAAATGAGGTACCTTTCTGAGTATCCTGAATGAAGAGAACAATTTCAAAAAGTATGAGAAAGCTTACAATATACATTAACATCCAGTGTTAAGAAGCCATCTTAATATTATTTTTCATCAAATTTAGGAACATGGAATGCCCTCTCAGCATAACATGTACCATTGAGAAAACAATTTTGACAAAACAAAACAAAAAATTTAAGGTACAACTGCAAATTGCAAAGAATCCTTATTTGAAGGAGATATTGCCACTGATTTCTGCCAAGCACTGTCAGCCTCAATTCCCTCTACCATGGTTTCAGCCTGAAAAGTGAACTGAGCAGTAGCTGTGAAAATAAATGGGAAAGACATACATTAGAGCTTTGGTCCCCTACAAAAAGCAAGTTACAGCAACTTCACTTATTAAGAATAGAGGAGGAACAGCAATAGCACTAGCTTCTTCTGAAAAATAACCTGAAGGGTGTGTCCTCAAGTAGAACCAGATACTGCTGGCATTTGGGGAATCACAGTGGTGATGCTTACAGCTGCAAGCTTTCATCTATTTAACTGGCAAGATCAATCAAGCAAAGCACTCAATTAAAACTTCTCTCCTTTATCAAGTAATACACAAGTTTTCTGCTCCTTTGAAGCAGCAGCTAGAAAAGGCTTGCAAGAAAAGTCCACCAAAGTAATTGTACCCATATAATCCATTGTTTTCATTTGTACGATTAAACATTCGTCTTTGGACAAGTGGCTACAAGAAGATTTACAAAATAAATTAATGTAAGAACACAAACATGCATATTGAATTAAAATGCCATTTTTAAAAGCTTCAAAAGATAAGAACTGATTAGCATTTTTAAAAAGCAGCTAAAACCAAGAAAAAAAAAACGGTATTAAAAGTCTACAGGTAAACAGTAGGCTTTGTTTCACAACTAAGAGCATGGGCTGCATCCCATGTCCCTGAAACTGCAATCATGTAAGAGTCCACACCTCACTGAGGATGACTGAACTTCCTCTCCTGAATTTACATGTACAGGATGGCACTGTGAAAACTAATTCTGTAAACCAGAAACTAGAAAAGAAGTGGGAAGCAAAGGTTTCTAAAATCTAACCTGCTCTTGCCAACTAATTTCATATCATCTCAGCTAAACGTTTCATCCTCCCTAAAATCTGAGTCATAACACTGCAATACATGCTCTGAATGGACAATGGAAGAATTAACTCAAGGACAGATTACTTTGTTAAGATACCACCCATTCCACACAACCACCCAGCATTTACCCTCCTATAGCTTGGCTGTCTTCTTGCCTCAGTGCTTCCTGCACTGAGCAGAAAGCAGCCATTAACAATCAAATACTCTGAGAAAACAGACTAGGCACTTGCACATAATGTCCAACTGTCCATCCTACTGGACAATTATCAACCAGTTTCCAACATTCAATTTTTGGGCAAGGTACTGGAGCATATGATAGCCTCTCAGCTCCAGGACTTTCTGGATGAAATGGATTATCTAGATCAACTCCTAGCTTGTTACAGGCTTGGCTATGAGACAGAGGCAGTTTTGGTCACCTTGCTGGATGATCTACACCAGGAACAGGATATGGCAAGTGTGTCCCTGATAGATATGTTGGACTTCCCAGCAACTTTGGATACCATGAATCATGGTATCCTTCTGGGTCACTTTTCAGGATGGGACTGAGACCCACTGTTCTACAGTGATTTTATTCTTTCCTGGAGCAGGAAACCCAGGGAGTGGCATTGCAGGAATTCCCGTTTAACCTCTTAGGTCATTGGTCTGTGGGCTTCTTCAGGGTTTGGTTCTGCTCCCTGTGCTGTTTAACACAGACATGAAACTGCTGAGGGTTTGGGGGTTTGGTGCCATCAGTATGTAGATAACACACAACTCTATTACTCATTTCCACAACCATCGTAGGAAGCTGTCTTGGTTTTAAACTGGTGCTGTAATCCATAATGGACTAGATAACGATGGACAAACTGAAGAGGAGATTCTGAGGCTTAACAAGACAGAGGTGTTTCTGGTGAGTCAAAAGACAAATCAGGGAATATGGATTCAGGCAATACTGAATGGCGTTATTCCCCCTGAATCCCAGTGTACTCTCAGATTCAATCCTAAATCCAGAAGCTCAGGTTTCAGCAGGGGTCAGGAGTGCCTTTGAACAGTTAAGGTTTATGCATCAGCTATGCCTGTTCCTGGCCTATATACTCTAAAGGCACCAGATCCCATTTGATCTTGGAAACTAACCAGGGTCAGCCCTGGTTTGTACTTTTATGGCAGACTGCCAACTAATACCAGGTGCTGTAGGCAATATTTCAGAAGAAGGAAATGGCAAAAACACTCCTGAATATTATCTAAGAAAATGAACTCTTATGAAATTCATGGGCTCAGTATCAGTAGATAGGCAACTTGAAGGCACATACACACTCAAGCTGGTTCCTAGAGACATCAGACTTGGCCTTAGTTACATCCCATTTCTATTACCGTAATGTGCTTTGCATGGGGTTGCTTTTGAAGTGTTCAGAAACTTCAGCTGGATGAAGCCAGATTGTTAACCAGGGCTGGTATAACGATTACACATCTCCCCTTTTACAACAGATCCACTTGATGTTGATCTGTTTCCATGCACAATTCAAAATACCTATAAATGCAGATCGAGGTTATTTGAAGGACTGTATTCTCCCATACAAACCTGCCTATGTTTTGTGATCTTTTTGGGAGGCCTCTTTCTCTGTTACCCTCATCCTCACAGATACATCTAGTAGGAACATGGGAAAGGGCCTCCTTCTGTCCCAGAGAGGTTAGATTGGCACCCTCTTACTATTTGTCAGTAGACAAGTAAAACTTTGTTTCAGCAAGAAACTTGGAAGATTGATTGCTTAAGGAGGAAAGGCCTTGCATAATGTGCAGGAGTTTCTATTTGCTGTTATCATTTTAATGGCTTCTGTTTAACAGATTTTATTTTTTGATAGCCTCTCATTTTAAACATTTGTATGTTGTGATATTTTAGCTATATTTATCTGTTATAAGCTATCTTGAGAGCCAAACTGGGGAAAAGCAGGATGAGGATGAGGATGTTGCTGTTACTGATGTTCCCATGCTCTAAATTTAGTCTGGAGGCAGCAAGGGAGAACACTGTGGAGAACTACTCTTATTGCCTCCCAAATTTAATGCTGATCTGCCTCAATACAGCCAACAGGGCCATGAAATTAGCATCAGTAGCAGAAGCAATGATTAAATGTGCCCCTTGCCCAGCTGAAATTTCCATCAGTCCTGTACCAGACAACTAAAAGTAAGTCCATCCCTGGTTGAAAGAACTCAAATTCAATGCAAGATAAGTGAGAAGTAGAATAATTTTTCTCCCACGCAGGGCCACCTGGTAGGAATGAAGAAGGAAGCAACTGAGGCCACCACAAGAACACTATAACTATGTCTATGATCCTTGCTGGCTGCAACCTTCATTAGTCTGCCTTTGTCAAGGAAATGCCCAATGGCTGTTGCCAGTCCGGTCCTATCTTACAATGTGGAGAAGGCCAGGCCAGCTAATGCTGTCTCCAATGCATGCTGCCACTTCAGGACACCCAGACCCTCTCCCCAAGCCTTCTGCTATCCTAGCTTTCCCTGCAGAGTCTGTTTGAGGTACCTTGAAGCAAAAACACCTGCGGGCTTCTGCTAGCCAAGCCATCCTAAAAGTGGGATCACCCCTAGTTTTCTCCATAGTATGAGTAAAGGTCAGCACCAATAGAAACTGGCTTCAGAAGGCATAGTCCTTTAGAGTTGTGCCTCTTCCGCTGGTGCCAACCATACGGCCCCTTACACTACCAGTGTCAACAGGCACTATGCTCTCACAACTCCAGTTAGATGCCAGCAAAATAAAATTGTTGTTTTCATGCCATTTCACTGGATGTCATAGAACATCCTTTGCTAGCCATGTATTGCTGCCCAAAACAGGGCCCCTGAAGATGGAAAGCGTATTTTATGGTCAAGGCTACCTCTCTGATTCTAAACAGAGCCCATCAATTTTAAGCTATGTTAAGGATTAGTACTTGCAATATAGATTCCTTCTCTTTAAGCCATTACATTGTTCCACAGCCTATCTTTGGATATTTTTAAGACATAATCTACATCTCCCCTTCATCTAACTAGATATATGCCCTCTCAACCCAATGTAAACACCAAAGAGACAAGAAGATATGTCCAAGGAATCCCTCAATTGAAAACAGCTTCTACTCCTTTACTCACACAAATAAATGCAGTCTGCACATGAACAAAAGGGACTATGTATGTAAGCAAATCATGTGTTTGTGTGCCCTCAAGTCGATTGTTGACTTAGAGACCAGATGAATTACATAGGTTTTCCTAGGCAAGGAATCCTCAGAAGTTCATTCCTCTGAAATACAGCTTATAGCACCTGGTATTTATTGGCGGTCTCCCATCCAAATAATAAGGCCTGATCTTGCTTAGCTTCCAAGATCACGCCGAAATTTGGACCTGTAAGGTATTTAGCCCCTAAACTAATCACCCAAATCCATAAAAAAACAACTATGGAAAAATTTAAAGGAATGACACCATAGGCTAGCAATCAGAGCAATGAACATAGCACTGAAACTTTCTGTTTCAAACCTGTTTGGCCAGACTGAATGGGTTTCATATTGTACAATTCTGACTTTCATCTTTATAATTTGGGGGGGGGAGAGGGAAAACATTAACCTTCTCAGAAGAGTTTACAATAGGTTATTTTTTTAAAAAAATCTATTTTTGACATAGATTTACAAGGTGCTTTGGGATAGTTACTACTTTTCACCCTTGGTGCATCATCTTAGAAGAGCAAGATGCAATCCTACACAGTCTAATCTGGGCACATGCCCCACTGAAGTCAAGTCAGATTTACTTGAGTAGTTCTGCACAGGATTGCTCAGTGGGAGTAGCAAATATACACAACTTTTCAAATTACTGGGAATAGCAATGGTAACCACTCAGCTTTTCCTGATATTTTTTATCTTGCAGGCTCTATTAATGGAATTCTCTTTTACTGCTTTACTTCTTAACCTCTTACCTGAGGCTTGCAAGTTAGGCTGCCTCATCTCCTGGTGATTATGAAGATAAAACCACAAATGGAAATCTGGCGCACTATATAAAATAGTTTATATAATCCATTTGTATGACAGCCTTTTATATATGTGAACACTACTCATCTTCATAATCTCACCTCAATCTTCTAAGAAATATGTTTTTCTATTTATGGTCATACTCACCTAATACTGCCTGATCTTTACAGAACAAAACTTACCATCTCCTTTAAGCACACACCAAATCTCTGAGTTATATTATAATCTCTGGCTGCACCACACTAACCTTGCAGAGATTTTCAAAAAACCCTATAGCAGAAGATTTTTAAAAACAACCTGTCATAGTATTTGTCATATAAGAGCTACATGATGCTGGCTGCCAAGTAGCTTTGGGTACAATTCACAGTGTTGGTTGTGAGCTACAAAACCTATATAACTCAAGTTTCAGCTATCTGAAAGACCATATCTCCCTATATCAGTCTGCCTGTGTCTTGAGATGTTTGGGAGAAGTCCTTCTATCTGTTCCATCACATCACAGATACATCTTTGTAGGAACACAGAAGACCATTTCAACAGCTACCACAAAGTTCTGGTACTCCCTTTGTAGATGTTTAGCTAGTACCATACATGCTATCCTTTCACAGCCAGGGGAACACCATTTAGTTTTGTCAGGCCTTGGAGAGCTTGACTGCTTAGGAGGAAAGGGCCTTTCATATGCTCTGTGTCTTGTTCTTTTTAACAGTTATGCTTTTAACCGCTTTCAGTTTTGTCATTTAAACATATTTTGAACTTCTGTCTGATATAATCTTTTTAGGTCTATCCCTTTGTAAAGGGCCTTGAATCCTGGACTGGGAAAAAGTTGGGGCAGAAACAAAAAACAACAATTAATTGCTTTTTTCAAGTTAATGGTAATTATCAGTAAAAAAACACAATTGCTTAATGTATTTAACAGGTACACCAATTAAAACCTGATTTAAAATCATATTAATAGTCAGATCTTCCTTGTAAAGACTGATGATAATTAGTCATATTCATCCCTTGATGTAGTGGGTTTTGAGATGTTCTTAATCATAGTTGGTTTGTATTTTATTTTTACTTTGCATCAATTTGTTTTCATTAAATATCCTCAAAGAACTCCCATATGAAGCAGTAGTAACATAGTTAATTACAACTATTGTCAGCACTGATATTCCAGCTGGAATCAAGCTTCAGGTCAATGAGATTCACTTGCATGAGAGCATATTTAGGCTGCAAACATAACTTCTCCTTTGTTGACAGTGACATTTTAAAGAACGAAGGTTCCTGCTGGCAAGAACCTGCCCTCCACTTCTCCAGATTTTCTAGCCTTGGCCTCAGGGTGCTCAAGCCTGCTTCCCATATGTATTTTCAGAATGCTGACAGTCCAGGGAGAAATTTCACTTGACCATGTTGCGACAGTGGCTCATCTGTTAAAACCATCACAGGGACTACTCTGAAAAATCTTGAGGATATCAAGAACTGCTCCATGAAAAACGTCTCCAACTGGTGATAAGAGATAGTCAACTCATTGTAAACAACCAATTTGCATAAAGATACACACATAGGAATGTGAAGATCTTTCATAGATTATGTGCACTTTACAGAATAACTGAAAATTCTCCAATGGGACCAGCATTCTCATCTCATCCAAATTTCTTTTAAGGTTGTGTTCTTTTAAGGCTTTTTCCTTCATTCCTACACTGATATTTTTTGCATATTTTGATACAAATTTTCCTAACACACACTTTTTTGGATGTATCCATCTTTACACAGTTTTCTTCATTATCTGAAGACTGCACTTTCACAAATGTGTGCATTTTAGTTTTGTACATTTACTTGTATACAGTTTGAAAAATGAAAAAGAATTTGAGGTTTGTGGATGATGCAAAACTGAAAGACAAACGTGCAGTTATTAATAGGCTGACAGACCATGAACTGATCTGAGTTAGAGGAAATTCCACCCCCCATCCCTCAACATGCATTAGCCTTATTACATTAGCCAGTGCCTCAAAATGGTTGTGTGAATCAAATCATTTACAAAGTTAAGGACTATAGGCCCAGGAGTAGGCCATTTGGCATTTTAAAAGAGGTCAACATCAGCTTAGACTCTTACTCCCATCAGATCACATTGTGTCATGTTTTTGCCTCTAATCTCTGCTGCTCAGCTACTTTTATACCTTCAGTGAGGCAAGAGCAGAGTGCAATCTATGTATCCCTGTGGAGTTCCTACACTTTGCTTCTGTTTATCTTTAGTGAATGGACTACAGGGCTCAGAAAAAAAATAATCTTACTCTCATTCCCTCTCTTAGAGGGAAAGCACTGTGTCAAAACAATTTATAAGAGCACTGTGGAACCTCAAGAGATAAGAACTAAAGCAAGCATCTCAGTTCTTTTAAAACTACAGTGCTAGATCAGAGTCTCAGAAAGCAAGACAACTAGAGTCATACTTCAGCTAGGGCATAAATATTATATGGGATCTGTTGGAGGAATGACTGCAAGCTAACTACAAAGGAGAGAAACTGAAATGGAGTCAAAAGGTACGCTGAAATCCATTTTGGCCAACCATTATGCACTGAAAGGATGTCCCTAAACGCAAACTGTCTTTGACAGATGCTCAGTTTCCTAGACATCCAGGTTCTATTTCCCTTGGAAGCACTTCAATTTATTTTCTACTTAAGACATTTTCCAAGACTTTCTGACTGAAATCTTCTCTGCCACAAGTGGGGCCTACTATGTTTAACTCCAAAGAGAGTTTTTAAAAAGTTGAAAAAGCATTTCAAAAAACAAACAACCCAGAAAGCTCCTTCCCTGAAAAATTCATAAGTTCTATTTCAGCACATTCCGTTTTCAAAGAAGAAAGCCAAGAATCAGAAGGATGCAGTTTTGCATCCTTTTCTATTAAAAAAAATAAGCAGCTTGTGTTTTCTTTGCTACACTGGACAAATAGTCAAGAGCTTAACAGGCATAAGACAGTCTCCAGTTTAGCATGTCCAGCCTGAAACAGCTTCAATGTCTGACTCCAAGGAATGCTGACAACATACACTAATAATCAAAGTCACTGAAAGCTAAGCTTCCTAAAAGTCATCTTCTAACCACCCTGAATCTGAGGGTTAAATATTTCGCTTGGAGAAAAGCCATGTTAAGTCAATGTTCAATTAGCCACTCCAATTACGTCACCTCAAGCCAGGAACACAGTGTAAGGATGCCCTTTTAGTGCAACTATAATGTTACCAATCAGCCACATGAAAACTGTCAACAGAAGTAGCAAGCAATAAAGCAGAAGTAGCTAATGTGTTGTTGGATCGCAACTCCCAGCATTCCTCACCACTGGCTATTTTAGGTAAGGTTGCATGAGGTGCCATCCAACAGCACCAGGAGAGCCTTAAGGCTCTCATCCCTACAAAGGTAAAACTTACCAGCACCCCAGCACACATGGAAAACAGTAATCCCTAATTAGCATCCCAAATCTGACGAAACATACGTAGGATTCCACTGTAAATCTCTCAGCACTTATCCATTTGCAGATCATTACCTGCAAGATTCATGGGCATAAGTGATTATTATTTTTCATGGTCACAGCACTTTTTTGTTGCTGAGGGGGCAGAAATACTTTTTCCAAATTTATTCCTCATTCAGGGCTGTGTCACTTACATCTTGCAAAGGGGTCAGGTGGGGGGAAGATTTGCATTACTTACCATGTACTGTCCATTAATGGAAATGTAAATTTAAGAACACATGTATGCCTTTAGATCTTTGACCTATAATCTGCTTTGCTACAGCAAATCTCATTCCTTTCCGTCATTCCAACGAGACTTTCACTGCTATACTTCTTTGAGGAACAAGATGACAGTCAAATATATGCTGAATTATTAAGATTTAACCTGTTTCAGAATGATGTCTATCTAATATGGATCTTCAAGTTCAAAAACACTGCAATTCCAAAGGAATACTTTAGGGTATACACTTCTGAAAGAAGTTGAATGAATCAACAAAAGCTCAGCAGAAAAAAAGAAGCATAGGACTAAACAAAAGATAGAGAATAAAATGGATAATCTACAGTGGCACCATGTCATTTAATTATAAGGCAGCCTCCTCACCTTTATTCCCAAAGGGAAAGATTCAAATAAAAGCCACTCTGAGCTCTTATAAGAAGGGGCAGAGTATAAATCAAATTAGTAATAGCAATAATAAAAACACAGGTTCAGAGAAAGGCAACAGGAATTGCACTCCTGAGAACAGATTTTTCAGACTGGTGTAGGCAACATGCCAGCTTGTTAGATCCTCTATTTTTCTGGTAGAACCCCAATATCTAATAATTGGAGCCAGGTGCAAAATATTAGCATGGAGGCATATTCTTAGAATAAAGAATTTACGCTATATACTCATTCTGAAGTTAAATTTCATATTGCCTCTGAAGAATGTCTTAAAATATATATAGGCCAAAATGCATTCGGCTTTTTCCAAAATAAAGACAGCCATCCACGGAGCATTCAGAGCCATGCTTCCTTTTTAACTGTGGATTCTATTGGGTGGTCTCCAGTTTTTGTCTCTTCTTCTTTGTTTCATAAAAACCCATTCTTGGACCCTTCTGCTTACCTTTGTTCTATTTCTGCAACATAATCCAGAAGTGACTATGGAAGGGGGGATTTTTCTGCTTCTGTTGTTAAGCAAAGGGAGCAAGAAAATCTTGGTGACCAAGTACAAAATTAACCAGAGATGTATCAATATATCATCACCTACCTTTTCCTCACCTTTGCTTTAGAGCCTTCACATGAGACCATAGAGGGAATTTTATACTTGGAAAGTTTGCAAAGATGTTCCATTTTGGAAAACAAAATTGATTACACATACTAATGTAGGGACA
Organism: Ctenosaura bakeri; assembly: GCA_948474755.1. NCBI lineage: Eukaryota > Metazoa > Chordata > Lepidosauria > Squamata > Iguanidae > Ctenosaura > Ctenosaura bakeri. Next base: position 276,421 of record CAOLHI010001941.1, on the reverse strand, counting down.
GGATACTGAATCATGTTTTCAGAGCAGAGGAAAAACAGGACTGCATGGATGATAGGGTAGCCATTGCTGCAATGACTACATCGATGATGGTAGGGTAGTCATTACTGCAAAACACCTAATACACACAGAAGATAATGAATGTCCTTCATCTAGAAACAGTACTTTACTGTATTTATCATGCAACTTCATTATGACATCACTTTCTAGTTGTTGTTTTTCTAACCAGTCTTTAGCATAAGGGATTGGAAGACTACCAAACAGCAGTAGGATCATCCATATCAAATCTATATTCGAAACAAACTGACCCACATAGTGCAAACAGCATTCCACAAACTGGTAACTCACATCATACTGACCCATTTAAGTAAGCATTAGTAAGTGTCACTAAAGAAACAAAGCAAACTAGACACCTCAAAGGCAAACAAAACATACATTCTTTTAAAATCCAGTTGAGTAACAAGAGATACAGATCAATGTAGATTTCTTTTCAAGAAAACACAACAAAGTCTTCTTATCAGCTCTGCAACTACACAAGTCTGATAACCTATACATGACACCACCTTGTCAGTTGCATTTGGGAGACTATCTAGGAAAACCAATTTCTTATACACAGCAGGTATGAAGAGTTAGGCAGCAGTGGTTAGCTGAACTGGGATCCAAGTTCACACCATCTATTTTTGGCCAGGAGGCAAAACAGACAAAAGACAATGTATGCATATATCCCACTAAACCATGGTTTATGTCAGTCATAATGTGTTGCTTTTACCACAAATCACCCTGAAGATGACTAAGCAAAACCATACCATGTCTTCTGCATTTTTGCTGTTTTCGCCCTCTCTCTCTCTCTCTTTTTTTCCCCAGTTCCTTTTTCAGCGCAGGTAGCTGGGGAAACAACTCAGAGATGAGCTACCAGTATGAGTCTGCATATAATAATAAGCCAAAGTTTAAATAAATTTGAGTTCATAAGCCTTCCACAAAGCATTGTGGCTTACAGCTAGCTAACTAACTGTGGCTTGTTTGCAGTGACAGATTCAGATATAACAAGTCAGAAATCAAACAACCACAACCTGGCTTACTGTTATGTGCAAATTCAGCCAATGAAACAGAAATCACATTGAGTTGTTAATACTTGCAGGATTTTCCAGATGCACTGTGAGTAATATTTTTATATACACACATCTGAAAACACTCTATGACAAAGTGACTATAATCCCAGCTACCCATTACTATGCTTATGTCCAACATGCTCTATCCAGTACGGAAACAACAGCTATCATAAAGAAATGGTTGATAAACAGAATCCTTTTCCCAATAAGATTCTAAGCCAAATTTTGGTACCTGGTGGGTAGTAGAATGTGTATGCTTAACAGGAAATACAGCCAGCCCTCTGCATTTCCAGGTCCAACTTTCACAGATTTACGTATTTGCAAGTTTCTCCAACTCCAGCCCCTCTCCACCTCAAGTGTTTTTTCTTCTTCTGGGGAAACTTCCCTCTTGGCAGCTCTGATCAGGCTGTAGAGCCCTTTAAAAATCTGCCTCTGGTCCTCCTCCTCTGCCACCAGCAGCTGCCTAGCCAGCTAGGGATGGCTCACAGTCTGATTTCTCAGCACCACAAATCCTCTCCTGATGCTCCTCCCTCAACACCCAAGGGAGACGGATGAGAAGTATAGGGTCACCATGCTGACCCACCTGCTTTCCTCTCCTTTCAGTGACCTGGTTTGGACCCTGGGCACCCATTCTCCCCACCATGTTTCTGCCCCCTTCCCACACACACACACACACACACAGACATTTTGATATCTGCATATTTTCCACTTTTGCAGGAGTCCTGAGCCCTTAACCCAAGTGAATGTGGAGGGCTGATTGTAAATACTACCACCCTTCTTTTTTATATATACACATATGATTTTAAGATGCATAATTAATCCAACAGTGGAATCAGTCTGCTCACTTAATATTTTGTCTTGCAAAGACGAGATGAGGGAGTAACTGTACAACTCATTTGTATTTTTTCCCCTATTCCAAAAAAGGCCGTATTATCAGAGAGAGAGTCTGGAAAAAAGTTCTAAATTCTCCCCAAGAATTTTCCTTGACATGTAAAGGATCTATTTTTCTAGAGAGAAGGATCACTACTCTGTGCATCCTCCCTCTGCAGTGGTACACTCCAAATGTAACTTGCCACCTTAACAGCTACGTATGATGACCAGAATGTGTCTGAGACATCCACTTAGTGGCACAGAAGATCGGGCTGTATTATGACACTTATAAAATTAATGCAGATGCTGGTTGCAGTTTAGCTTCAGGGACACAGCTTGCTGGCACTGTATAGCTGGCTGCACACATTAGGAATATGTTAAGATTTTTTCCTTGGGTTTTTGTTTTTCCTTCCAAGCCAACAGATATAAGGCCTGTGCCAGAGGCACAAAGTCAATGAACGCCAACCAGACATCTCTCTTCTTTAAGAGATGGCAAGTCATGCCCTGCATCTGTAGGAAGTACAACAAGCAGGTAGAACTTTAGGTTGGCTGGGTAGGAAAAAGGAAGCAGAGCAAATGGAAATACTATAGCAATGATACATTTTGTTTGCTGTGGGGGAACTGATGCACAGCTATCTGCTTTCATGTAATTCTGTTTTGGAAGATTGACTAAGCAGGTGTGAGAAAATGAAGAGGTTATCCAGGTTATGATTATTTGTCAAGGGACAGAAGGAAGCCTAATTCTGCCCAGTAAGTTAAACAGAATTCATGCAAGCATTCATGTTAAACAACCTTCTGACTTATTCATGTTAAGCTCTTTACAGAATCAATTACGAGAGAATTTTAAAAGCTTTTTCCCCACCACAGGAAAAAAAAGCTCCACTTTAACAGTTAGCATGATTAACAGTTTGTGGTACTCTCTGCATTTAAATTATACTATATCTCCGTACTTCTGGGTTCCTGTCATAAAGCTTTTCCACTCCTTGTCCCAAACATTAAGGCTTTCTTGATTTTCCAACACCTTCACATGAATTCTATTGTGTAAAGTATAGTGATGCATACAGAGATCCAGGAAGGGGGGGGGGTTACATTCTAATTTTCATGCCACCCAATCAGCTATTTTATGGAACACTGTGAACGAATTCCACCAAGTACAAAATTAGAAGGTCACCTTTTTACTGCAAATTAATGCAGATAAGCTGAGTAAAGTCTTGCAAACACTATAAACAGAACTTCAGGAGGTTTTAATTTGACACATTTAAAATATGCTTCCTAAAGCATAGCAGGCATTTGGGAGCAGACAGATCACCAAAAGGAAGTCCACAAAATTGCAGCGGAAATGGAACACACATATACACACAACATTCCTGTTTTGAATTTGTGGTAGGAAAAAGACAAGAGAATCAAGGGAAGTGGAAAGCAAACAATGACAAGTGAACAGGACTTCAGGCAAGGTCAAAAGAATCTCTGTATCCATGTGCGCCACAAAGGTCAGTCAACTTTCCATTCTTCTTCTATACCAGCTCTCAAGAGAATAATATATCAACAAGACTGGCTATGTACACACACACACACGTCATTTCTTCTTATGATACTCAGTTTCCTTTCTTTCTCTTTTTTTTCCCCAAAACAAAATCAAAGGCTGCAGTCCTAAACATATTCCCAAGGAGGGAAGTCCCATTTAACTCAGTGTGACTTAATTCTAAGCAAGCATATCTAGGACTGCACCATAAGAAAGCCACCCTCTGTGCATTTAACTTAGGATTAAGTCCCACTGATGCCAGCAGAATGCTCTTCTGAATAAACACGCACAAGATCTACTTCTGCTCAGAACTGAACAGGGGAACAGAGAAAAGATGGGAAACACTAAGCCTCAAAATAACCAATATTAAGGTTGAAGTACTACATATATACTAACCTGGGAGTAAGTCCCACCAAACTGCTCCTGCATTTTGGTGCATTTCATGTATGGTTTATTTGTATGGTTTATTACAGTCAACAGACCACGCAGAGGATCATGCCTTTAATAATCAAACTGCCATACATATTACAGAATTATAACACTGGGATGGTATGATGACATAGTAAACCGCACACTAATTTCCACATGTAGGCATGTGTAGATTTGCACAGTTAAGGACTAATTATCCCAACCACAATCCAGAAGACAACTTATTTTACTAAAATGCACTCAGATCACCACTTTTTCTCCTATGCTGCCAATTTTAAAAAATGTATTTCTGGAAAAAAAGGGGGGGATGGGAGAATAAACATTTACGTTCTGCACACAGAGAGCAGGGAGGGGGTGACTTACGCCACTAAAAAGAGAAAAAAAAGGAAAGGGAGTTTGACAGTGTTAACTGGAGAGTGCATTGTATAATCGCCCCAGAAGCAGCGATGTCATTAAAAATGTGCAGCCAGAGAAGGTAAGTGAGACCCCGCTCCATGCCTTCACCAGGGCCATTTCCGCACTAGGCTGTTATAGCGGGATGATTCCACTTTCAACCTCCTCTGGAATCCTGGGGTTTGCAGTTTCGGGAGGGGCCGGCCGGCCCCTCCCGAAACTGCAAACCCCAGGATTCCAGAGGAGGTTGCAAGTGGAATCATCGCGCTATAACAGGCTAGTGCGGAACATGGGCGGCTGATCCAACCCACAAGTAGCCCCGGAGTCAAGGCAGGCTTCTTGCAACTCAAGCAACCACTGGGCGAGGAGTGCTTGCAGCGGTTCCTGGCAAAGGGCGCTTCCCACCACCCGTCCCTCCACGCACACACCACAACCACACACACACACAACACGCTCCTTCCGAAGGCCAAAGAAGTTTTAACTTCTGCTGCCAGCGCCGCAGCTTCTTCAACTACTTATTCCCGCCTTTTTTCTACGGGGAGAGCCGGGCTGCCTGCATGCACTCCGCGCCCCCGACCCAGCCTCCCCTCCCTGCCACCGGTGCCAAGCCAAGCGCCCCGGGACAGCTCGCCCGCGCCTCCCCCCTCCCCACCGCGTCCTTCAGGAAACCCAGCTCCCCTCTCGCCCCCCCCGCCTTCCCCACAGGACCAGCGCCTACCAGCAGGGCCAGCGGCATCCACCACATCCTGGCCCCGAAGCACTTGGTCCGCCCAGAGCGGCGGTGCCCACCCGGAGCCATCCGCCTGCCAGCTCCCGCTGAAAGCAACGAGCCGCTAATACTATTGCTGTGGCGGCGGCTGCTGCTGCTGCTGCTGCTGCGGCTGCCACGTCTGGCTACGCATGCGCAGTCCAGGAGGGGGAGAGGGGGGAAGAAAAAATCCTGCTATACTGGAGCGGAGTAGGGGGTGGGCGAGGTGCATGCTGGGAGTTGTAGTCTCTCCCGGCGCGGGCGGCTTAGGGGTTGTTGCGCGAGGCGGGGAGAGAGAAACAGGTGGCAGCGGAGAGGCGCGTCTTCCTTTGCATGGCAAGGCTGGGAGGGAGTCCTCCTCGGTGGAAACCCGCCCCGGGAAATTATACCCGTGCTAATTTCAGATCAGTTTGCAGTCCTTTTCGCAACGGGGGAGAGGAGGCAGCAGGAGGATATTTAGGGCGTTTAAACATTATTTATGAGGTGTAACAATTATTTATTAAGATTACCGGGGATAGTTTTCTCTTTCGTCTCGGTGTAAACGGATTGCCTTGCAAACTGGTTTAATCTCCTCTCCGAGCGTTCATCGTGCTTTCTCATCTGTTTTGATGCGCCTATCAACCATTCTGATGTGCTCTTCACATTTTCAAAAATATTCCAAAAGCAGTTTCACATTTCCGCACGAGCCTGTTATAGCGCGATGATTCCACTTTCAACCTCCTCTGGAATCCTGGGGTTTGCAGTTTCGGGAGGGGCCTTTACCCAAAACTGCAAACCCCAGGATTCCAGAGGAGGTTGAACGTGGAATCATCGCGCTATAACAGGCTCGTGCGGAAATGGCCTGTGACATTAATAGCAGAAGAGCCATGTTGCATCACACTGACACCCCTTACAAATATAGCAAGCAATGTTCTGACCTCAAAAGTGTTTAAGGCCCGATGGTCAATCGGTTGGGCCCAATCGCAGTGGACCCCTTAAGCATCCAGCTCTCTTGATTCTATCCCGGCAATTAGGAGTGCCACAGAAAAATCCATGGACCTGTGTGAGAACACAATACAGAAGCATCAGTGTCCATAAGTGCTCCACAAATCTAAGGCGCTTATCTCGCTAGTGAGACTCTCACAATTACTCTACCCTATCTTTAATTGACAGGAATATGCTTGATTAACTACAGGTAAGACTTAACAGATCTTTACAGTGCAGTGCAATTCATGCCTACTCAGGAGTAGGTCCCCCTCATTTATACCCTCACTCATAGAATAATGGGGCTGGAAGAGACCATAGGGGCCATCTAGTCCAACCCCCTGCCATGCAGAAACACACATCAAAGCACTTCCAATGGATGGCATTCCAGCCTCTGCTTAAAAACCTCCAAAGAAGGAGACTCCATCACACTCTGAGGCAGCACATTCCACTGCCGGACAGCTCTGACCATCAGGAAGTTCTTCCTGCGGTTCAGATGGAATCTCCTTTCCTGAAGCTTGAATCCATTGCTCCTTGTCCTAGTCTCTGGAGCAGCGGAAAACAAGCCCTCTCCCTCCTCGACATGACATCCCTTCAAATATTTAAACATGGTTATCATGGCCCGTCTTAACTTTCTCTTCTGCAGACTAAACATACCCAGCTCCCTAAACCATTCCTCATAGGGCATGGCTTTCACCATTTTAGTTGCCCTCCTCTGGACACTCTGAGGGTATAGAACTGCAGGCTAAATTTCTCATGAACACAGTGGTGGAAGTCGTGATAGAAAGCGTGTGTTGCTTACCCCTTCATGTGCTATTTTGAGAAAAAGGAAGATAAATCAATCAGCCAATAGATGTGTCTGGAGCAGTGTAGTAAGTGTAAGCACAGAATCAACCAAGAGTATTGCTCAGTACTTCTTAGCCATTGTCGTATTCAATATGAACCAATTATCTACGTATTTTCATTGCTAGACCAGCTGAAAGTTAGGGTTAAGGACCAGTTGCAATGCTATGAAATAAGAGCATATACATTCCTAATTGAAATTAATATTTTAAAAGCATTATTAAGATTTTGCTTAAATAATACTACTGCTTTATGAGTCTCCAGGGGGCCCACTTTGTACAGGAATGCAGCAGTTGTCAAGGATATGTCTCTATGTAACTATGCATGACTAACATCGTTGAGTCACATCCAATATCCACCAGGGCGTTTTAAATAGTTCAAACAGCAAGATACTAAACAGATTTATATGTAATTATATCCTCTCATTTTTAACTTAACTTAGTTTTAATGAAGGCTCAGAGCTCAGAAAGGTTACTTTTTTTAGATTACAAAATGTAGAATCATGCAGCCAGCATAATCAGCGACCAAAAAAACTTGTAGTTCAAAGAGGCAACTTTCCCATTGTTTGGAAGCCTGCTATCATAAGCTTGCTTACTGAGAAAAATACAGTCAGCCCTCCATATTCATGGATTCTATATCTATGGATTCAACCAGCCACAGCCTGAAAATATTTTTTAAAAAATCCAAAAAGCAAAAATTAATTTTGCCATTTTATTTAAGGGATGCTTACTACACCGTTGTACATAATGGGACCTGAGCATCCATGAATTTTGGTATCCACAAAGGGCTGTGGAACCAAACCCTAGCAGATACTGGAGGCCCACTGTAGACAATTAAATTCAGGAAACCTGGCTTACTTCTGAATAAACACAACTAGGATCAGACTGTTAGAATGCAAATTTCTCTCCTATTTAGCAAATCCTTTTTCACAAGTAGACTCCAGCAGTAAACCAACAAGTGCATCACACCAGGTCCATTGCAGCTTTTGCTCTTAGAGTCTGGAGGTTGAAAAGGGAGAACTTGGAACTGAAGAAACAGAGTTTAGAGAGTGGTAATCAAGAAAATGCATGTGACACTGAATTACTTTGGTCTGCATGGTGAAGTGATTTGAACATTGAACTAGAACTCTGAGAGACTAGAGTCTGAGGCCATTTCCACGCTACATTGTTATAGTGCTATCATTCCACTTTCAACATGCTGTGGAATCCTGAGGTTTGCAGTTTAGGGAGGGGCCTTTAGAATTCTCATCCAGAGAGCTCTTTGGCTTCAGTAAACTACAAACCCCAGAATTCCACAGGATGTTGAAGGTGGAATAATCGCACTATAATGGTGTAGGGCAGAAATGGCCTGAATCTCCACTCAGCCATGGATACCTACTAGATGACCATGGACAAGTCACACTCTCTCAGCCTCAGAGGAAAGCAAGGGCAAACCCCTTCAAAACAAATCTTGCCAAGAAAATCTCATGATAGAGTCACCTTAAGGCCTACCAACAAGAAGAAGGGCACTGTGTTCCCTCAGAAACCAAACCCTCTGTATGTTAACAACTCTGAATACAGATCGGATTGGGGACTATGAGGAAAAGTTACAGGTACTGGACAGGATGGTTTGGGGAATAAGAGTCACAAATCTGAGTATTTCAACTGCATCTAATTCCAAAGGTAAGGTAATTCCTAAGGTATTTCTAACAAGTGTTACATATGAGAAAATAAAATCTTGGGCAACACCGGGTAAATACACTAGTGTATATATAAATGCATACATTTTTAACATGCAGGATATTATGCTCTCACCTTTTCTCTCCATTTTGCTGGTCATGCATGCTCAGTAAGGAATTCAGGAGGCAGTTGCTCTTTATCTTCCCTGTTGTAGGCAAGCACACACAGCTATGGTAGTATTAGCTAGAGTATACAGTAGGACCCCTGTATCCACAGATTCATTATCCACTGATTCATTTATCCACAGTGGGCAGGAAAGAAGCGAGGAGCACAGGATCGCACTCATTGCTGCCCCCTGCCACTTGCCCCAGGCCCGATTGTGGCAGCAGCCGGCAGGAAAACAGTGGGGATCACAGGATCACACTCCTCACTGTTTTCCCACCTCCTGTCTCTGGCCCCGGGCCAATCGCAGTGGCGGCCAGCAGGAAAACAGCAAGGATCATGGGATCACACTTGTCACTGTTTTCTTACCTCCTGCCTCCGGCCAATCGTGGTGGCGGCCGGCGAGAAAACAGTGGGGAGTGTGGGATTCCGTGTTCCCCGCCGTTTTCCCGCCTGCCGCTGCTACGATTAGGCCCAGGGTGGGCAGCGGGACAGGCATTCGGTACTATCCTCTGATTTCAGTATCCACGGAGGGTCCCAGAACCAATCCCCCACAGATACGGGGATCTTACTGTAATCCCATTCTTTCCCAGCTCAAGCTTTATTGCATTGATTACTGCAGACACTGCTGCAACCTGGCACCAAAAACCTGTGTTTCTCCAGCCCTCCCTCACCATCCTGCTGATGCTACTTTAAAAAAAAAACTCCTGCTAGAGAACAAGGAGGAAAAAAGGCTGGGTGAGTATGAAAAGACTTTGTAAAAAGGAGGTTCTTTGCTAGAGGCTTTGTTAATTGAGGTACGCGTACATATTGGTTGGACCTAGTAATAAACAGCTGTAGCAGGCATAATGCAAATAGCACATCTTAGGATCCAAATGAATTGTACATTAAATCCCAGACATACTAGAAACAATAGTTATATTAGAAGCCTATCACAGAGTCTTACTGTAGTCCCAGTGCCAAAGATGTTGCCCAACACAGCTGTAGCATTTTGTGTTTGTCCCATTTCTTGTCAGTTCTTGCCAGAACTTTTCACCAATATGTGGGGAGCTTCAAAAAGGCAGCTACGTCACATATGATCCAAACTAATCCAGTTTATTCTGAGCAGTATCTTCACTTCACCCCTGACTATGCACTGGGAACTATTCAAAACCTCAAGAAAACAAATGAAGCTCAGCGCATCCGGAATCAATTTGTGTAACTTTCATTTTGATCATTATATTTGAATGATTATCACATCCCCAATTACTAATTGGTACATTTTCTAAATCACATGCATGCAGAGAGCAAGTCCTCTTGTCTGGCTTGGCCAGTAAACCCTGCTAGGAATGCTAATGCTTAGGCAAGTAATTGAATTTATGATATATCCTAATTGATCACTGCATAATCAACACATGCCTTAACCTGCACCCAGAGAGTCTGCAAAAAGGTGCATAGAAGTCTAGCCTCTTCCAAGTGACATTACAAAGGTGAGCTCAAAAATCACCTTGAACTGCTCTTAGTCCTAATATGGGAAGCCAGCATTTATTTAATTATTGTTAAGAATTATGTTTGCGTGGACACCATAATGTATGAGTCAGAAATGCCACAGACCTTTCTGAACTTTGCAGATGAAACTATTTGCTGCAGCAGTGGCAGCTGATTACTTCTATGCCAGTAGCACAGTGAATTTGCCCCAAGATTTAGTCTGAAATTTAAAGGAGCTATCCCAAGGCACTGAATCATTTTAGGGATAGTGTTCAGCACATGGAAACCATCAGCCTCCAGTAGGAGAGATCTATGGGCTTCCAGCTGGCATGTTACACCCATTGTACAAATGTAGACACTGGGTTGTCTTTAATAAGAGATGTCCCCAAAGCATATCTCAGTCAAATACACATGATATTGCCTAATGTGAATGTATGAAGCATCCTAACACATTCCTCCTTTAGATTAACTACGTGCTAATTCTGTGGCTTAAATATCAGCCACTATCATATTTATTTAACATTGCTTATTACCTAATAGAATGATATGGGGAAACTGAAAACTAGCATACTATTTCATGCTCTTCAGCTGGCCCAGTAGAGGTACTTGTTGTGAAAGGCCTCTCTTTCACAACAGGTTAAATGGATGCTTCCAGTTTCTTTTGTTTTCTCAAAATGTATTGTCTTAATATGGATTTTCCCCCTAATATGTCTTTTGCTTTTTATATAATTCACAGTGTAATATTTGAAAATATCAGCTACTTTAGCATAAAAATAAATAAGATGTGTTTGCATCCATACTGATAGAAAAGTGTTCTACATCTTTCTTTTTTGGCTAGCAGAGCCAACAGATCACTAACCGCTCCTCATTCTTCCCCTCTCTCACACACACATTTTAAAATAAAACATAGTCCTCTGACCATTGTCTGAGATGAATGTATTGCAGGCACAAGCAGAGAAATTCCCCACTGTTTGCACCAATTAGTTCTTTTACACAAGCAACAAATAGCATCGTCAGGTAACTCCTTATCATTTTTAAATGGGTTTCCATTTGTATTAAACAGACGCAACTATTCTAACCTGAACAGACTCTTCTGGTTTCACCTGGATTTTTGAACCTTCAGTGATCAGAACTCTCCTTTGATTCCTTTGTGTCGAACCGCTTCTGTCCTCAGATTCTCTATAGTACAGCCATTGCTCTTAAAGAATGCAAAAGCAACCTCAATACAAAAATTTTGCTAAGCCTGGTTGGCAGGATGGTTTTCATCAGAATAGAAAGAAGAAACACTCCGTGAAATAGTGGAAGGACAAAAAGGGAGAGAGCATCTTTCAACACAGCTTACTTTGCATTGGCATTTAAGAAACAGAGTTCTCTAACAGAGAACAGAAGCACATTATATTTTGAAAATTTTCCTTCTCCAATTCTATCTAGATTTTACAGAGTAATTTTCTCCACAAATGTAAACAAAAATAATTCAGATGGTATATTATTGCTATTATAATCCTTTTGCACATTGGAAAGCAGAGCTGCAATGAGAACTCAACACAAACAACTCAGCAAATCAATGGGAAAGGCAGTTTCGTTGAGTCACAGCCCAGGATCGATCCATACAGATATAGTCACCTTTCTTTATGACAGCTTACCTTCATAATGTCTTCTCAAAGTAATTTACAAGGCAGTCCTATGGAACAGAAATAACTACTCTGGGATGACAAGAAAGTTCGAAAATGCTCCTCTGAGAGACAGGGGGCTTTGAGGCCCTGGATCAGGTGAGAGCAACATCCAGGATTGGGGAGCTGCATTGTCTTACCTATGGACTCCTGGAGGGATCGCATCTCCCATTTTCATCCCCCTCTGCTTCCCCAAAAACTCCAATTAAAAAATATTTTAACCATATTTTAACAACATCAACATCAACAACAACAGAAGTCCAATAGCAACAGCAAAGCTTCCAGGGGGTGAAGTTTTACCCCATTTGAGGATTTCCCTTCACTGGTTTCAGGCATTATAAGGCCTTTTTTTCAAAATGAGAAGTGACAAAACGCTTATTGTTTCGATAAAAGGTACCATGACACTAAAAACAAGCTTGAAGTGAAAACTGGCCAAAATAGGCAGTCTTGCTTCCTGGATTTCTAGAGGCCACAGAAACAAATTTGGGAGCCACTTACAGCCCCTGGGCCACACTTTGCCCACTTCTGCCAGTAATACACCTATATATTTTAAAGCATTTCCCTCTGTTGCATTGGAAAAGCACACAATCTAAGTTTTGAATGTGGATGAACTCAAAAAATTGGACCAAAAGCAAGTGCATCTGGGAAAGAGAGAATGCATCTTGGGCAGGAATGCAGTCTAAAAAAGATTAGTCAAAAACATGCCCCAAATAGAGTGCCAAAGGTAGACACTCCCACTCAAACACCATGGAAGCTGATGGCTGCCAGACACACCTGAAAAAACAAAACAAAATAAACACTAGACCCATCTTCAAGGAGGTCTCTAACCTGCTCACTCACCAAAGCCTGGTAAGTGTCATACAGCTTCCCAACCACCTTCAAAGCAGCCATAGAAATGCGCTGGCCTTTAGCCAGGCGCATTTTACCTGGAGGTTGGTCAGCCTTGAAATTCAGGGGGACTGCACACCTTGACAGATGAGATTCCAGTAAACTACTGCTGAGGGCCAAGCTCAGTACATTATTGGCTGACAGCACAGCTTGGAAAAATAGGTTTTAGACAACAGCTTCCAGAATTCCCCAGCCAGCATGGCCAGTGGTTGTCATAACTCGGGATTCTGGGGATCATAGTCCTTGAATAACTTGTCTGAGCTGTGGTTGAGAGGCATAGCTCCTTGAGTCTGCTTGTTGTTTCTTGGCAGTCTCCAGTTCCTTCCAATGAAGCCAAAGCACCCTTCAGCTTCCCCAGAACTTACAGAGGCCAAGTTGGCTAGGATCCTTCTCCTGTCTGCATCTAGGATTTTGCTGTTTATCTGTTTTGCTTGCCTTTGTTTCATTGACTTTTCTTTTGTTTCCTTTCAAGTGTGCAAAGCCTGTTGTAACTGAAGTTCTGTTCTGTTTTTGTTGCATGTCTACAGATTCAAACTCTGACAGAAGGCACGGTTGGCATGGTCTTCTATCACTAGCTAGCAAAATACCAAATCTCAACCAAAGAGTTGAGAAATTTAGCTGTAAAGATAAGCCTTAGCCAGTGAGGACTCCTCCATGTCCTGTCTGCTTCCCCATTTTCTCATGAATCCTGCTTCCTATCTTTCTTGGTTCCTTAGGAAACTTGACTCAAGCCTCTCTAAACAAGAAAAAAGTCTCAGAAAGTCCCAAGTTTTGTTCCTGTATAAATCAAATTTATTTTGGAGACCTACATCATATTTTCTTCATCTCAAAATACTACCAGGGTATTCACAGCATTATCAAAAACTTTTCATTCCCACAGTCCTGGTCAATTTAAATTAACCCAGTGTTTCCCTAAACATTCTAGCATTCAGTTTTGGGGCAAGGTTCTGAAGCATGTGGTAGCCTCCCAGTTACAGGGGTTTCTGGCTGAAATGGATTGTCTAGATCAGTGGTTCTTAACGTTTTTTCTACTGGGGACCCCAAGACTTACTCCAATATATAAATATTTAAAATTAGATTTAAATATTCAAATATTTATTTAAATATTCAAATATTTGTTCAAATTGCTCATTAGTTGCTCAGTCTTATCACTTATTTTTCCAGTAGACAATGCAAAGGAAAAGAGGCTTGGTTAATGGTCTGTGGAGTAGTGTGCTGAGATCTTTCAAGTTCCAGGAGAGGAGAATGAACTGGAATTTCCTAAGGGAAGATTATGAACGGGAGGCAGGCCTAAAGAATAATTTCTTTTGCCCTTTCCCCCAAAACTACACCCGGAAAGTAAGGGTCTTGGTGCTGCATTGGGGGAAAGCATGAAAGAAATGCTGTTTCTCTCCAAAGGAGCACTGAGAGAGGAGAGAGGGTAGGTGCTTCTTTGCCCTCTCTCTACTCTGTTGGTGCTCCTTTGGTGAAACAGCATTTCTTTTGCCCTGTCTTTCCCCAAAGCAAGACCTGAAAAGAAAGGGTCTCAGTTCTGATTTGGGAGAAAGTGTGAAAGAATAGCTATTTCCCTCCAAAGGAGCACTGAGAGAGTAGAAAGCACCTACCGTCTCTACTCTCTTGGTGCTCCTTCAGAAGGAAACAGCATTTCTTTTAGGCTTTCCTCCAAAAAAGCACTGAGACCCTTGGACCCTTCCAAGCTTGGACACAAAATTCTGCTGTGCTGCCTGGCCTTGGGCTTGTGCAGTGTTGCCACACTCACCACACAAGGCCTGGGCTGGGCATCTTCCCTCATTTTCTGGACTCTCCTCTCACCTTCCTGCCTTCTGAGCTCTCTAGTGCACCTGCACAGTTAGCGCTTGGAGCCTTCAGAGCAGGATGAAATGCCTGCCAGTGCATCGTCATCACTTCTGCTGCCACCATCACCACTATCACCTTTGAAGTATCCAGCTGCATCAACCAGCCATGACTTTTTTTAGTCCCTGAAATCCAGGATTTTCCTTATTCACATGGACACACTATCTGGGGTCCACAGACCCCAGGTTAAGATCCACTGATCTAGATTCATTTCAGTCTGGTTTCAGGTCTGGCTATGGGACAGAGAGAGCTTTGATTGCCTTGGTGGGTGACCTACAAAGGGAACTGTCAATGTCAGGCAGCAGCTTAAGCATACACAGAGGCAGGAGCTGAGTTTATGGTTTTAGTAATAAAAAAACCAAGAGGTTACATCACCAAAACAAACAGAGGCAGCAAACTCAACAGCAAGGATTAGCCTGGAACAGAAAGCCCATGACACAGGATGCAGATTCCTGGGTGGTAGACAGTTGTTGCCCCGTGTCCAACTCCCACAGCGTCTGTCTTAAATACACAGTCTTTAGCCCAGCTGGGACTGATCAAATGTCCGTTGGCCCAGCTCACGGCTGGAGCCCCTCAGACTTCAAGGCCGATTCAACAGACACTTCTCTCACAGCCGCTGCGATCTCTGAACCGCCCTCTTCTCCAGCCGCTTCTGGAGGAACATGTGGGGAGGGTCTGCTGCAAACTCCGGGCTGGAGTCAGAAACAGCAGCCTCTGTCGAGCCAGAAGCACTGGTCTCATCTGCTGCAGGTACTGGGTCAGGATCTGGCCCTGGGACAGCGGTGGGGTCGCTGGCAGGCCCCTCCCTTGACTCTAAAGTGGCCCCCTCTCCCCCCAAGGGATCCTCCCCCAGCTGGGAGTCCAAGTCTAACTCGGAGTCCCCGTCTGAATCGGCAGCATGCTCAGCCTGGCTCATGACAGGAACTAGACAGGGGAGTGTGTCCCTGTTGGTTCTGCTGGATCTCTCAGAAGCTTTCAATACCATCAACCATGATATCCTTCTGGGTTGTCTTGAGGGGACAGGACTTGGGGGCACTGTTCTAAAGTGGGCTTGTTCCTTCATTGAGGCAGTGGTGGAGCTTGGAGTGTGTGGAGGAGGTGGGAAGGGGCAGGGCTATAGCATGAGGGGCGTGGCCATTGGGTGTGGGGACATGACTATGGGGCGTGGCCAGGGCACATGGGGGCATGGCCAGGGTGCACGGGGCATGACCAGGGTGTGCAGGGGCATGGCTATGGGCCAGGATGCTCGAAAAACATTGCCGCCCAGGGTGAACCACTCCTTCCGCCCTGCCCCCCATTCCTATGTGACTGCCTAGAGGGATGAACCCAGAAGCTGGCACTGAAGGACACCTGTTCGACTCCCTTGGCCTTTGGCCTGTAGGGTCTCTCAGGGCTCTGTTTTATTCCTCCATACTATTTAACATCTACAGGAAACCACTGGGAGAGGTTGTCTAAAGTTTTGGAGTTCAGTGCCATCAGTATGCGGATGACACCCAACTTTATTACTCCTTTCCACCACAAGCCAAGGAAACTGATTTGGTCCTAAACCAGTGCCTATCAACAATAATGGACTAGATGAGAGCAAACAAATTAAAACTTAATCCAGACAAGATGGAAGTGCTCCTGGTCAGTCAAAGGGCAGATCAGAGAATAAGGATTCAGCCTGTGTTAGATGGGGTTACATTCTTGGAAATGTAGCAGGTTTGCAGACTGGGGGCGCTACTGGATTCAACTCTGAGCCTGGAAGCTCAGATTTCAGTAGTAGCATTTGCACAGTTACAGCTCATGTGCCAGCTACGCTCATTCCTTGAGACATCAGATCTTGCCATGGTGACACATGCCTTGGTTACATCCCAGTTGGATTGCTGTAAAATACTCTACTTGAGGCTGCTTTTGAAGTGTTCAGAAACTTCAGCTGGCCCAAAGATCTGCAGCCAGACTAACTGGGGCTGGCTACAGGGATCATACAATTCTCCAGCTACAACATCTCCACTGGGTGCCAGTCTGTTTCCAAGCACAATTCAAAGTGCTGTTGATGACCTTTAAAGCCCTACGTGGTCCAGATCCAGGTTATCTGAAGGACTGTTTTCTCTTGTACAAACTAGCCTGGGATTTGAGATCTGCTGGGGAGGCCTTTCTCTCTGTCCCACCACCTTCATAGGTACATCTGGTGGGAACACAAGAGAGGGCCTTCTCAGTGGATGCTCCCAGGCTCCGGAACTCTCTTCCCAGGGAATTCAGACAGGCACCCTCCCTACTTTCTTTTTCTAGTCAAGTAAAGACGTTTTTATTTTTATTAATTTATTTATTTATTTGTATCCCACCTCTCCATATGGATCGAGGTGGCGAACAACTTACAAATAGCATGTATTTCGAAACATTTCTATACATTTTTATCTCTGTATTGCTGATTTGTATGAGTGTGTTAATTTTTTAAAGATGTATTTTAACTTTGTTTTAATTATTTTTGATGTTTAATTGTGTTTTAACTTTTGTATTCTGTGGTTTTTAACTATGACTGTTTAATTATTGTAAGCCACTCTGAGTCCCAACCTAGGATAATAAAGACGATGACAACAACAACAACATGTAGCTCTTCATAGCTGGCCATTTGTATTATACAGGAACTAGCTAAGGTGGCTGCCACCAAGAAACAGAGCAATCGTTTCCAGGACCCAGATTCAACAGAGATCAAATGAGGGGAAGAGGAATTGTCACAGTAAAAGAAAATGATCCTAATTCTAAAGCAGTTTAACACTTTGACTAAAACCCCTGAATAATAATTAAAAAGGGCTCAGCAGAAATGGATTAAAATCAATTTCTGAAATATTACCTAAGTTTAGATGTGACATATGATCAGTGGGAGAAGGAGGAGCAAGAATTCAGGAGATGGGGAAGAAAACCTTGGGATATTTCAAGAAAGAGTGTGGATGCAAACTCCATAAATATGCAGGTAAAATCAAAACAACTAGATCAGAACCAGAAAGTCTTGATACTTTTTCTCTTTCTGAACCCTCAGCCTGCTGCCTTTTCCAACCTGTTTTCTTCAATTTAAACTGAGGCAGGTACTTATACCATCATCACCCAGATGTAGTTGAACAACAGTTCCCATTAGCCCTACCAAGCGTGGAGAGAGATGACAGGAGCTGTGGGCTGATAACATCTAAGGACTCAAAAACTGTCTCCTCCTGTGTTAGTTTCCCCCCAATCTATTCTTAGCCCATCCTGCTAGCCACAATAACAAAAAACTAATCAAATACTGCAATCCTGTATGTGAATCCATTGAACTAGACAGAAATTTAATCATAATAAACATATATAGGAGAGCTAGTGTGATGTAACGATTTGTGTGTTGGACTAGAACTCTGAAGAACAGTGTTCAAATCCCCACTCAGCCACAGAAACCCACTGAGTGACCTTCTGGACTTCCTATGGAAGCAATTTCTTTGTCTTTTCTCCCTCTCTCTCTAGAATGAAACTTATCAGATGATTATTCTTAAAATAAATATAAGGCATCAGAAGCTGCTTTCCAATGAATCAAGCCATTAGTCAATCTAACCCATTAAGAGTCACTACATGTTAAATTGAGGGCAATCTTCTATTTGGAGGGCTGTCTAGTTGAAATCTAGTGTAAGAAGGAAGAGCAGGAGCCTCGTAGCTGCCCATCAACAATTAGCAGCTGGTCAGCAGATTGGATGGGTACACCATCACCAAGTCACAGGGCCTTTCCGCACAACACTGTTGTAGTGCTATTATTCCACTTTCAACATCCTGTGGAATCCTAGTGTTTGTAGTTTATGAAGCCAAAGAGCTCTCTGGCTGAAAATTCTAAATGCCCTTCCCTAAACTGCAAACCCCAGGAAAGTGGAAGAACAGCACTATAACTGTGTAGTGTGGAAAGGCCCACAAACTTCAACACCTTTATGAGATGTATTATATTCCTGTTTAAATTTAGTAATTTAGTTCCTAAATTAGCATGTCCTAATTTCATGCAAATCTCAATCCTCTCTTTGGTCAACACATATGTCCTCACTCCAAATCCTATTTCTTCTTTGACCAGTGGTCAGAATAATGGTTACTTGCTAAGACCTTTTTTTTCATTCTGCATTGTTCTAATTAGCAATGCCATGGAATAAACCATCTACATGCAAAGCATGCTCTCCTCCACTGAGCTATGGATCTTTTGTGTAGGTCAAGGCTGACAAAGGAAGTGAGCGTCATTTATGCTGGAGGGAGACAGAGAGATATGATCTTGAGGATGGCTGCTAATTTACAAATCTCAGTTTGCAAGGAACCAATCTGCACGGGGCCTGTGTGTAGAGAAAAAAAAAGAAATGATCACCTTTTGGCCATAGTCCTACTGAAGGCCATTGGAATGGAAAACCCTATAAGCATAATAATATGGGAATTCAGCTTCTTGCCATGGCATGTCCAATGATTCTCATTCAGAAGACACAATTTCCATTCTTGCAAATGAGATCCAGGATGCCTTATCATATAAGCAGCAAAAATATTAAACCACTTCCACTATAAGCCCTTGCACAAGCAGTTTGACTCAATAGGATCCACACAGAGTCATAGAATCATAGAATTGGAAGAGGGCTCATAGGTCCAACCCCCTCCTCAGTACAGGATCTGCAGCTAGAGCATCCCCAGCAGGTACCTGTCTAGCCTCTTTTTGAAGATGTCCAGAGGCCCCACCATCTCTAAGTAATTGATTCCATTGACAAACCAGTCTTACTGTCAAGAAGTTCCTTCTGATGTTCAATCAAAATCTACTCTCCTACAACTTCAAACTCTGAAACTTCAAGCCTGGTCCTATCCTCTGGGGCAGCAGAGAACAACTCTGTCCCCTTCCCTCTGTGACAGCCAGTGAAGTATTTAGAGAGCCCTTGTGTGACCCCTCAGTCTTTACCTCACCAGGCTGAATATGTCTGGTTCAACCTTCAACCTTTCCTTATATGTTTTGTTCTTCATGCCTCTTATTATCCTCATTGACCTTCTCTGACCTGCTTCACTTGTCTATATCATTCTTAAAACATGGTGCCCAGAATTGAATGTAGTACTTCAAATGAGGCCTGACCAGTGCACAATATAGTTGAACTGTTACTTTGCCTGACTTAGAAACTATGCTTCTACTAATGCAGGAGAGAATGCTGAGGCACTCCCCTCAAGACCTCCTTCCAGTCTGAAGTGCAGCCATTAATGACAATTCCTTGAGCACTGTTTTCCAATCATTTATGGATCCATCTGGCAGTATTCCCACCAATTCCACATTTAATCAGTTTTCCAATCAAAACATTATGGGGGGCCTTATCAAATGCTTTGCTGAAATCCTGATAAATGACATTCACAGCATTCCCACTATCTACTAAACTAGTGGCCTGATTGAAAAAGGAGGTTAGTTTGGCAGAATTTATTCTTGACAAGCCCATGCTGGCTCATATTAATCACTCCATTGTCATCAAGATACTTGCAGAGAGAACCCTGTATACAGTGGGCCCTCCTCACTTGCAACCTCTGCACCCACAAATTCCTGTTCATAAGTGTTGCATCCCTATACCTAAAATGACAGTGACATGTGCTGACACATCTGCACACACACTACTGCCACTGAATATAATGAGAAGCAACCACTCATGAATACTATTACTCACCAAGGTTCCTGGAATGGAATCCCTGAACATACAGAGGGCCCACTGTAATTTGTTATAACATTTTTCCTGGTATTGAAGTCGACCTGACAAGTCTATAGTTTCCTGGATCTTCTTTTCTGCCTTTTTTGAAGAGGGGGACAATGTTTGCCCTTCTCCAGTCCTTCGGCACCTCACTCATTCAGAGAGTATATCATCAAGTTCCTTCAGTACTTTGAGATGCAGTTCATCTGGCCTTGCAGATCTGAACTCATCCAGGTTGGCTAGATGATTCATGACTAACCCTCTGTTGATTTTGATTTGCATTCCCAATCCCTTGCTAAAGTTTCTGCTGCTGCAGCAGCATGGACTTTTCTTTTTCAGAAAAAACTGAAGCAAAATAGGCATTGATTCGTTATTCTTTTCCATTGTGAACTGTTAGCATTTTGCCATCTTTACTGAACAGCAGGCCCACTGTCTCATTGGTCATTCTTTTGTCTCAAATGTATTTGAAAAACCCCTTTTTGTTGCCTACCTAGCCCACTTCTGCTGATTTTGAGCTATACTATTCCTGAAAGCTTGGGATGCACATCTGTACTCTTCCATGGTGATTTGTCCTTTGTTCCATACCATATGCATACTCTTTCTTTTCATGTCTTCCCTGAATTTATCGTGCAGCCACATTGGCTTTTTCAGATGTTTCCCATTTTTCTTCTTCCATGAGATTGTTTGTGCATTTTGTAATTTTTTCTTCACCCCTGCTAGGTATCATTTTCCCTTAGCCTGTCTAACCACCCAGCAATTCCTGAACTTGTTAAAATCAACTTTCCTGAAATCCAATATATGTATTTGACTATATTCTTCTTTGCTTTGCCCCACAATTGCAAAATCTAGCATTTCAATATCACTTCTCCCTAAAGTATTATCTGCTTTGATTCCAGTAACCAACTCCTCCCTATTGATTAAGATTAAGTCTAGGATTGCCAATCCCCTTGTTCCTTCCTCTATGTTTCGTAATAAGAAATTATCTGCAAAGAACATCAGGAATTTGTTGGAGAACCCATGCTTAGTAAAGTTAGTCTCCCAGCAGAATCAGGGTAATTGAAGTCTCCTATAACTACTAATTCTTTGATCATTGAGATTTCTCAGATTTATTTCCCAAAAGCATCATCTACCACCTCTTCTTGGTTTGGTAGCCTGTAGTAAACTCTCACCACAATGTTGCCTTTATTTATTTCTGTATTTATTTTTTCCCAAATGCTCTCCACTGCTTCACTCTGATCACTCTGATGGATTTCTGTACAACTGAATTTATCTTTGACATATATGCCACTCCCCCTCCTCTCCTGCCACATCTGTTCTTATTGAATAGGTTAGACCAGCGGTTCTTAACCTTTACCCCAGATCCCCTTTATTTTGTTGCTGCAAACCACCAAGACTTAATCCCAAGATTTAAAGTCCTAAAGTGCATCAAATATTTATTCAAAGTTGCTCATCAAGGGTCTTCAGATCTGAATAGAAGGGAGAAATAAGTATATGCACACTCTCTTATTAAAATATTTTTATTGGAATGATTCCATACAAATTTAAAATTAGGGACGGGCCAACCGAATCATTGAATCCTCAGCAGGGATTCAAGATTTGGGAATCCGAATCCCTGTGCCAAAATAGGCAAACCGGTTCTTTCAAATATGCCACCCAAACAGTTTGTTGGGACGCCTGAAAACCTGGGCGACCAGGATGCCTGAAAACCCAGGAGACCAGGATGTCTGAAAACTTGGGAGACCAGGACGCCTGAAAACTTGGGCGACTAGACACACAAGAAGAGATGGCAAGTAGGTGAATTTTTCCCCAGGCATAATAATGGCCTTTGCTAACAATTTCACAAATTACATCTAAGGTTGTATTCTAAGATATTTAAAGGGAACATTTCATATTTAAGTTCTGCACTTGACTGGAAGCTTCTGTCAACGCCAGGGCCTGGCGGGCAGCCAAGAGCCGGTTAGCAGGGCTTGTTAAAGATAAGGCAGGCAATAAATAAAAGAGCTTTACTTCAGCAAAACCGTAATGAACAGATAAGGCTGGCAATAAATAAAAGAGCTTTCTGCAGCAAAGAGATTCCCTGGCAGTTGCGTCACAGCCAGGCAAAACAACAGTCAGTCCAGGTACCTCAGAGTCTGTCTTTAAGCAAGAGAAGTTGAGAGACGACGCTCCAGCAGGTCGGGCAGCGTTCCGGGAGGGGAAGCAAGGATCCACGCTGGCCCAGCAGGTACACCCAAAATGGACAGTTGTGAGCCAACAAAAACCCAAGGCTGATTGAGTGTCTTTATAGGCAGGCCCTTCCCCCAGGTGCTATCTCAGCTGG
Organism: Ctenosaura bakeri; assembly: GCA_948474755.1. Taxonomy (NCBI): domain Eukaryota; kingdom Metazoa; phylum Chordata; class Lepidosauria; order Squamata; family Iguanidae; genus Ctenosaura; species Ctenosaura bakeri. The sequence continues at coordinate 253,850 of CAOLHI010001941.1, read as the reverse complement.
AGTCTGATTGCCTGGCATTTCCTACTTAAACGCTCTGACCTTCTGAGAGCACTCTTTTGCTCCTGATGCTGCTGGTAAGTAGGCACCTGCTCTTGAACCTCACCATCTGACTCTTCTGGCTGGGCTGGGTCTGAGGCAGCCCCTGGCTCCGCTGATGGGGCTGGGGCTGTGTCCAGGGCGCCTCTGGGGTGGACTCTGGGTGCAGCAGGCTCCATGGCTTTGAAGTCCTCAGAGCTTAAGTCCTGGAGTGCCAGGGTCCTGACAGCTACAGGCTTGAGATTTCAAGGACAGTTGAAACATCCCTTTGCATAGCTCACTTGCAAATCTCTTTCAGACACAATTCTGGGGTTTCTAGTATTACGAGGTGTCACAGGCTTCTCTGACAAAGTCTGCTGGTGCGTCATCAAACTACAAACCCCAGGATGCCAGAAGGAGCTATGCAAAGAAAAGCCAGGTTTGACCTGGGTTATCTCTGTACTGTAGTGGTCCTGTTTACACAGGCAGGAAAATGTGGGATTAATGCACATTTTACTGTCTGTGTACAAAGGGCCTTCATTACATTTTCAGTCTGGGGAGATCCTGAGGCAAAACTGTGACAATTGTCTTGGCCAGATTTCTTCAGAGAGAGGTTTGCCTTTGCCTAGGTTTTTGCTAAGGCTGAGAGAGCGTGTCTTGCCCAAGATTATCCTTCTTTCCCTTGCTTTTTAAACCTCTTTTTTAAAAAAGGATCCGAACGATTCAAGATTCGTGAGATTCGTGGACTCCCAGAACATTCCAGGGATTCGTATTTGGATTTGGATTCGGAAAATTTTGGATTCGTCCCATCCCTATTTAAAATACTACTACTACTACTACTACTACTACTACTACTAATAATAATAATAATAATAATACCTGAACACTGAACCATGGCCTAATATTACTTGTTAATATTAATTAAGTGAAAAGAAGGCTGGTACTGCCTTTCACTTACAAGCCTTGTTATATCAAGCACAAAGTGGACATTGCTAGATTTTGGTGAAGGTACAAAGGCAGCATCTGGCTGCATGCGCTATAGCAAGAAATGTAGCGTACGGTCGTTTACTCAGTCACAGTCATTCACTTGCATGTTCTCATCACATGCATGGGTAGCAAGTGCTGAATATATTTTTTGTTATCAAGCAGTTATTTCTATAACTTTTGAATGGTTAGAGATCTCATAATGAAACTTTGTACAAATGTTGTCTACCACCAGCAGACTCTGTTCTTTGAGATCAACGTATGATTGACTGACTGACTGACTGACTGCTTGCTTGCTTGCTTGCTTGCTTGCTTGCTTGCTTGCTTGCTTTCTTTCTTTCTTTCTTTCTTTCTTTCTTTCTTTCTTAGCTCATAACATTTCTTAAAGCCTTTGCAGATCTCCTGTGAGAACGTCATGACTTCCTGAGACCACAGGATAAAAATTCCTGGTTTATACCCTTCAATTGTAATATTCCAGTCATGGGAGTTATATCATCAGGTCTCTATTGTGCCCACAAAGTCATATTTACCTTCCTGCACTAGGACTTCAAGCTCATCTTGTTTGTTTCCCAAATTCTATGTGTTAGTGTATAGATATTTGAAGCTTTGTTTGTTCTATTAATTTACTGTCAAGTTTTTCTGAGGATCTCATTCTCTCCCTCAGCTTCTCCTCCAGAATTTACATCCTTGTGTTTAGATCTTGCCTTTGGGTGATGTTTGAGCAATCATCTCCAATCTCTCAATGGTTTAGTTTAAAGCCCTCTTGATCAGACTTAACATGGTACTACCAAAGACATTCTTCCCAGTCTTTGTAAGGCACAGCCATTTGTAGCCGATAATCCTCTGTCTAAGAAGACTGTGGCCCCAGAACCCAAAACTCTCCTATCTACACCCTCTACATAGCCACTCATTCACTTTTAGTATCTTCCTGCCCCTGTTCTTTGTCCTTCACTGGCAGAAATTATAATACCAACTGTGCCTCAATCCCTTCAGCTTCCTGCCCAAACCTTCATAATCAGAGATGATCTGCTCAAATATGTTCTTGGCTATGTAGTCAGTACACACATGAATAAGAAGAAAGGGGAACTGATTTGTGTTCTTGATGAGTTTTGGAAAGTTGTCAGTGACATCCTAGATGTGTGCACCAGGAAGACAGCACACTTCTTGATTCATCTTGTCAGACTGGTGCACAAGTGCTTCTATACCCCTGAGCAACAAATCCCCTACCACCAACATCTTTTGTTTCTTCTTGTTGTGGTTAGCAGTTACTTTGACTCCTTTCTTGGCATGTGGTATCCCTTGTTTCCTCTTTGAGCATATTCACTGCTGCTATCTTCCTGAGGATATAGGAGGTGATTGCTTAGTTAGAGAGGTTCTGAATCCCTTCCATACATTCTGCTCCTGACAAGGACTTTTCTCCCTGTGTTAATTCCAGAAAGTCCTCATGTTCTCTGATGCATTGAAGAGACACAACACAACTCTAGTGCACTGACCTTCTCTTCCAAGAGAGCTACAGATTTGCACTTGCTGCAGCTGTAATTGGTATCTTCTGGCAAGAAGACAAACATTGTGCATACATACCTTCTCCTCTGCAGTTATTTCTCTCCCCTTGCTCCCTTTACTACTGAGTAGCATTGCATCTCAGTTTTTCCTGTATTCCTTGAAATTTTCTTCTGAGGCAGCTCTGTAGTTCCCATGAAGTTTAGCAGTATTGACGCAATGGGTCTAGGGCTGCCCCAGCATTTCGTCTGAGCTAGGCAGGGGTCTGAACTCCCTGCCAGTCTCCATTGCCACTAGCCCTGCTAGTGGCAGAGTTCATACTGGTAGAGATTGTTGTGGTGACAGGCTCAGGAATTAAGTATACAGTTTACACTTACTGTGTATTTATTTGGTAATAAGTGTTTTTTCAGAGTTAAAGAAATAGGGTGAGAAAATAGTGTGTAATCACCAAGTTCTGCCCTAGCATTTATTCTGGAGCAGCTTTTCATAGAATTGATAATTGTGAAATAGGGAAAGGAATGGACAATGATACTTTGGCTTTTAAGTTCTTTTGAGTTCTTAATATTTGGTTGGGCTTGGCTAGCCAGTTTTCCATCTTATATCTAAACTTGACAAAGTAGAGACTAGTTAGAATTTCTGCTATTTGGACTTGCTTCCAGGACATCCTCAGCATTGTAGCATGTAACCTCAGGTGTGCTATGCTCCACTCAGCAAACATCCCAAAATGGAGGTAGTTGGAATGTAGGAGCTGTCAGATAGTTAAGCCAGTCCAGGGCAGTCACAGGTTATCCAAGAGGATAAAGGGAGAAGGGTGGTTGTCAGCCAGTCCAGAAGTTGCACAGCAAGTCAGTAGTCCAAATAAACAAAGCCAGCAAGGAGTAAAACAGAATCATATATAGTAGCCAGTCCAAGGTCCAGAGAACATGAAACACCAAAGATTACTACCAGCTACCAAGATAGACAGTTGTAAGCAATAAAGCCTTCAATGTACTGCTAAAAAATTTATAGCCATGTGTCTCAAGGCACCGGGTGCTTTAATTAGTCAGTGCTTCTCATTTAAGAATCTCTGGGACCAACATAACTTCTCCTTATCTCTCCTACACTTGGCAAATGGCTGCATTACATCTTCCAACTCCTGCTAGGGAGTAGGGCCCCCTTCTCCCTCAGCCCCCAGCATCTCTGACCCAGAAGTTATACATTCCTGGCATTCCTGAGACTCCAATTTTGTGTTTGAATCTTCCAGTTCAAAAGGGTCAGTTATAGCACTCAGCGTTATACTTTATACAAGACACTTCGCTGAGTGTATTTGTTCTACCTCGTTTTTCTGTTTCCTAATAACATCAAAATGGTAAAGAACCTGAGATAATATAACCGTGCCATAGGTGAGGGGAATATGAACAATTTGGTTTTCTGTATTGATGTACCTAATGGTCTAATGATAGTGATTGTCTTTATTTTGAGGTACTGAGTTTAGGTAGTTATTCTATATGATAAAGCTGTATTGTATCACTGTAAAATGGAGCTATACAGTGGCTGCTGCCTTTTAGTCTATCTCTGTCCTTGCATTTCAAGTGCCCTAATTATTTTGATATTTTGGTGTGTTGCCAATGGTTATTGCAAGCATTGTGTATTCCCTTGGCTCTATTGTCTGTTCCCAGCTTGGAGGCAAGCTGCTATATATCAGCTTATATTTTGCTTTTGCCAGCTTACCAGCAGAGAAAAAAGAGAGGCACACAGCCATTGTTCACAAGTCATATGTGGTAGGGGGCGAGAATTGTGTAGGGATTTGATGCATCCTGGGAATCTTTATGCAAAACTCAAGCACCTCAGCAGAAGTTGGCAAATGTTACCACTCACATCTTAAAAAGGCTCTTGCAAAGCTCTCTTGTTTGCTTTTTGAAACTGCACTGGACACTACAGCATTTTTCACACACATTTGCTCCAGCACAATGCAATAAATCCATCTCAGACACATTAGGAATAATGCATATCAATAGGGATCGTAAGACTGTCATGAGAAGGGCATGTTAATTTGGACCTGCTGTAAGACTTTTCACAAGGTTGTGTTATCTCGAGAATAGTAAGGGGGAAATTCACCTTGAGATTCCTTTTCCACTTGAATTATGACTGTGCCCATCAGGCCATTATTATCTTTCTTGGAATGTAGTAAGGGCTTGAATGTAAGGAGCCAGTCTCAATGGACATGCATGTTTAATCAATCTCTTGGCAACATTTCCTTGCAGTCTCTCTACTTTTTCTTTTAGGCTCTTCCAGGTACTCCTTATCTGGCCTTAGTAGGAATCCAGCTGTTTTCTTCCTGGTCATTTCATTCCTTACATTCAACACAACAACTGCACCACAGACAAAATTGCATCAAGCTGCAAAGATCTTGGAACAGAATGAGATCATAAGAATGGGCATGAAGACTTGTTTTCCTAAGCTCCAACCTTAAAGGCTCAAAACATGCAAGAACTTCTCATGGGCTGCCACATTCACTGTAGGTGTCCTTCAGATTTCCTGGAGATGTGTTATTAAAATGAAATACTAATGAAAATACATTATCCAGTAGCAAACCAGATAATATGGACCTTGTGTGACATGGGTTGACACCTTTCAAAAGCCCCAAAGGTCTTTAATGCAATTGGCAGCAAAAGTGAATTTATTAAGGAGATCAGAATTTGCATGGCATTTAAAAGTTGAAAAAGGAATAAATCTTTTTAAAATGGTTCTGCCTCTGTACCCTGGAATTTCTCCCTCGAGGCTTGCATCTTCAGCTGCCTCCCTGATATTTCAGCTTGGATGCTTCCTTGTTGTCTCCAGCTGTCCCTGTGCAGGACCAGTTTTTCCAAGCCCTTCTGTCTGCGTGCATTCTTCTTGTAGGTGACCAGATCACCACTCACTCTGTTGAACAGGTCCATAGTTTTGGCTTCCTTTGGCTCCCCACTCACCTTGATTGTCATATTTTGTTAGTTGCCAATTCATATTGATTCTTCCTTTATAGCATTGTAAAATCATGCCTCTTCCTCTCTGTCTCCTCAGCTAAACTTTGGTCCATGATGCTAGGGAGAAATCTAGGATTTTTCACTCTCCATTCAGACAACTACATATGGGCAAGGCAGATGCAGTGGTGGGGAGAATGTCCTTTCTCATTTAATCTTGGCTATTTCTGCAAGCTTAGCCTCAAAAGTAATTTCTGGTTATACACAGGTTTGTTTTTAAAACAAGTGACAGCATCTTGAGGGTAAATGCGAAGCTTGAGAGATATCTCGTCTCCCATAAATTCTGCTTGGGATTTTTCAGGCTCACTTCCTCTCGTTTTTGCAACATTTCAGACTTTACTACTCCTTCCTGTCAGAAACCTTCTCTATTAATAAGTTAGTAAGCATTTGTTTTTTAAGAAAATCATCATCCAGTATAATATAATGGTCTTTCATGTACTACAAATACATCTGATGTTGAAATAATTAGTAAATTGATATGTATCTTTCATGTATCATAGCATCATACATGTTTCATAACATGTATCTGTTATGAAAGTACATGTAAACAAGACTTTTTAACATATTGAACTCTATCCATATTCAGCAGTGAAAGACAAGGCATATTTTCAGTGGTTAAACAGATAAAAATGGTTGAAAGTAACTTCAAAATATTCTATGTAGTTTTCTTAATAAAATATTAAAATATGCAATAGACTATGTCTAGAAAGCCTCAGTGCCTTCAGTCTGCTGCCCTTCTACCTATCTAACCATTCAAATGTCTCCCATCTGTTTGCCCCTCTTTGTCCCAGGTGTTTAACATCTGTCTAACTGGCTTTGCCAATTTGGCCTGGTTATTTACTATGATTAGATTGTCAGATTTGGCAAAATAGAGCTTGGAAGTAATGTCATAAGTAATGCTGTTCCCTGTAACTTGTTTGTTTTGAACGTAATGAGAACATAGTGAAGTTATGTTTGCAAAATAGTATAACATCTGGTAACATCACCTGTTTATTTGTAAATGATAATACATGTTTTCCTTGGGTTTTGCTCGGGGTTAAATGCTTTGGGGGCCATTTTGAGGTGATTGTTTCCTGATTTTAGACCATGTTCTTCCTACTTAAATAATTTTTTACCAAACCATACAAGCATAATGGTTAACTAATGAGCAAGATAACAAAGTCCCCTCTTTAAGACTGAAGTGGTAATAGCAAGATGTTCTCCCCCACATACACAAAACACACTACCATAGTAGACTAAACAAAAAATTCCTCTTAAAAAGTGACTATGCAAGCCATGGATCCGATGTGGCTTGCCTGATTCTCTCTTGAAAACCTGTGACTGGAATTTTTTAGAAGTGAAATCCACAAAGAGTTGAATATGTGTTGATAATATTCCTCAAACACCTGCCAGAAATTACTCAACCTTTCTACAAATACAAACATGAGGAAATAAGGTATTTTCCCACACTGCTCCAATTGCGCTTCAATGGCATAATATCTGCTTTGTATTTTATTTGCTTAACTGTACAATATCTACTTTGTGTTCTGCATGAGATAGCGTGTGTGTAGAGGCCACAATGGGACTTTATCATGCTCACCACTGAGTACACGGCCCCTCCCAGGTGGCTTAAAAGAGGAGGAAGGACAACTAAGTGGTAAAGAGAAGGAATGAGGCTATATATGTGCAAGTATTGTGTTTTATGAAATATAAACTGAGAATAACCCTGAAACACAAATAAAATACAGAGCAGCACAAATCTTATAGAACAGTTGAATGGAGTGCAGATTTAACCAAGTGTATCATTGGAATGAGTTCAACTGCTTTAAAAATATTTCAGGTAGAAAGCTGTGCTTGAAAAAAATAATACAGAGAGAGGAAAAAACACTTGAGTACATACTGAATGCATCTGCGGGTGAACAGTAATTGGCAGTGCTTAAAAATGCATGAATGTGAAGCAAATGGTTCCTTTGAAACAGAGGATGACAATGAAAAATGTTGCGGTTATTGAGCATACCCCTCACCTTTGTCTGTACACTAGGATACGGTGTATTGTAAAAGAAACTGATATTTTTGTAAGAGATGGAAAGATACTTCTTAGTGTCACATTAATGAAAACTAGCAACCATACTCAGTAAAGCTGAATGAAATGTATGATTACCACTTAGTGGCAATTACCAGTAAGTTTCTGTAAAACTAATGTGGAGACAAATTTCATTTATGCTTCCACAGCAAGGAATGGATTCCAAGAAAAGAGAGAGAAGGACTCACACACATCATGGCTTTTCTGAAAGAGCGCTCAGTCCACTAGTATTATAGTGGGGGTGGATTACTCTTCTTTTTCCTCTTAATTTCTATTGTGTGTCAGCTAAGGAGTGGATAATTCCTTGGAATGTCACTACTTCTACCACCCTACCGGAAAACAAAACAAAACTTAGAAATCCCTCTTCTTTCTATGCAGTAACTTAAACTGCTTCTTTCCATCTCCAAACAGGCAGATGGGTGTGATAGATCAGCAGCTTTTATTAGGTACTGTCCATCAGAGAGAATTAATCTAGAGTCTATTGTTCATAAGTAGTTTTGTAAAAAAAGAGAAGTGGCATGGTGCTATGAACTGTGCCCATATCATTAGGCTGATAGAAAAAAGGGAGATGGACAGAACAAATATGGAGAAGGGGGCAGAAAAATGCATAAGCTATGAAAGTGCAGTAGGGACAGCTGCTCTATTATAGAGTGTAGAGTGAAGTGGCTACCTCTAATTTTGAGTGTCCTGAAAAGGCAGTCAATGGTTTGTTGATTATTTTTTTCTCTCAAGGAGGTGTTACCATGGGATTTACTGCCTCAAGTGCCACCCAGACTTGGCTGTTATTGTCCTTTATTGTGGGGATGGGTGGATACCATCTGCTGTTCCATCGTGAGCAGCAAAATATATTGAGCCAGCCCTGAGCAGAAGCAGGCAATGGGGAAGCACATGAAGGAAGAACAAAAGATAGTTTGGTGAACAGACATGGTAAATGCATAGGAAACAGTATGGGAAAATAGAAAAGTAAGTTGTGGGGAGCCAGAAAAAGACACAAGCAGACTGAATATGCAGGTACATCACAAGAAAAAGTGTGAGCAGCTGGTAGAAAAGTGATGACTAACATAAACTAAAATCTTCGCTTTTTAAAAAAACTTAAAAAAAATGTTAAAATCTAGGTAAGATGCTTAACTGATATGAGAACTTGGATCAGTTCACATTATATCAGAGACTGGGAGTGCATGCATACCTGACAGCCCGGAACACATGCGAATGGTACATCAGGACTGACACTCATTTGGCTTTCTGGCCACCATATCAGGAACCTACATTCATTGAATGCATACCAAGTGTTCCTGTTTCACCTGTTAAATGTTTACAGAGTGAAAGAAGGCTCTAGGAATTGGTATTGGTATTGTAGATCTATTAGAATTCTTTTCTGTGTAGGTAGATCAGAGGAGGCCCATGGAAAAATAACATCTGAAAACAATGTCAGTGACTTAAATACATTCAAACAAGGATTATAGAGTGAGGCCTGATCCTACATCTCATATATATGAATGCCAATTTTTAATTCAATAATCCAGTTATTGAGTGAATAACAGTCAAGTAAGAGGGAAAGGTAAGAATATGATAGGTATGGGATGGTGACAGCTGCAGAGATGGTTTTTGCTAAGATTGATCATCATCTCTAGGGAACTGGAGGAGGCTGAAACATCCAGGAAATTAAGACCATTAATTGTTGGCAGGAATGTCAGTAAGAAAATTTACATATGAGCTAGGGCAACATTATAAAGGAACATTGAAACAAGTTTAAGAAATTGAGTACTTGAGAAATTAATACAATATAAAAGGCTGGTATACAAATATTTGGGAAAGAGCACTTATGGAAAAACTGACATCCGCTGTACAAGGTAGTAGAAATGATCAGCCAAAACAAAATTTCTTTTCAATGTGGTTTCCTTGTATAAATACCATCTGTGATAGTAGGAAGTTTGCACTTCTTTCACAGTCATAGCAGGACCTATGGAGAGATTCTTTAGTTGAATGGTTAAATGTATTGTTATTTTCTTGTGCTTGGAACCTGTTACTGCAGTTTAGGCCTTCTTGGAGATACCCCTAGATATCATTTTGATATAAATAATTTGGCTCTCTTCTACCACCCCTCTCCACGTGTTTGTGAGGCCCCCGGACAATCACAGAACTAGGCTTGGCCACTAATTGCTGAACATTCCATTCTCCACCCAAGCAGGCCAGAAATAACCAGATCCTTGCTTTAGGAGACCTCTCTGCAAACACCCTCATTATGTATGCACACTGTTTACAAAGGACTCCCTGCCCCGAGCAGGCAAACTGGCAAGCTGAATACTCAACTGCCAAGCACTGAGCATTTGCATACTGGCTAACTCTTTGGCCCTTTTCACACGTGGGGAGCCGAAACGGGGCGGCGCACACAGGGGCGGAGATTACCTGCGTGCGTTTTGCTCCATCCCTGCTCCGTCCCTGCGGGGAGCACGGCTCCGCCGCTCCATACGCCGCTGAATTTCGGTGGTGTTCGGCGGCGCCCAAAATGGCGGCGGGCGGCTTCCGGCGGCGCTCCGCCAATCAGGGCAGCGCGCCAGCCGGAAGCCCGCCCCCGGGCAAATCTGCAGAGACGCACTAATGCGTCTCTGCAGATTCACACTGGGAGCAGCAGCGGATTAGTACGGGTGAGTTTCGTAAAAACCACCTGGGAAGGTGGTTTTTAAAAAACTCACAGCGCCACCCTTGCGGCTGCACTAGAGCGGTTGGAGGTGTGGAGCCTCACCTTTTCCAACCGCACTAGATCGCCCCGCAGTGTGAACGACCTTCGTCTCAGATCGTCTGGACGCGGAGTTTTACCCTGTGTGGAAATGGCCTTTGTCAATTCGGACTTAACTCAATCATGTTAAATTCTGACCTTTCCAAAGCTTTGTCCCGCTCCTAAAACGCATTGTCTTCCCCAAGTATGGCATAGCCTGCAGTTACATTTCCCTCTATAAAAACCCCTGATTCCGAGACCATCCTCGGATTGCTCCCGAGTTCTAGACCGCCTTGCTGACACTTTGCTTGGCGAGCTTCCCCTCAGCTCCACGTGCTGAGCCACATCGAACCCCAGCATCGCTCTCTATCTTCTTTCCGGGCTTCAAGAACAGGTTTCGTATCATCTGAATCAACTATCCCTCTGAAAATCCTGCTATCATACTCAAACCTTTATTTTCCTTAGTTATCTGTGTGCGTGTGTTGCTTACATTGTGTGCCTGTATTTAATAAAGATCATTCATTATTTCCAACACGGTTTGCTTCTTGACTTGGCCTGACCCCATAAACATTGGGTTACAAGATCCTGCTGCGTTACCCTGCCTCTTGCAGTGTCAACCAGTGCTCTTGACTAATTTCCCCATCTTGTGTAATTGTAAGGTTATTTAGGTGTCCCTCCCAGGACCCCCAGTAAACAGGGTAACAACCTGTGAACAAAAGATTTCATATAAACATTGAAAATCTTATACTGAGGAAAATAATATGCAAGACATGGTGATTTTTTTGTCTAATCTGTTAAAACAATGGTTACATTATGTTGGTATTTCATATTATTAACAACAAAGATTTGAAAAAAAAGAACTGACATGCAGAGAATCAAAAGTGTGGCAAAGGCTGAGATAAAGCCTTACTTTGCTACCAATTAGCCATAGTACCTTGGTCAAATTACCATGTTTCTACATCAGTAATGTGGCAAGTAAATAACAATGAGTTAGTTAATTCGCTACAAGCTACAGTATGGCGAGAAGGAGTTAACTTTTGCTGAAATTATTCAATCATTTTTAGATGAAGGGAACAAAAACTTAGCTAAGTGTTTGGATCTAGGACTGAGAATTCCCTAGGCTTAACACTGTCATGTTAAGGAATTATAAACTGATGCAAAGGCCAAAGATCCTAAAGCTTTAAGAGCTAAACAAACTTAACTGATGACAAATGAAAACAAATATAACCTTAACAACTTTGAATCAATGTAGCTACACCCCTCAGGAAACATGGACGACTGGCAAAAATGTTATTGCTTGCTTCCACAAATTAATGTGGGTTTCCTGTTTCATGTGCTGTTTCTTGCCCTTTTGTCCTCTTCTCCAGAATTTCCTTCTTGGATACTGGTAGACAGGATCCAAAGAATAATGGATGAAATAAGATCTGAAGAACCAGTTCACTTGACCAACTTCCCAGCCTTTATGCATGATCTATCCACAGCATTTAGGCAGATACCTCCAGGAAGTTCACCAGTGGAACTTGGGCAACAGCCTCCTCATTCAATTTCTCCTTAAAAGTCAGTGCGTAGAAGCACATAGCATGAGATACTGGAGGTAATATATAATGGTCATTACTAAATACTGTTGCTAGTTAATGACTTTGTCTAATCCAAAGTTGGAAAACTTGTGGCCCTTCAAGTATTGTTGAACTGCATTTTCTATCAGCTCTAGTCAGCAAAACTAATGGTAAGTGATGACGAGAGTTCCAGTCTAACAACATCTGAAAGGTGAACTTTTGGCTACCATTGGTAAAATGTAAGTCACGCTTTAAGCTGCTGGGTTGTCACAACTTACTACAAGGAGTTCCATAATACAGGGAACCCAATAGGCTGATTGGACACTTTGAGAAGAAATATTCAGTTCTGTCTCAAATCTGCTTGAAATTCTCTTAAGAGCATGATCTGCTACAGAAGCCCTATTGAAACTAACCAGATCTAATTCTAGTCAATCAAGGATTGAACACCAGCTGAGAAATCATGAATATCACCCTGAGTTTTAGGGTATAAGAAAGTCAGGAGATTGTATATAATAAATTCAGCTCAGTCTTCTGAATTTGGCTTTTCCCTTCCTGCCTGTGGACTGCAGAGAAGAGAAAGGAAGAATACACAACCAGGCAATGCTCCACACAACTAGGGGCCTTTCTGCACCTTACCTTTCTCTGGCGCTGGGGTGTGGGGATCCTACGAGCAGCCTCCGGCAAGAGGCTCTTGCATCCCTACTGCTTCAGCTCCGCACAAGCTGCCTGCTCGCCTGAGAGCCCCGCCTCTTCCTTCTGCAGTGCAGCCTGGGAGTTTCCCAGGCTGCGCTGGGGCAGGAAGCGTGACCAGCGTGGCTCTGGAAGCTCCACATGCCAGGTAAGTGCACGCAGGGCCCGGGAGCAATGCGTGATTGCGCACCATTTTTGGCTTCCAGCCAAAAATGAAAAGGTGTGTGATCAGTGCCTGCCGGCCCGTGGAGCATCACGCGATTGTGAGTGTGTCATACAAATCTCTCCTCACAATCGTGGGACACTCCAGGTGCCCTTTCGCATGGCAAATGCCATGCGGAAAGGGCTTAGCAGTCAGAGTGTGAGAGTGGATCAAAAGGGATGAGAACAGATACCATTATGTAATATGACTCAGGTGTTTCAAGAGGTGTCTGAAGTGTCTGAGGTTAGGAAATCTGATCCAAGGAATTCACAGAAATGCACCTGAGCCAAAGGATTTAGTTGCTCTGGCAAGGCCCCGGTCCAAACAAGAAGCCCTTAGCCTTTTGTCCAGTGGCTGAGCCCAATGGCTGACCCAGTTGAACAAGGCCAGTTCAAAGCCAGGGAATAGTTCAGTGTTAGGAAGATATTCCAAATTTCATTTCTGATGGCTTGTCATATAGGGCTACCACATAAAGTTCTCTGTTCTAGCTCTAGTCCTGACAGGAGGAGATGCTAACTCAGGCCCTTTCCGCACCGGCCTATTAAAACAGTGCAGAGCAACCTCCGACAGAGGTCTTCTGCACCGTGGAGTGGACTGGGGCGGACTACTTTTCGTAGTTCCGCACCTCAGTCCGCTCTGGAGCAACCGGAACTGGTTGCGCAGCGTGCTTTTTAAAAACCTCTTTTAAGAACCCTGTGTTGCTCTGTCGCCGCGCACGCACTAGTGCGTGCCTGCAGATCTGCCAGGGGCGGGCTTTAGGCTGGCAAGCTTTTCCGGTTGGTGGAGAGCCTCCACCAACCGGAAGCCGCCATTTTGGATGCTGGAGCAGTGCGGAGCGACGAGCTTGCACTGCTCCTTGTCCTGACGGACTCACCCGGATGCTGAAGAAGGCCAGTGAGTCCCGTTTTTGTGTGGTTCCTTTCCCACATGCGGAAAGGGCCTCAGAATCAAGAGGTAGCAAAAGTCCTAAAGTAATTAATCAAACTTTGCAGTCTCTCATTTGTTTTAACAAATTTCTGTTATAACTTGAGAATTTTGCCATTTCTTCATACAGTAACAGCATGTCTTAATCTTTATGGCTCTAGGGGAGATATCTGAAATTATAGGCAGATAATGCCCAGTTAAATTTCCTGTGGAGATTGGAAAAGTCACTTTTTTTAAGCCAGCATAGTGGCATGGAGCCAAATAAGATTATATGATTTCCAGTGTGGCCAGTAACTGTACACAATGTGCTTCCTCTAGGCATCTTGAGCCTTATAGTCATGCAATATGAAACTAAGCTTATATCCTTCTCATACATATGGATTACATTATGTGTTAGGAACATCAGGAAACCTTACCCACATTACTCAATAATATAATGCGGAATTTGAAGGACTGAGCAAGTCTCCACAGACCTAGTCCACATAGTTTATGGTGGAACTTGCAGTCCAATGATATCTGAAGGGTCACATGATTTCTACTGTTGATTTATGGCCACAGACAACACATAGGCCCTTTTTGCATGGCATTTGCCATGTGAAAGGGCCCCTGGAGCATTGCACGATTGTGGGGAGTGATCCACATGACACACTCACAATTGCGTGATGCTCCAGGTGCTGGCAGGGGCTGATTGCGTACTAGTTCATTTTCGGCTTTGAGCCAAAAATGGTGCGCTATCGCGCATCACTCCAGGGCTCCGTGCGCACTTGCCATGCATGCGGAGCTCCGAAGCTGCGGCGCTTGCACTTCCTGCCCCAGCACAGCCTGGGAAAATCCCAAGCTGCACTGAGGAAGGAAGAGGAGGGGCTCTCACACTACCTGCTTGTGAGCAGGCAGCAGCTGTGGAGCTGAAGCAAGGGGGACACGAGAGCCTCTTGCAAGAGGCTGCTCACACGATCCCTGCACCCCAGCTCTGCAAAAAGGTAAGCTGTGGAAAGGGCCATAGATGGATCCATGGGGCTATCAGATGTCCACTCACCAGTTCTGACTTCTGCAACTGTCCCAGTTCAGGTATAATAATATACATTGTGACTAAGGCCATTTCTGTCTTACAGTGTTATTATTCCACTTTCCACATCCTGTGGAATTCTGGGGTTCACAGAGCTCTCTGGCTGAGAATTCCCCACAATTCCATAGGATGATGAAAGTGGAATAATAGCACTGTAACAGTATAGTGCAGAAATGGTTTATAGTAGCATTGCAAAAATCTTACTATATGAATTGTTGCTGGGCTACTCTCTTTAAGATCAAAGTATTGAAGGATTCTTTGGTTTGGATAGTTGTACATATACCAAGACTATTCTAATAACACTTTGGTCACTGTCACAAAGGTCATCAATTACTTTGAGGAAAGTGGCTCAAATAGATTATACAATTAAATAATCACAATGCTTAGAGCAGGGATTGGGCCGGTACACAGGGGTTGGGGTGGCACAATGGATCCTCAGAAGTCCACCAGGGCTGCACCATTTTGAAGCCTGCTGTGGCTGCTGACATTTGGCAACAGATAATAAGGATGGAAATATTTTCAAAGAAGTAGTTGTGTTAGTCTCTTGCAGCATAAAAAGGAGGAAGGAAGGGGGAAGAAGAAAGAAATGTGGCATCACCATTAAGGCTAATTGGTTTTTATTTTTGCTTGAGCTTTCATAGATATAAGCTCTCTTGGTACTGCAATTGAAGAAGGGGGTTTGTATCCACAAAAACTCATGTAAAAATGAAAACCAATTCATCTTAAAAGTGCTGCCATATTTCCCTTTTTCTCCCTCTCCATTCCTCCTTTTAATGAGGGTGACAGGTACCAAAACATTCTTCCACACCATCAAGCACTGTCAAATACAGAGCAGAACATCCCCCTTTCTTCCAGAGCCCTTAGGAAAGGAAGGGAGGAAGGAAAGAAGGGGCACCATAGCTTGAGTGATGCATATGGAGATGGTGTCAGTGGCCAGTTCTGTGACAGTGGGGTTGTAAGCCCCCTAACACACCTAAAAACTATGTCCTGAGGATCCTAATTATTTTATATCAAACATAGTGAGCCACAGAGATATACTGGATGGACACGTAGGCAGTAGAGCTATGGAGACAGATCAAAAGAGTAGCTGGTTTTCTGTCACACATCCTGGGTAATCTTGTAAATGGCTCACAGGCCATTGGAATGGATTTTCAGCAGTGATCAGGAGACAACAACTCTTTGGGAGCAAATAAACAATGCAAAACAGTCTGGAATTTGACACCTTGAGGTATGCATCCCCCGGATGAGATACTCATCTTCCAGGAAACTACAAGGATGTTTGGCTGCTGAAATCCATCTTAATAAAACTGCAGCCATCTGTTTCCCAGGACATGGGTCAGCTCTATAACTAGGCCCTTTTCCTTCTCCTTTTCGGAGTTTGGAGTTTGGAGTTTTGGAGTTTTTGGGAGTTTGGAGTTGTCTCAGATCTGCAAACCATGAAGCTGGTAAACTCCCCTCAGCCTCTAAAGGTGTGGCTGAGATCATTTTCTCCCAGCTGAAGACTTCTGGATTGGTACAGTATTAAATCAAACGCTTATGTCTCTCTCTCTCTCTCTCTTAATTTTCACTTCTTTCTAACTTTCTATAGTCTTGTATGCTTGTTGGAGTGAGTGCAGCCGAATGATTGTATGGACTTTAACATCTATGTCAATAAAATACTTAAATTTGAACAATTTGTGTGATTTCTGACTGGGCCTGACCCCGTAAACATTGGGTTAAAGATCCTAATTACTCTGCTCCCTTTGCATGGCTAAAGCAGTGCTCAGAGCTAATTTTCCCCACAAGAGACGATTTTGACAGCTTTGGGAATCCCCTGTAAAGGAGCCCTAAGCAAGCAGGGTAACAGGGTGCTGTGGGTACTGCAAAAAATAATGGGTGTGGACTGGACTTCTGACAGGACAGTGGGCAGATGCTCCTCATAGCAGCTCTGAAGTGAGGAGAGATTTCATGGTAAAAGTGCTGCCAGAGCTATCTTTAGCTTCACAAATGTGCCCAGGAACAAAGGGAGAGCAGGGGATTACCCACAAGTATCCAAAATTCCCATTACTTATGTTTACTCATGAGTGAAAGCATAATGAATGGGAAGGACTTAGGAAGTCATATCTTTCACTGTTGCCATGAAAAGTAGCTGTTTTGATCAAAAGATCTGATGCCCCCAGGTTGCCTCTGCTGGGATGGGAGCATGTCCCCAATGCTCCTCTCCATACCCAACCAGCTGCCTGTGGAAGGGAGTGCAAGGGATATACTCCTTCCTTCAGCACTGCAGCTGGCCTTCTTCCCATGCTCCAAGGGGAAAGGAAGTGTGTGATCGGGCTTCCAGCCCTTCTGCATGGCCAGCGTCAACAGAAGCCTCACATGATCAGGGGCCATTAAGTTTTTCCTGTCCTCCTTGTGATTGTGAGAAGGGTGGGATCAAGATGACATCATATGAAAGCGTTGTTGTGATTCTACTCCTCTCGCAACTCCATCGTGGGAGGGCACTGCCTGCAGAAAGGGCCATAGAAACATCATCTGTCACCTTCTTTCTTTAAACATATGGGGGAAATGTGTTCACCCATAAGATCAGGATTCAAATAAGAAAACTGGGGGGTGATGTATTTAAAAGAGAACAATTAAGGGTTTAAGTGCATATATTTTCATGGATCAACTGAATTTCATCTTATTTACAAGAGTGAATTTGGCTTTAGCAAGGAGAAACTACAGCATGAGAAAGGGCAGGCATTATCTCTTTGATGCTGATAAGACTGAGATGCTGGCTGTAAGCAGTGAGAGAAAGTTGAACTGTTAACTCTGTAACTGCTGGATTGAATGAAAGATGGAATCGTCTGCGGAACTTTCTCAGGACTTTTACAACAGATGCTAGAGAAATTATATAGAAAAGGAAATTGTAAGAAGACTGAACAGAGAACCTGAGGAATGAGATCAAGGCAGAGCTGTGAGGAGATGTAAGGCACAGGGAGAAATGTGAGGCTAATATGGAAGTGAGAGGTGGAAAATCACATGGAGAAAGAAATTCTTTGTGTTAATGGAGGGATTAGCCACTGAAAGTGGGGAGAAGAGAGGCCAAGAAGCTTTGGTATGTGAAATGGGGATTATAGCCCAAGATGGGGGATACACTGATGGTTGGACAAAACCAGGTTGATTTAATGAAAGGATTCACCTGCAAGACTGAAGTGGGTGAGAGAAAGGTGAAAAAGAAAAGTACTCTGTCTTAGGACAAATACTTTAAAACATCAAGTGTGAAGAATGTGGAAATATTAACAAGGCGTAAGGAAGAGAATCTGAGAAGATTGGGTGGATGGATAGAATGGATGAAAAGGAAGATGAGAACCTCATTTAAAGTGAAATAGGGAAATTAAGTTATGAAGTGGTTATAGGTATAAGACTATGAAAACTGGATTTGGTAACAATTGTGATAAGGATTTACATTATGAAATGTCATAGAAATATGTGGACTTAGTGATGTTATATATCATATAAAAGATCTACGGTTTTAAGTAGTGAAGCTAATAGTATGTAATTAAGTCAGTAAGTAGCTTTTAATATCAAGGTTAGAAAATGCAGTACCATTTATCATCAAAATGTAATATGTAATGGGAGGTAATATTGACATATCAATGTGAGATGTGTTAATCTTCAAAAGAAGCAAGTTTATTTTTCTTTTTTGGTTGTTGGAAAAATTTAATTTAGAGCTGAAAGAGAGGTCTGAAACAATTTGAATGACACCTTTTTCTTTATCCTTTAATTTCTAACTCTTATGATTTAGTCATACTTTCTTCTTCTTCTTCTTCTTCCTCTTCTTCTTCATTTCTGTTTTTATGTATTTATAGAATTTTAATGTTTAATGTTATTATTTAATGTAGATCTATAGTTTCAAGCTGCCTTTTGCTACAGCTTAGTATCTCTCAGTTTTAGTGAGCTTAGTAATAACTCTCTTCTTGATGACATTGGATTTAAAGTATCCCTGCTAAAGATTCCTATAATTTACTCAGAGGGTTTGTTTTTTCTTTGACATTGCAAAGTGGTACACTCAAGAATAATGCTCTCTCTTAGAAGGCAGCACTTCTGAATTTTGCTCCCCCCACTTCCAATGGGAGGGTGAGTAGGTCTGCTGGTTTCCCTCTTTTAACAGGATATCCAAGAGACAGAATTTAACTGCTATTTTGTCTTTTAAACCATGCTTTATGATGTCTATGCTGAACAGAGGGTATGATGCTGTGAAGGCAAGGCTTGCATGTTATTAATCATTGAATGTTACAGCAGGAGACCTCTCTGTTCCTGCATGAA
The DNA here is from genome assembly GCA_948474755.1 of Ctenosaura bakeri. NCBI lineage: Eukaryota > Metazoa > Chordata > Lepidosauria > Squamata > Iguanidae > Ctenosaura > Ctenosaura bakeri. The sequence continues at coordinate 234,849 of CAOLHI010001941.1, read as the reverse complement.
TTTTGCTCTTTGCTGCAATCATTTTTCTTTATCGGTGCCTCTGATCAGAGGATTCTGCCTCTGAGGAGGGAGTAGGGACACTTTGTTAAGATTATGTATAGTATATGGCATTCTCCCCTGCTTTCAGGTAACGTAATAGGTGCTAGGGTCACGCAGGTGTTTAGTTGAATTATTCTGACAGTATAATAATTCCTACCATTTCTAAAAATGTGGGCCACAGTGATTTTGCTATCTTTTCATCAACAATTGTCCATAACTCTGTGTGTGTGTGTGTGTGTGTGGGAGAGAGAGAGAGAGAGAGAGATGAGATAAGAAGAATGAAAGAATTAGAGACAAATACGTGAATGGTTGAACCATGCTTACTTTCTCTTCTACAGCTCTAAAGGTCAGTTTTCCATATGGCCTTTACTATAATTGCCTTCATACTCATCTTCACTGACAAAAGATGAAGATGAATGCCAGTGAATGGAGTACTACAGTATTCTGGTGTGCTCTCATTGATGTTATTCAAAGTATCTAGCGTGGGCTGGAATCTGGCTTAGATAGCATTTGGATCTGAAGTCACAAATTTATGTTCCTTACTAGATGACTAAACATCAAGTGAGGACTTGCCCCTGTGTAAATAGCCTTCACAGATCAACCACCACAGAGGTTTGCTTGTTGTTGTTTGCCTTCAAATCATTTCTGACTTATGGCAACCTTAAACGAAACTATTTTATAGGGTTTTCTTGGTAAGATTTGCTTGGGAGGGGGTTGCCTTTGCCTTCCTCTGAGGCTGAGAGAATGTGACTTACTCAAGCCACCCAGTGGGTATCCATGGCTGATTTGAACCCTGGTTTCCGGAATCATAGCCATTTCCACACTACACTATTACAGTGCTCTTATTCCACTTTCAACATCCTATGAAATCCTGGGGTTTGCAGTTTGGGGGGGGCATCTAGAATTTTCAGCCAGAAAGCTCTTCGGTGTCAGTAAACTACAAACCCCAGAATTCCACAGGATGTGGAAAGTGGAATAACAGTGCTATAACATGTAGTGCAGGAATGGCCATAGTCCAATGCTCAGACCACTACACCATGCTAGTTCTCAGAGGTTTAGTAGGACCATCTTTTCCCCACATCTGTAAACTGGGGTAATAGCTGACCTTCTGAAGTGATACAGATGGGGTGAGGGAGCAGGGCTGTTCCTGCCATTAGGGAAGGAGAGGCAGCTGTCTCAAGCAGCAGAATCTGAGTATCTTGGGGAACAAAGCAAAGCAGCATGTTTCAGTGATTTACTTTTTCTTATTGGTGTTTTTCCTGCCATGGAAAGATAGCAGGATTTTCTGTCTCCTGTGCAAAAATAACTTAGCTGGTTTTCAATACTATTTAACGTGACTTAAATGGGGTGGAGGTGCCTTTGTGCTCCGTGCCAGGAAACAAAATGTTTTTGGTGAGTCCTGTGAGAAGTTCTCTTCAGTTGTGAAGCCACACCTTTGGAATGCTCTCCCAATGGAATTATTCTTGGCAACCATTCTGATCTCACAGTGGCACCAGGGCCCTCCAAAAATGTTTCCATTTTTCCTCCAAGATGTTTATCTGACCCTGATTTGATCCTGTGGGATTTTATGTTTCCACCTTTGACATGTAATTCAAGTTTATTCTATTGTTTTAGTTGCTTTTATTTGACTGCCATTTTCTCTCTGAAGGGCAGAGTAGAAATTTACTGAATAAATATCACTTGACATTATCTCAAAATGCTGCTTTTTAGTTGCGACAGTTGGTCTTCAACCTGTCAAACGATATATGCCACACTTATGCCACATCACACATGGTGTCAGCTGTCAGTAAAGCCATTCTTTCTTTTTTATCCTCATTTTCAATAAGCTAGGGGGAAAATTATGTTTACTTTTTAAATCCATAAGTTTAGCTATTTCATTCTCCCTCCACCATGCTACATTTCATAAGATCTACTTGACAGAAGTTACATTTGTCCTGCAGTATTTCCTAGTAAAGCTAAAGCCTGAGGCCTGTGAATTGAAAAACTTTCATTCAGGGGATGTGAGCTAGACATGGGCAATAACTCACTTGTTGCCTTAGAAACCAATGCAATTGCATAAGTTGCGCTAGCCCAAAATTACTCCAGCTACCCTTTTGACAGGTAAACAATAAATGGTTCCCAGTTCTGAGGTGCACAACCAAAAAACCAAAACATTAAAACGACCAAAAAGTTCCAGCATCACTTGTTCCTAGGCATCTTTGAATTTATGTGTGTTACAAGAAAAGAGACTAGTTCTCATTTTCAAGTACCAGTTCCCCTCTAATCTGGTAAAATGATAATTAAAACAATATTGTCGTTATAGTTGCATAAAAACAATTCCCTCCATGCTAATGGTTGTTTTATAGAACAGTGCCCTAAGGGCTCACATTTTTAAACTTTACTGCCAGCATTTCATTGCAAAATTTGAGCCCAGCTGAGTCCTGCAAGGTAAATAATAATAATAATAATAATAATAATAATAATAATAATAATAATAATTTTTTTTTCTATCCCACCTCTCCCCATGGATCAAGGCGGCGAACAACAATAATACATTAAATACATTAAATACATTAAAAACATACCCAATCCTCCCCACCCACCAACCCATCTAAAACCAACCCCCTAAAACACACAACAATTAACAATTAACAACAATCAACTGACTATTAAAAGAACAGCAAGACAGTTGGTGGGAGGCGGTGGAGTACTTGTCTGGGCCATCTAGCATCCAATCGTGATAGGTATATTCAAAACAGACAATTAGTTGTCCATCTGATAGATGCAAGATGAACTGAAATTTCAAAGAGATGTGTATAAAGAAATGGAAGAAGGGCGAAAGCACCAAAGGGGAATACAAATGAATAGCCAAGAAGGAAGGTCAGAAAAGGTAAAGATCAGAAGGAGCTCAGGCTTGCTAGAGAGGTTAAAAATAATAAAAAGAAGGTTTCTTGGCAATGGTTGGAGCAAAAGAAAGAGCAAGGAAATGGTAGGGTCATGTCAAAGAGAAGATGATGAAATGCCAACAGTGGACAAAAAGAAAGCTGAACTATTTAATACCTTGTTTGTTTCCATTTTCTTCCAAAAGGAAAACAGTAATTTATGAAAATATAATAGATTATGTGCTAATGGGACTATACCCCAGAATAGGTAAAAAGATAGTAAAGGAATACATAGATACTCTAAATGAATTAAAATCTCCAGATCCAGATGCACTGCATCAAAGACTACTAAAGGAGCTGGCAGATATACAGTGTGCCCTCTGTATATGTTGCGATTCCGTTCTAGAATCCTGTGTAAAACAAAAAACGCAGTGTAGTGTCTCATATAGTCAATGGATGCGAGGTATGCTCGGTCACTGTGTTCATTGATTATAAGGGGAAGCAAGACTTTGCGCATCCTTGCATTCATGTGTGTGGAGGTTGCAGTAAGGGAGGAAACACTGTAATCTCAGAATCATTGTCAATAAATTTTAAGAATTCTTGGAGGACAGGAGAGGTCCCGGCATATTGGAGGAGGGGGCAAATGTGGCTGCCACCTTTAGAAAGGGCAAAAAAGAGGACCCAATCAGCTACTGACCAGTTAGCTTGATGTTGATACTAGGAAAGGTTCTAGAACAGATAATTAAATAGTCTGTGCATGCTTAGAAAAAAATACCATAATTACAAAGAGTCAGCATAGTTTCTCAAAAACAAGATATGACAAACTAAATGCATCCTCCTTACCTTTGGATCTGCGATTTTGAGTGACTGTGGAATGTTGCATCCTATACCTAAAATGGCAGTGATGTGCTTGTGGAACTACTGAAGCGTCTGTGTGTATGTCACTGTCATTTAGTATTATGGGACATGAGCGTTCACATTTGTCTTTTTTTTTCAGATGTGGAGGGTCCACTGCATCTCTCTTTTTTGATAGTTACATGCTTGATAGATCAGAGAAGAGTTGTGACGATTGTGTGTGTGTGTGTACATATACATACATACATACACACACATACACACATATATTTAATAAGGCTTTTGATAAAGTTTCCTGTAATATTCTTGCATGCAAGCTGGCAAACTGTGGGCTAGGTAGTGTTACAGTTAGGTGGATATGTAATTGGTTCACAATCTGAACCCAGACAGTGCTCACTAATGGTTGTTCTTCATCCTGAAGAAAAGTCACAACTGAGGTGCCCCAGAGTCAGTGTTGTTTAGCATCTCTATAAATGACATAGATGATGGAATAGAAGTCATCCTTATCAAATTTGCAGATGACACCAAATTAGGAGGTGGTAGCTAATATCCTAGAAGACAGGAACAGAATTCAAAATGTTCAAAAAGTTTAGAGAGCTGTCCCAAGACAAACAGAATGAACTTAAAAGGGATAAATGTGATGTAATAAATTTAGGCAGGAAAAAATGAAATGCACAAAAATATAGGAAGTGTGACACCTGGCCTGAAAGTAGTACATGTGAAAAGGGATCTAGGAGTCTTACTAGATCACAAACTAAGCATGAGCCAACAATGTGAGGCAGCAGCCAAAAAAGCCAATGCAATTCTGGGCTGCATCAACATGAATATAGTGTCCAGATCAAGCGAAACAGTAATAAAGATCATCATCATCATCCTACTCTATTCTGAATTGGTCAAAGATCACCTGGAATACAGTGTTCAGTTCTGGGCATCACAGTGTAAGAAAGATATTGACAAGCTGGAATGTGTCCAAAGAAGAGTGACCAAGATGATCAAAGGTCTGGAAGCCAATGTGGAATGACTGAAGGAGTTTGATATGTTTAGGTTGAACAAGAGAAGACTGAGAGGCAAGCTTGTTTTCTGCTGCTCCAGAGACAGGAACACAAACCAATGGATTCAAATTACAAGAAAAGAGATCCCACTTAAACATTAGGAAGCACTTTTTTTTATTTACAGTAAGAGCTGTTTTACATCAGAAAAGACCACTTTGAAGGAGGTGGACTCTTCATATTTGGACACTATTACCACATGTGAATTTTAAGTATTTATTGTATTTATTGCATTGTGTTTTATGCCACTCTGTTTTACCCATTTCATATTTTATGTATTTTAAGCCAAAACCTGTTATTTCTTCTTATGCTGGTCTACAACCATAATAAATTTATTGATTGGTTCATATTTGGAGCTGATTAAACAGAGGCTGGTTGGCCATCTTTCAGGAGTGCTTAGTTGTATATTCCTGAACAGCGGGGTTGGTCTAAATCAGTGGTTCTCAACCTTCCTAATGCAGCGACCCTTTAATACAGTTCCTCATGTTGTGGTGACCCCCAACCATAAAATTATTTATTTATTATTTACAATGCCTCCCCCCCGGCAAAGACCGCCTTGCCAGCCAGGAACGGGGGGGGGTGGTCAGCGAGGGAAAGAGGAGCCATGCGTCTCCCCCAGGAAAACGCTCCAAGAACTCCCCCCGGCTCTGCTTCTGCTTCGCTCTCGTTTCCGCTGGGGTGGGAAGTGTGGGAAAAGTTTCCAGAGTGTTGACCCTGGCTGGGGGGAGGAATCCCAGCACCTTTGTCTTTTGTGCCGGGCACAGGTCGTCCCCCCAGAAAAGTGCTGTCTGGCGGCCCACTGGCCCTTCCGCAGCACCCTCCTCCATGGTGAGTGGGGCAGGGGCCATGGTGAGGAGGGGACCTGCCCCCCGTGCTGCCATCACACCCCCAAGCTGGCCCATCAGACAGGAGGTTCTCCCGGTAGCAGAGAAGGGGAGTGATTTCAGTCCCTTCTGAACAGGGGGCAGGAGGACGCAAGCGTGTGGCTCGTGCTTGCGCACCACCATTCCTGTTGTGACGACGCTGTGGCTGCACTGTGGAAGGAATGGGTGGTGCGATTGCGTGACCAGGAAGCCAGCTGCGGGATGAAGGAGCAGCAAAGAGAGCGCCTCGCGCAAGAACCTGCTTGTGCGAACAGCACCCCCCACTCCGTGATAAGGTAATGTGCAGAAAAGGTCCAGGAGTGGTGGTGCGCAAGCACGAGCCACGTGCTCGCGTCCTCCTGCTCCTTTTGGCGGGAGCGTGTGGGCTGCACGCACTCCCCCCAAAGGGGGCAGGAGGATGTGAACACGTGGCTAGCGCTTGTGCACCACCACCGAGGAGGGAATGGAGCCTAAGACCATCAGAAATACATATTTTCCAATGGTCTTAGGCGACCCCTGTGAAAGGGTTGTTTGACTCCCAAAGGGGTCGTGACCCACAGGTTGAGAACCACTGGTCTAAATGGTGCTTGTGGTCACTTCCAATGCTATGATTGGCAGCAAAGAATGGGAAGGAAGAACAGGAAGAAGAAAGCTAAGGTACCTTGCCTGAGGATGCAGAGACACACACAGGAAATGAGAGACAGGAAGACTAGATGTGCAGTGGATGAGACAAGAGAAGAAGGAGTGGAGGCAGAGAGATGTCCATGGAGAAAGAAGAGACGGAGATCACAAGGGAGACTAAAGACGTAATGAGGGGAAAAGAAAGGTAAAAAGACAGAAAGGAGGGGCCAGACAGAAAGACACAAGTGGCAAAGGAAATATGTGGGAACGGAAGAGGAAGGGAGAATGGGGGGACAACAGGAAGAAACCACAGGACACTGGAGAAGGATTACAACGTGAACAAAAGATCAATAGAAGAACTAGTAAAGATAAACTTGAAATAAGGGAAGAGAGGAAGAGAGAGAGCAAATGGTTGGAGAAAAACAGAAGTGAAATGGAGCAGATAGAAGGTTGAAAGAATGGAGTGGTGGTTCAAAAGTGGCCTGACACTCCCCCACCTCCAAAAAACCCACCTTATTAATAAAATCGGGGATTGTTTTCTATGGAATTACTTTGCAAAGTTTCAGTATGTGGAAACAGAGAAAACTGGATTTGTCCAGAAACAGAAAATACTGTATTAAATATGTTCTTTACATTTGCAAATAAATATGCCCTACTAGGAAATTTTCAAATGTATTTATTTGTATTCATTTTTAAGAAACAGAATTGTGTTGACTATCAAACTGTGTTTTTTTGTAAGTTAAAGAGGGCTTCAGTGCAGAATCAATTATACCACATACATAGCTCTATAGCTCTAATGTAAAGTAGCATTGGAAGGTACAAAATGTTGTTTATGTTAAATTGCTCTTTTGCATGTAACTATGAATGTGTTGAATGTTTAAAATACATTGTGAATATTATGTGCTTTTGTTTCCACTTTTGTCTCAATGTTTGTTTCTTTTTTTTTAATCTTTCAGAAAGTACTCCCTGAAAAATTAGAAGAAATCCCAGATATCATTGGGAGAAGAAGGAGAAAGATATGAGGATATGGGGGGCGGGGGGCACACAAAGGAAGCAGCAGGTACATTTGGAGAATTGGGCATGGGGGCAACGAACTGTAAACCAGGCTGATGTTGACAAAAGAATGGTTACACTTGTTCTGACAGAGACATTGCCTCTTCAGCTTGTGGGGAAAATATGTTTTCATTAATTTGATATCCTACTCCAAGAAGTATTCCTCAAGTGTTTGAAGACTCTGAGAAACAGAACTGAGCAGGCCACAACCAGCATGTATTAAAAACTATGAGACAGGATGGGTGCGATGTCATATGTAGCTGCCACTGCAGATTGCTGGACCAATGGCAAGAAGGGTTTCCTGGGGGTCACAACTCTTTGGATCAACCCAACTATTCTGGAGTGCAAGTTTGTGACGTTGTTTTGCAAGCATCTTGGACCATTTCCACATTAGACTGTTATAGTTCTATCATTCCACTTTCAACATCGTATGGAATCCTGGGGTTTGAAGCCCCGCCCTAAACTGCAAACGCCAGGATTCCATAGGATGTTGAAAGTGGAATAATAGCACTATAACAGTCTAATGCAGAAATGGCATTGAAAACTGCACACGTATAACATCCTCAAACAAGCACTGCATGATGTTCACGTTCAGTTCCAAATTCACCATTAAATCATTTGACTCAAATTTTGTCGAAGCATTTCAGGGTGGATACTGTGGACCTCAATGATAAAGAAGAGGAGAAGGAGAACAGGGGTAAGGAGGCAAATGTGCTGGTTTCTGAGATCCTGGACAAAGGTTACAAGAAAGGGACAGAAGTAGTAGAATCTGAACGTTCCTCTTTGGCCACATCTTCAGCCTGGTGGCAATGTAATAATAATAATAATAATAATAATAATAATAATAATAATAATAATAATAATATTTATTTTTATCCCACCTCTCCCAGTGGATCGAGGCGGCATTACAAAAATATATAAATACATTAAACATTAAAATGTACCCCATCCTCCCCACCCACCAACCCTTCTATCCCCCTAAAACACATTAATTATTAAAAACAATTTAAAAACAAAATTAGAACAAAGAGACACATGATAAGAGGCGGTGGAACACTAGTCTGGGAAGGCCTGTCGGAAGAGAACAGTCTTGACTGCTTTTTTAAGAAGAAAAGGTCCTCTGGGTAACTGCAGCCAACCTAGTTCTGACTGGCTGCAGTAAATTCCTCCCAGAGGACCTTAGTGTGCGGGGCGGATTATATGGGAGAAGGCGATCCCACAGGTAGGCTGGCCCCAAGCCATGAAGGGCTTTAAAGGTAAAAACCAACACCTTGTACTGTGCCCGGAAACTAATAGGCAGCCAGTGTAAAGACTTCAGAATAGGTGTTATGTGGTCAGTTTTAGATCTTCTGGTGACCAACCTGGCTGCCATATTCTGAATTAATTGAAGTTTCCAGACTAAGCACATGGGTAGCCCTATGTAGAGCGCATTACAGAAGTCAAGCCAGCGCATGTACCACTGTTTTTAGGTGTTCCAAGTCCAGGAAGGGGCGCAGCTGGCGTATCAGCTGAAGCTGATAGCAGGCACTCCTGGCCGCCGCATCAATTTGAGCTGTCATCTGAAGCGGCGAGTCCAGGAGCACCCCCAAGCTGCGGACACAGTCTTTCAGGGGAAGTGTGACCCTGTCTAGAACTGGTTGGCAAACCTCCATAGCTGGGCTAGGGCCCTTAACAGCAAGTACCTCCGTCTTATCTGGATTCAGCTTCAGTCTGTTTTTCCTCACCCAGTCCATTACTGCTTCGAGGCATTCATTTAGAGGTGAGATGCCATCCTTAGTTGATGCTGTTGTCCGAGGCATGGAGAGAGATATCTGGGTGTCACCAGCATACTGATAGCACCTTGCTCCATGCCTCCTGATGATCTCTCCCAGCGGTCTCATGTAGATGTTAAATAGCATTGGGGACAGGACGGCACCCTGAGGGACGCCAGATTTAAGCTCCTTTTTCGAGACATACAAACCCTGATTTCTATTTCCACCAAAAATTCTGTATAGACAAAAGTCTTTCCAGAAACACTTTTATTCTTTGGTAGGAAAATGCAGCAAGCTGTGGTCTAAACAAAAACAATTAGTGTGTACTATAGAGTACATTTATTATCATCATTAAGTGTATCTGCAATTTTTTAAACAAAAAACGTAGCATTTGACATTTAATACACTGAAGCACGGACATCCTGTCTGTTATGTTTGCAAAAGTGAATGACTTCATGGGCAGGATCTCACAAACTGAAAGTCTGGTGAAACACTTAGGTCATGGGGCCATAAGGCATGTTTCCAAGACATCCTGCAGTGGGAAAATGTTCATGGGCTATCTGATACCTACTCTGGTTCTTCTGGAAGGCACTGGAAACTGAACCATACAAGTTCTATCTTCCATTGTTGAAGGGTGTCCATGAAATATTTTTTTTAAAAAAGCAATTTGCACCTCTGTGGGAAGACAAGAACTTTTTCTGGCAGCTTATGTACACCTTCAGTTCAAAGTGAACTGGTTACAGACACTCCGATAAAAATCAGCAAAATAAGAGGAACCCTTCAGGTAGATCATCAGAATGAGATGTGTAGGGTATCTGTAATCTAGTATTTTTTTTCCCCATCAGTGATCCATTGAGTTGTAACCCCAAATAGTTATCCAACCATTTCCTTCTCTGAAATTCTTTTGGCTGGCAGATGTCACCACCACAAGAAGGATGAAACACATTCCAGTCTCCAACAAGCTAGTAAGTGCTACAAGTTCTTTTCCTTTTACTAATGTTCCTTTCTTTTCCTGCTGGAAGCCTTGTTGAAGACTGAATTATAAAGTGCCAGCAATACTGAGGACAGTTACAGAGATGGATTTCCAGAAAGAAAACAGCTACAAGAGACAGCACACTTCTTCCAAAGCTACATCAGTGACATGCAGTCCCAGAGGAAGAAGACCTCTGTTGAAATAGAAATCTCAACATACCAGAATGTAAGTAGCATGGAACTGTCCTCCTCTCTACACGAGTTTCTTTGGATCCTTCATACCTTTTTCAAACACACCATATCCATGCCATTCAGTGCAGCTGGTGCCCTCTTTTCATCTCTGGTAGGAATACATAAATGATAAAAAACACAGATCATCTGATGCTGTATTTCAAAACCTGGCTCTTTGAAGCAGAAAAGGGTTCTGACAGAACCAAGGGTTTATCTTTCTGAAGAGGACTCTAACTGTTGGATTGCCTCTGTTTCTTAACAGTATAGCTGAGAGTAGTTCTCGAGGAATATTGTTGATGGAGTGGGGCAGGTCTGGGTATTGTTGATGTGGCTGGGTGTCAGATCGGTATGGGTTGTAGTTATGATTCCTGAATCTCAGTCTCCTTCGCATGCACACACACACACACACACACTCATTCTATCTCTCTATTTCCATTTAATCTCATTTACTTCCTTTTAGCGGGTGGGTGAGAAATGGATTTTTCTAAATTAATGCAGTTGCTTTTTCTCCTATGTTTAAAAGAGGGAGAAACTGGTGAAAGTGTAAAATCATGGGTTGGATTTTTCACCTCTACTTTAGTAGGCTTGTTAGCGTAATAGTATAGCATATGTTTAAGTAGTGATTTAGAATCAATACTAAGGCCCTTTTCGCACGGCATTTGCCCTGCGAAAGGGCCCCTCGAGCATTGCGCAACTGCAAGGAGTGGTCCACATGACACACTCGCAAATGCACGATGCTCCAGGGTCTGGCAGATGCTGATCACGCACTTTTTCATTTCCGGCTGTGAGCCAAAAATAGTGCACTATCGCGCATTGCTCCAAGGCCCTTGCATACTTGCTGTGCGTTCGGAGCTCCAGAGCCGTGGCGCTCACACTTCCTGCCCCAATGCAGTCTGGGAAACTCTCAGGCTGCACTGTGGAAGGAAGAGGAGGGGCTCTTGTGTGAGCAGACAGCAGCTGTGGAGCTGAAGAAACTGGGACATGAGAGCCTCTCACTAGAGGCTGCTTGCGCAATCCCCGCATTCCAGCTCTGCAAAAAGGTGAGTTGCAGAAAGGGCCTAAGTGTAATAAACATCCCCTTTTTGATTTAATTGAAATTAGTGATTTGAACAAAGCTTTCTAATGTAAATGTAAAACAGTGTGCTTTTAATTATATTTTTCAGTGTCTGTACATAAGTTGCAGGATATACTTTACAATTATTTCATAGTCAGAAGCTAGTCTGTGTACCATGATATACATTCTTTATTCTTTCTGGTTTATACTGGTATTTTGGTGGCATGTAAATAGATTTAAGGGTATAGCCAGTCTGATCTAAGGGTGAGTGAAACTATCACCTATACTGATAGTGGGTTATAGCAGTGCTTCTTGAGTTATCTGATGTGGGAAATCCAATGGGGGTGTTTTTTCCAATGTGTGAGAGACTGACACAATATTTGGGCCCATTAACTGCAACTGTTTCCTTCTTTCCTGGGAACTTTCCAGCAACTAGCAGCCAGTGGCTGCGCCTATCCAGGGCCCACCATTTTGAGAAGCATTGGACTGAAGCTTATTTGTTTCTGGTTTCCCCTAATCCAAGCACCATCCTGTTCATGTTTTCTTTTTCCTGGTGCAGTAATCCTGAACAACATTATTGTGGTCTGTTCTTGAAGTAACCTTCTAAAACACTGTTCTGCTGTATGTAAAGCAGACTGTTCCTCTCAGGTCTGTAGCACTCAACTAACATTCAAGCAGTGAAATTTTGTCAAATCTCCCTGTTGTTTTTTCAGTTTGTTCCACTGGAAATCGTACCACTGTTTACTGCCCATTAATACAGTTGGTAGCAATGCGGTTTTACCCCAGGATCAACATAAGACCACTGAATAGACTATTTTGCTAAAATATTTACCGAATTACACATCCCTAAATTAAAACAACCTTGTGATGTATCCTTTATGCCTATGTTATGTCTAGAGTTATGAGTCTGGTGCTCATAACCTTAAAGGTTGTGGTATTATCGTCACTGATTTTGCTTTGTGAGTGAGCATGTGTCCCTACAGGGAGGCTTACCAAGAAATCTCCTAGGAAAGGCATGTTCTTATGGAGGTAGCATAGTATGGTGTCCATGATTAAGATGCTGATGGCCAACAGGAAAGGCAGATGTATGAAACAGGCAAATGGCCTTGGGGTTGCATGTTGTGGCTGGGCATCACCCCAAAATTGTGACTAATACATTGACCCAAAAAAAAAAAATGACTAGAGTGAATAGCCAAATTAGTCTGGATCCATGTGGGGAAGGCATATGCAGTGTAGTGGCTGCCAAGAGATTCTTATTACTGTGATAGAAAAGTATCTTCTGTCAGTGAATTAGCAGAGGCTACCTGCTTCATGTCGGAATAAACAGAGTTTGGACATGTTATTTTTAAAGTTAAATGATTCCAAGAATCCTTCAGCTGTTTTGTCTGGGGGATGCTAGGAGCTGTAGCCCAAACTTTTCATGCTCTGGGAATAAAAAATAGCTCTTCAGTCATTTACAGAAGTGTAGGGCCTTCCCAGCATAGGGAAGTAAATGAAAATTCTGGACTCCCAAGTGTCAGTGCATAATACACAAGGACAACATAATTATTTTGTCACCTGAGGTGGAAAATCCCACAAATGCCTCCTTTCCTTCCAGATTTGAAAAAGAACATGATAATAAATTTATAACTACTTGTTGCTTTTTCATGACTCCAAATGTATTCTGCCGCAGGGGCTGCCTCAGTCTGCCAAATGGTCAGACTGGTCCTGAAATAGCATTATCAAGTGTTGGGCAGTTCTTGTTACCCAGATATATATTCTTGTTTGATCGAGCTTCCTAGCATCAAATCCACTTTTCAATATTATAGAGCTACAAGGCCTTTTGAAACAATAATTTCCAACCAAGAACACTACAGCTGGAGAGGTGGGTAGCTTAGTCGAACATGGCATGTCAGTCGCTATAGATCTGTGCATCTAAATTTAGAGGCACCCATTAAGGAACAACGTTCCCCTTTCCTCTTCATTCATCAAACCTGCATGTGCTGGTACAGCTGGTTACAAGAGAAAGTGGCTCACTTTTTATCACTGTGTAGATTCAACACTCCGGAATGACATGAATGTTGAGAGCTGCTGGGTGCTGAATTAGAGATTCAGAATGTTTGTGTGGAGACACTTGAATGATTTTTATCAGTCCAGTGAAATGTTTGGCACCTTCTTGCTTCTCAGCCTCTGAAGACAGGATGATATTCTGCATCTTTCATAGCTGTGTACAATGAGAGGATTTTTGTATTCTCAGCTTCAGGGGAAGGGAGAAGCTGCACTTCCTCCAACTCCCTTTTTCTACATGTGCATTTGCAGAGGTGTATCCAGAGTGAGCAAGTAGGGCAGGTGCCCTGGGCGACAACGCCAGGGGGGTGCAAAAAAGCCCTGCTGGAAGATTTAACAGCAGAATAGGAAGAAGCAGCCCCAGAGGTAGGGGCACTGTTTATGCAAGATACAACTCTGCCTATTTGAATACAGAAATCTAAAGTTTGCCTCATTCTTTGCAAGATGTGTGTCTTGCAACTCTATACACACTCTTAAAAGTTTTTAGGATCCTGGTATCTTGTAACAATGTAGCCCTGTTACATCAGAGCTTATTGCTGTGTCTTATTATTTGGTGGATTAATGCTTACCTTCCTGTAAATGCACAGAACTGAGAAAGCAAGATTCTCAGATTTAAATGAAGGACAAATTTTGTGAGGAGCCTATATTTATAAGAAGAATCAGCTTTACATAAAATAAATATGACTTAAAATTCAGCATATTTTAATGTGACTTAAATGTTGTGTTTTATAGTCTTTTCTATACATTTTAGTATGTTACTTGCAGTCTGGAAAAGGTTTTTTTTTTAAATTACAATTGTTGTCTAGAGGATTCTCGGGATTGTAGTCCAAAAAGTAATCTCTGCAAACTTTTTTCTCAAAAGTAGAGTCCAGCAGAATGACTCCATTTTTGGTAGTCAGGCTTATTGCAATATAGATAAAAACATACAAAAAACTATCAGTAATATATAATTAAGCTATTGATGACATTACAACCCAATTTCAAGTTTACATACATACATAAATTACATATTAAGAAATAAATTCAGTTTTAAAAAAGAATAGCATCCTTTTGAAGTCCTTTTAGTTAAACGACTGTCTGAATAATACTAATACTAATATTATTAATAATAGCTTTTACCTGATGACTGAAGGACAGCAAGTGGTGGGCTACTTTAGCCCACCTAGGAAGGGAGTTCCAGAACCTAGGAGAGCCAGTGAAAAATCCCTCTCTTAAGTTCCCACCAGAAGCCCTTGTGAAGGAGATAGAACTAAAAATAAGGCCTCTCTTGAAGATGTCAAGGCTCAGGAAGGTATGTATGGGAACATATAGACTTTCATGCAGCCTTGACCTGAGCTGCATACGGCTTTATAGGTCATAACCTATAATCGAGTTGTATCTCGAAACAGATGAGGGAGTTGTGTGCTCCCCATAGTTTACTCCAGTTAAGAGTCTAGCTACTGCAATTTGGACTAGCTGACATTTCTGGGGAAAATGGTGAAATAAAATAAAAATAAATAAACTCAAATCCATTGTATAGGAAATCTTGAAACTGTTGTCTTGCATGGAAATTCATTCCGCCTGCAGTTACAGCTCAGGCGTGTTTGTTTTTACTTTGGGATCTACCACTGCAGATTTTCCTGTGGATGACAGGTGAGGAAACCATCACACCTTTATGACAATATGCCACCCTGTTACTTGTAACGTGTCCTGCTTTGGAAAATACAAGCACAGTATGCAAGTAAAGCTTTCAAATATATCTTGTTTATGTGCCCATTAGATATGGCATCCCACAGGCTCACTGTGCTTCTGTAAGCATGTAAAAGGAAGATCAGTAAATTGCCTTATCAATCACAGAAGTCTTGTCTCCCTGTATTGGAAGTCAGCATGTGGATGCATTACCTCCACCTAGTGGTTTAAAAGCAAATCTAAAATGTATTTTGAGTGCTTTGCATAAACACTAGAGGAATATTGGAACATGTTTGCAATGTGTTGTGTTTTCTCGTTTCAGCTGTGGGAAACATGGATACAGGGCGACAAACAGGACGAAGTGCAGAATATATAACAAGGAGAAAATAAAATAAAATAGAGCAGTGGAAAAGTGGACAAAAGAGGAATTTGAGTGGTGGCTTTAGTAGGCTGGCTTGTTGTTCCCGAACCAGCTTTAGAAATCTGCCTTGGGAGCAGCAACGTACAAAAGCTAATCTATGCTGTACTCTGTGTGTTTATTATGGGTATTTATACAGCCATCTAAGCAAGTGGTACCTTTACCTAGAAGTCAGTTAGTTTGGCCCTGCCGTTAGAGAAGGTGAAGCAGTTGCCCCAGGAAGTAGTAGCTGATGGTAGGCAGGGAACTGTAATAAGATGTTGCAAGGAAACAGCTGTATGTGCCACACATCTGCTGTAAGGCACAGGCTGCTTTCAGATGAGGAAGAGTCTGCAAGTCTGCTATCCCAACCATCAGTGCTGAAGTAAGATTCTGTACCTGATCAGCTTTTTTCACATGAATTGGAAAAGTACCCTCTTATCCTTTGTCTCAGGTGACAAAATGTCCTGGTCAAGTTCTAAACTCTGAAATCCTATAAATCCATGAATCTATACAGTGAGAGATTAAGCCCTCTGTACTGAAGAAAAAAGAATGTCAACAATTTTTAAAAAGTTTCTGCAGAGGCAATGCATAAAAAGAAAGCAGATCTTATTTCCGCAAATGTGGCTTATTGTTTTTATTACCTTCTATACCACTTCAGGCCACAACGGAGAATGCAATATATGCATTTTAAAAAGAATAAATCAACAGAAAAATCTGCAATTTAACAGCCTGAAGCAACTCACATGACTTCAAGAACACAGTTATGCATCTTAATTTCTACAATTGGTAATTTCCTTTGTCATGCTTCATGTACAATAAATGATTTAGGGAGAGCATTTGGCACTGATTGTTAGAAACAGTTGTGCTTTGTTTCCACCAGTTTTTTAAAAATGACCTGTCCTGTGATCAAAAGCCATGGTTATCCACTACTGCTGTAATCCAGGCCCTGGGGAGATGACAGCCCTTCTTTCAGTTCCCCATGTGGTGATGTCATAGCAGATATGTGGAGAAAGGCCAGTTGAATGCTCAGCCATGGCATGACTGTAAGGCCCATGCCTGCCCTTCAGCCCTCACTATCTGCTGCCAGATAGTGGGCCTCCCTCCTCAGGACTTGGAGCATGAAGCCAGAGGAAGCAGGCAGGTTATGGTTGGGCATTGTGACCCCAGCCTTTCATTGGAAATGAGGCTGGGCTGTGGTGTGCTCATTGTTCCTCCAGCATCCTGTCACGTAGTATCCCGGAACTGAGGGCCATGGATCTCCTCATCAGAGAACTTATAGCCTCTGAGTCCCAGAGCAGGCAACACACATCTATGCCTGACTTTTGAGCCAGGAAATACTAGTCTGATGGACTACAATTCCCACAATCCTCATCAGTATGTCCAACTGATCATCCTGATTAGAGATTCTGGGAGCTGTTGTCCAAAATCTAATTTTCCGAAAGTCTGCCCCTGACATTGCCAAGCATGATTGGGGTGGAGGTGGGAATCACAATATAATCCCTGCAGATTGTGTGGAATGGGGAAGTTGCCAGCTTGTGGATATCTTGGGGACATGATCACAATGGCTTTAGTCACTGCTGAGTAGCAGGTGTCTCTGGACTGCCTATATCTATCTTCCTGGTAAGGATTTATTGGTGGCATCATGGACACCTCTCCAAGGTGGACTCTTTTCCCAGCAGACCAAACCTTTCTGGCAGCAAGGGTAGGAGTCTGGCAGTGGGGCAGCTGGACCCCATCCCCATTCTCTGATGCACATATGCTCTCATACAGTTGGCACTGGCTCCCCAACCTTGTCCACTCATTTAGGTTCAACCACCCCATACATGCCATTGTTATTGTGTACCTGCAAGACATTTCCAATCTATGGCAACTCTAAGGTGAAGGTAGCACAGTTGTTTTTTTTCTGGGCAAAATTTGTTCAGAGAAGGTTTGACACTGCCTTCCTCTGAGGCTGAGAGAGCGTGGCCTGCCCAAGGTCACCCAGTGGGTTTTTGTGGCTGAATGGCACTTTGAATCTGGATCCCCCAGAGTCCCAGTCCAAACCACTACACCATGCTGGCTCACTTATGCCTTTAGATACGCTTTAGTTAAATCCTAAGAGCCATTGTACTAGGCACATATGTGGACACAGTCTTTGCAACGGTATTCACTATCCCCTTTTCAATGAATTATGGTTCCTTGGCATAGAGAGAAAGCATTCCCTCATGGTTCTGAATAAACAGCCTCATCAGTATATTTGTGACTTCTCTGCAGACCGCACCAGGATTGATATCCTCATGGCAAGTTCTCTCTCCATTCCTTTTGTTTAGGAGAGGGAATGGTATGGCTCTCCCCAAGTTGTTGGACTACAATTCCCAGCATTTGTTAATATTGGCTATGCTGGCTAGGGCTGCTGATACAACAACATCTGGAGGGCCATACGGTTCCCACCCAACTGAGAAAAGTTCACCGGACAAATCGAGGTAATCTGTTTATGTCTTTCCACAATCTGAAAGCTATGCCAATTACATTTATTGGTGGGGCATGCAGAAGAAATTTGGAATGTAAAATTACATGTAGTACATTATTAATCCATTTGGGGAATGAGAAATACATGTGTAAAATATCTTGACATGAAGGATTATTATTATTGAAATGTAATACAAAATTGACAATTCTCAGAATTTACTCAAAAAGTCATGCTAGTAGAGTATGCTTGTATTCAACTGTGAAATAAATTTAAATAGCTTCAAGGGGAAAAAAAACGCCTAGTGCGCATTGTGCCCCAAAGTAACCAGCAATCAGATAGACGAGAATTCTTGATTCAGATTGGTACTCTTTAAGTGGCAGTTTATGGAAACTTAAAAATAACTCATAGCAAATAGATTATAGCAAAATGAACTAATTTTATTTTATTATTTGTACTCATTCCCTGGAATATTGCAAGTTTTTTCATTGGCTGTTGAAGGCAGCACTGGGAAGCTGCAGATAACGGCTTATGAACACAGTAAAAATGTAATTTGTTGAGGTACCCCATGGTTGACTGTTTTATTGTGCAGAAATTAAGTGGGGAAAAAGTGATCAATAAGCATAGTTATGTGAGAAGTGATGCTTAACTCAGCAGGTTGAAAACACATGATTATTAACGTTAATAATTGCTTTTAATTTTTAAATTGCTGAGAATATAAATACATGCAAACATGAATTAGCATATATACAAACATTTAAAATAATTCAGTAATAACCAGTTCTTACTTGGGGTTTTCTAAGGCTCAGTCCAGCATAGAGTGAAGCAAAGAGCACTAGAATTAATAGCCCAATCTACCTACATATGCCTATATTGAAATAAAGTTATACCGCATAGTAAGCATGTTGAGGGTTGAAGTCTAATCAGTTTGCATGCATTGCTTTCTTCTGAACTGGAGCTTAAGTGCTTCTGTGCAAACCTTGATGGCAGTAGGAGAGAGGATGGCTTTGATCCCAAGATTCCTTCAGATTTTTTTCTATTTAGCTGGGTTTTGTCCATATGAAAGCATTAAAATACACACACACACACACACATATACACATGAGTGTGTATACATACTTATTAGATATATATACAGTCAGCCCTCCACATTTGCAGGTTTCACTTTTGCGGATTTGATTATTCACAGATTACTTGCTGTCACCTCTGCTGCCTCCCTATGCCATTTTTATTAGGGACTGCAAGCCTCCTGAGACTGAGAAACTGCAAACAAGGCTTGCAAGTCCCTATTAAAAATGGTGTGGGGCAGCAGTGGAGGTGGCAGTAAGCCCCACACCAGCCACCCACTTCTGCCTTGTGAAGGAACCCTGATGCCTCAAAGGAATCCATGGTGAGTTGAATATGGTGATCATACTTTTTGTGTGTGTTAAATATGGTTTAGGAGGGCCTACAGTTATTCACATTTTTTTTCACTTTCACGGGGGTCCTGTGCCCCTAACCCTAGCAAATGTGGAGGGATTACCATATACAAATGTGGAGGGATTACCATACACATTTACCATATAAATGTGGAGGGATTACCATATACATGCACACACACACAAACACATATATATGAAAATAGCCCTAGAGGATTTACCAAATAAAGTAAGAGTTCATAGCAGGGATGGGAAAAGTGTCCATCCAGGTGTTATTACACTAAACATACCATTTATATAAGCTGTAGCCAGGAGAGTCACAGGGAGAGGGACAGTCAGGGGTTCCATGTCAGTGTTGTAGTGAATCTGCTCTAGTTTTTAGTCTGAATTTTAAAGGAGTGAACTAAATTTCTGAACATTATACCGAAAATAGATTCAACATCTTGGATTTCTCTGTTGAGGTTTAGGCTGAAAACTGGAAACACTTCACCATCTTACTGGCACAGAAATCACTAGGCACTATGAGTGAGGGATAATGGGAGCTGCAATTTAAAAACATGTGGAGGGCTACACTGTCCTCAGCCCTGGTGCAGAGGATTACAGCCCTTCATTATTCCTAACCTAAGTGGTGGCATGGTGTAGTGGTTTGAGCATTGGACTATGACCCTGGAGAACAGGTTTGATTCCCCACACAAATATATAGGCCTCACTGGGTGGCCTTGGGCATGTCACACACTCTTAGTGTCAGAAAACCCCATGATAGGTTTGCCTGAGTTACCATAAGTATGAAATGGATTGAAAGCACACAACAACAAGTGGAATCTGAGCCTGTCAGTTGTGTTAGGTCAGGTCTACCTAGTTCTTCTAAGGTATGTAATGGACAATGGATAGGTACAGTGACAAGTGTTATCATACCTCTTGAAAATCATCTGGGGAGGAGGTCTCACTATTGGTCCTTTTTAATCTGTGTTAGGTGAGAGTGTTTTATGCTATGGGCAGCACCTCCTCTGGTATAACCTACGAGGTGTTGCATGTGGATGGGGCTGAAGTCAAAAGTAGGTAAATCCGCCTTTTCCACCTCAAGGATTCCTGATGAAGGGACACACATTCATTGTAGAAGCTGTTTGAAATTAGGATAAGAGCTGTTAGTAGACCAGGATGCCTAATTCTGTGTTTAGCAGAAAAGTACTTTTTTTTTTAAAGATACACTTCAGAATTAAAATTGTTTCCTTAATCAAGAGATCTTACTATGTGGCTTGGAGTCAGGATGTGGCTTGAGATACTGGCTCTGGGTATATTTACGTTTTTGTTTATGCATTTGGCACATTGTGCTACTTTGGATTATAGTAGATTAACAGCAGTGACAAGTTTATCATGGGTGGTCTGCTCAGAAGTACCAGGTACTGAATTCAGTGTTGCCTACGTCTACTTAGCCCCAGCCAATGTAGTGAGGGACTATCAAAGTAATATTCCATCAACATATGGGAGGCCATCACCCCATTTAGGATAGGATAAATGGGCTGATGGCTTTCACCTCTGGGGGGCAGCTATGGCCCTCTTGAATGCTTTTGATATACAATTCACATCAGCCCTAATTGTCAAATGTAATGAGGAAGGATTATCTGAGCTGTAGGCCAAAAGCATTTGGAAGGCCACTCTTGCTTAGGCATGGTATATTAAGATTGCAACGGAAATACCATACCTTCCAACTGTCCTTGTTTGTCAGGGACAACACCAATTAATCCTCTTGTCCTCTTACTTTTTCAGCTGCTTTTAAAAGATCTTGTCTATTTTTCCTACCTTCCCCAGTTGCCCTCGCTTGCTTCAATCCCTGCAAGATGAGTTCAAAGTACAGTTGGCTCTCCACATTCTTGGGTTTAACATCCACAGATTTGATTATTTGTGAATTTCTCCAACCCCTGCTACCTCCACCTCAGGAGTTTCTTTTCTTTTCTGGGGGAACCATCCCTCTCTGCTCCTCCTCCTGGCTTGAGCTCTGGGTGCCCACTCTCCCCACCATACCTCAGCTTGCTTCCCACAGACACACACACTTTGAAATTTGCCAGTTTTTCACTTTTGTGGGGTGGGGGCCATGACCCCCTAACCCCAGCAAATGTGGAGGGGTGACTGTATAGGAGTAGTTTACACTCAGGCCATTTCCGCACTACACTCTTATAGCGCGATTATTCCACTTTCAACATCCTATGGAAGCCTGGGGTTTGCAGTTTCGGGAGGGGCCGATTGGCCCCTACCAAAACTGCAAACCCCAGGATTCCATAGGATGTTGAAAGTGGAATAATCGCGCTATAAGAGTGTAGTGTGGGAATGGCCTCAGTTAAGTCAGCAAGGGGAGGGAACAGGAGGAGTGGAAACTCGCTCTCTGCAGTAGGCTCAGGCAAAAGCAAACTGCTGCAGGCTATCCAAAGCTCTGTATCCTTCCTCATTAATTGCTTTGGCCCTTTTCACCATACTCTGATATTGCTTGGCCACATATTTTATCAGCTTTTATCTGTGAAATGTTGGAGGGAAAAGAATACACTGGCAAACTAAAGTTTCATTACAGACGGTAAAATTGACTTCCAAGTTAAAATGATTCAGCCTGCACACCCACCCCTGCTTACCTGGGAGTAGGCTACAATAAATTCAACGGATTTGCTTCTAAGGAAACCTATAGAGAGGGTGGGAGATTGCAGCAGGTGGGAGTTTTCTGCCTTTGCCACACTTCAGAAGTCACACAATGCCACACACACACACACACTGTTACTGGAATGACTGGGGAGTCCACTTCTGATTTTGAATTATTATTTTTTTTAAATGTTGATCAGTATATGGTGTTCTGAAAACCACTGAAAAGCAAACTTGCTGTCCTTGGAGACTTTTGAGAGAGGCTATCCACCTCCCCTTTTCCCGCCAGAAGAAAAGGCGGGAAGAATGGAAGGCCCCTGGGAGCGCGTGCAGCCCCACGGCCCCCAGCAGGGAGGGACTCGTCCGGCTGTTTGCAAAGGCGCGCACGCCCGAAGGACTTCGCTTCGCTGCGGGCCAGGCGCCCCCTAGCACTCGGCCGCCAGCAAGCGCCTCTTCCGCACGAGCCTGTTATAGCGCGATGATTCCACTTTCAACATCCTCTGGAATCCTGGGGTTTGCAGTTTCGGGAGGGGCCGGAAGGCAAACCCCAGGATTCCAGAGGATGTTGAAAGTGGAATCATCGCGCTATAACAGGCTCGTGCGGAAATGGCTCCTCCTCGCGTTTTTGTCCGCCGCAAAACGATCTGCTCCGTTTAGAAAATTCTAAGTGTGGTCGTTTTAGTCGGTAATGTTTTTTTTTTTTTTTAAATCCCCCTCAGGATTTCACCTTAGGTTTTCGACTCGATTGATGAAACGGCTCCAGTGGCACCTCCAACCCGACCAGCGAGGAGAAGGCGGCTCTTTAATTAGTCCCTTACTGCCCTCTACGGTTCAGGATTCTCTTGCAACCCGGAGCCTTCGGCTTTCCCCTTTTGCCGGCAACCTGCGCACGCACTGCGGGCGGGAAGAAAGAGAGAGAGAGAGATAGAGAAAGAGAGCGGGTTGCTTCTGAAGAATTAAAGAAACAAAAAAGATTCAAAGGGTGGGCAAAGTTCAAGTTTCCACTGGCTGGAGCTTCCCTCGCTGTTGCGTCTCTGCACCCCTTTCCTTTTAGCTTCGGTACTTCTGTTCCCTTTCTCCTCTGGCGTTTAGTTCTGGTTTGGACCGAGGCCGCCCCCTAACGCAGCTGCCTTTAATCCTTGGCGCCTTCTCTCTCCCCCCTCCGGCGCCTCCTCAGGCCATTTCCGCACGAGCCTGTTGTAGCGCGATGATTCCACTTTCAACCTCCTCTGGAATCCTGGGGTTTGCAGTTTCGGGAGGGGCCGGATGGCTAAACTGCAAACCCCAGGATTCCATAGGAGGTTGAAAGTGGAATCATCGCGCTACAACAGGCTCGTGCGGAAATGGCCTTATTAGATAACGGCGGGGCATGAAAGGGCGCCCCGCCGACCTCGCCAGAAAAGGGGAGAAAGAGCGACCCTCCTCCACGCGGTCGGTAGACCCGCATTCCTACCAGCCCTCCTTCTGGGATGTCCACACGTGCGCGGCGGATAAACCCGAGCGCGGAGCCGCGGCGGAAGAGACAAAAGACTGCCGCGCCAAAATAAAGGGAAGGGGGCTCTGAGTTTAAGGACCCTCCGAAGGTTATTCTCCTTTCCCAAGTCGGCGCTGCCTGGCTCGCCTTCAGAGCCCGCCCCCCCCTTTCCCTGCAACGTGTATCTCCCTTCCCAGATTCTGGTTTGTCGGGAGGCGGGCGGCGAGCTGCGTCGCGTGTAAACGCTCCGGCTAACTCTGAATCGGTTAGTTGACATCACGGTGCCGAGGAGGAGGAGGACCAGACCCTTTGCTTGCTGGCGCGCCGGTCGGCCCCCTGCTTGCTGTCCCTCCCTCGCTCCCTCCCTCCTTCCTTCTCCCCTCTCGTCGGTCTCCTCCCCTCCTGGTGGAGAGGGGGAAAAGAAAGGGGTCGAAGCCTTTCCGAGAGGAGACTGGACGGCTCCCGGCTGGAAAGGAGGGGAAAGGAGGGGAGAGAGCATGAGAGACGGGGAGAAGAAGGGAAGCCGGGAGGAGGGCTCCGGCCGAAACTCCGGGGCCACCGACTGCGCTCTGCAAGGCGATCCTGCGCCCTGGGAACAACTGTAAAGGCGGGCTTTGGAATCGCGGCGTTTTGGAGAGGGCTGGTGGTTTGCCGGGACGCTTCTTCCACGGCCACCTTCCCCTTGTTCCCTCCCCCTGTGCGATCTCTCCCCGGTGATCCTCCTTCCGCGCAGAAAAGGTGCGTGCGAACGCCCAACGCGCCGCTTCGGAAGGCGCGCAGCCCGCGAAGAGGCGGCGGTAAGTCCGACCCCCGCGTCCGTGGCGGCGATCGCGCGTGAGGGCGGCGGGGCGGCCAAGGCGCGGCTGCCTCTTTGGAGCGCGGAGGAGGAAGTTGCGAAGTTTGGGAACTTGAGCTGGGTGAGGTGGGTGGAGGAGGAGCCGGGAGGGAGGTGGACTGGACTTTGGAGGGGCGCAGGGCTTTTGGTTGGGGGTGTCCCTGTTTGGAAAAGGAGTTGGGAAGAAACGGGTCGGCGCTCCCCCCCCCGCCAGCGTTGTATCGCCCCGGGTCCTTTCTCATTTCCGCACCACACTCTTACAGCGCGATGTTTCCACTTTCAACATCCTCTGGAATCCTGGGGTTTGCAGTTTCGGGAGGGGCCGGCCGGCCCCTCCCGAAACTGCAAACCCCAGGATTCCAGAGGATGTTGAAAGTGGAATCATCGCGCTATAACGGGCTCGTGCGGAAATGGCCAAGAGGCGCCGGCGGCAAAAGCGGCGGGGATGCGGGAGCGGCGTGGCGGGGGTCGTTGCCTTGCTGTGGACGGTTTCTGGCTTGCGGGGGGCCGCCTAAGCGTGCAGCGTAGCACCGTACCGGGTTAAGGGACCCCCTTCCCTTCCATCACACCCCCTCCCCGGGTTTTGTTTGTTTTTTTCCACCTTGGAAAAGCCAAAGGTGGTTCCCGTGGCGGTTGGAACTCCGAAGAAACAATTAACTGAAGGCTGGGTGATCAGTGATGCCTGATCTATATAAAGCTCTTTTTTCCAGCCCCCGCTTTGTCCCCCGTTCTGTTCGTGTGTGTGTGTAAGAGGCGGGGGGGCTTCCAAAACTGGGTGGGATGCCTTGGAGAGAAGGGCCGGCTGAGAAGCTGAAGGTATTGGTATTTTCCCCCCTTCCTCTTCCTTCCCTTTTTTGTTCCGATGGTAATTTGCCTTTGTGGGAAGGGTGGCCCATTAACTTTCTGCTCACGTCCTGATGAAGATCAAAAGCGGAGGGGAGAGGGAGGCAGAGAGACGTTTGCACGGCTCTCTGGTTTCATGCATTGTTGGAAATAAGAGGAGGGGGAGTCGGGAGAGGAAAGAGGAACGAGGGGGAAAAAATCCCACTTCTAGGCATACCTTCCTGTATTGAAGAGCTACGCCAGTCTTCTCTACCTTATGATAAGAAAGGGTACAAAAATAAAAGTTCCTGGTTTCCATTTCCAGCTGGTCCACTTGCTGCATTGTTGTGTGGCTTCACCTAGAGGGCTGCTACTGGTAAAAAGTGTGAGTGGGGTATTACTTGGTGGTGTGAAAGAGGCTGGCTAGTGCTTTGGTACCCAGGGCTGCAGCAAAATAAATGGCCTCTCCCCGCCCCATTTGAATAGCGGGAGAGATTGTGAAGAAATAGTGGGAAGTTAGGTCTAGGCACGGATGCCCAACTCCTGACTTTTGAAATTCATTCTGCACTTTTAACAAAACACTACTGCCCTCCCACCCCTTCGGTTTCAGAGCATGTGGAATTTCAGTGTATGATTTCCCTGCGCTTTCTTCCAGGGCGAATTCATTTTTTAAAAAAAGGATCTTCCCCAAGTTCTAGTTCTGCATGGCAGCCTCCCCGCTTCTAGTTTTCATGGCATGAAATGTATTGAACTGTGGGCAGAAATCTACTTGAATAAGTCTGAAGTTTGAACAAGGGGTTTGGTGTTTTCCTCCCTGCCTCAGGTCTACCTTCTAAGTACTTGGTTACTGAGTGGATTTGGGGGTGGGGTTCTTGGAAGAGAAGGGCTACAGATCTCAGGGGGTGGAAGGGGGTCTGTCCAGTTGATGAGATGCCGCTGCTGGCATTGTTCTTACAACACTTGCTTTTATGTCTGACCTGTGAGGCACCCCCCCAAAGAATATTCTGCTTGCAAATTGCAGAGAGTAAGTGAGGTGGGTGGTGGGTAACTTTGCTGGTATTTAAGCAAATTACTCAGGGTTTTAAAATAGCTGCTGCTTTTTACTTGAGTCGTGCATTTCTTTCCTTCTGACTAAAAGTTTTCCCTCCTCTTTCAGATGGGCATGTATGATTAATAGACTCTGCAGTGTGCAATGGATTGCTGGAGTGTGCATGTTTAGCCTACAAGCGTGCTAGGGTAAGAGGGGAGGGAAGGGAGAACATTCCACCTACGTTTATAGTTCACAATCCTAACGTTGAGTTGAGATGTTTGGGAATATTTTCATGCTTTAAATTAAAGTGCTAGGAAGACAGTAGTATCAGTCAGGACAATTGTTTCTCCACTCTAGACAGTTGTGCTCAGAGTTGTCAGTCTCTCATATGTTATATCACACACTTTTCTATTAAGGAGTTGTTCTTCATTCTAGAACCTGACAGCTGATCTAGAACATGGTATCCATCATTTGAAAAACACTGCTCTGTGTCACGCCAACAGGGTAGACACAGTGGCCCCGTAGGGGCTGATAACTTTTAATTGTTTGTTCCTAGCTATCTCTTTTCATGTAGATATTTTTGTATGCCTGTTTATGTATTTAATTTCTGCTACAACCCATTTCTTTTCTCGTTTTATGTGTTTTGACTGTATCTATTGACATACGCATATAAGAAGCGTGGTAATAGTATAACAGATTTATGTCACTTCACCTAAATGAGATGAGAATGTTTCTATGTCTTTTCCTAGTCTCTCTCTCCCGCTTTTAAATACAGTCTCTTGGGCTTGTCTGTCGCTATGGCTGAAAGGACATAAGGCTGGGTGTTTTCTCTTTTGATGTTTATAGCACTGGTGTGTGTGGGTGCTTTAAATGTTAACTGACAGTGAAACCACCTTATGACATACAGTTATGTTTATCCACCCCATCCGTTAGCTGAGAGTGTGGTGTACATTTGCGGATGTACTTTCTTGTATTTTTGGACAATATCCCACAATTTTTCTTGATAATGGTGTTTGGTTTTTTTTAAGGGGGGCCTTTTGCTTGTGAAGCAGATTGTAGTTAGTTGTTAATTCTGAGGAAATTTGAACTGTTCTTGCATGTTTTGGCATGAAAGGAATGGGGACTGGGGGAGGGGACAAGAATAGACAGCAAAATGGCTTATCCCAGTATATCTTGTATTGCAGTGCTCAATTGCTTGGGGTGCACAGACTACAGCATATGTTTGTATTAGTGGGTGAGTTAAGTCTTGCAGTAGGAAAGCTGCTGCAGGAGGCTGTCTACTCTAGTTTCTTTGGTCAGAAAGCAAAGCACAAAGCACATACTCCATAGCACTAGAAATAGCTGAGCCTATAAATATAAACTCTTCCATGAAATAGGAAGTGGTTTGGAAGCTGTTATCCCTCTAGATGAAGTTGTGTTTTGACCCATGGCTCCCGTCAGCTCCACCCAGCATGGTCATTGTTCAGAGATGGTAGGAGTTGCGGTTCAAAACATCTAGAAAGCTGGAGGTTAAATCTTCCTGTCTTATGATAACCAGCAAACGTCATTTTCAACACACATGGAATTACTCTGTGAGGTGTAGAAGAGAGCCGTAGGCTCAATGATTCAGGTGGTTGTGGAAAGCCAGCTCTAAGCTTGCTCCTTGGCAGTTCTGGATATAGGAAGAGATTGTAGGTTCTGGTGGCGCTCAGTGACAGAAAGTTTGCTTTATTACCATAAATATTGACCAAGTGGTTGTGGAAGTATGACCAAAATTTTCTTGCTGCATGCCCAAAAACCACAGATAATAGTCTCTATCCAAATCTTTAATGATATGCCTTACTTTTTTCCTTTTTCTAATTAGTTGTCAGGAATGTCTTAAAAGTGCAGAAAACTTATGTACTTTGTTCTTTTGCTGGGGATGAGCAAAAGTGCCTGTGTTTTTCCCCCTGCCTATGTACAAGAAGAACTTGGTTGCTCTAGGCCTTGCACACATTGACTTGGGGGGGTAGGGTGTCCCATTTGCTGTTTTGGCTGAGTTACTGACATGTTTTGGGCTGGCCTTGGTCGTTAAAGTATAAATTGTGATCTGAAATTACAGAAACTTTTCTGGACAGTGGAGAGCTTTGTAGTCTCTGTGGCATTCCTCCTCCAGAAGGAAAGTTTTCATATACAAACATAATGAATCCTGATCCTATTCAAAACATTGGCTCAAATAGGCACCTAGAGTTCACAATGCAAACTTACGTATATTTGTGC
Organism: Ctenosaura bakeri; assembly: GCA_948474755.1. Classification (NCBI taxonomy): domain Eukaryota; kingdom Metazoa; phylum Chordata; class Lepidosauria; order Squamata; family Iguanidae; genus Ctenosaura; species Ctenosaura bakeri. The sequence goes on along the minus strand of CAOLHI010001941.1, from coordinate 206,498 downwards.
ATAAGAGCTACTGTGTCCTCTGGCAATGTAATTCCTGGTATTGTTGCAAATTGCAGCTTTGGTACTGGTATTGAAGGATCTTGAGAGGTAGAAGTCATTCTTTTGATCCTCATTCAAGTATAGTTTCCTAAATTCAGGAGTGGAATCTGTTAAAACAAATTGGAACTGGTTACCATAGTGTGAAATGGGGAGACTTTGGTTTCCAAGAATAGCAACTGGTTTATTTAAAAAGATAATAGTGGGGTTTTGTAACTAAATTTTAGCCATGATTCTAGAGCCTCATAGATAAGATTTATACTCTTTTTCTCCTACAGATCTGTCAGGAGGTTGTGATAATTTAGTGTGAATGCATTTCACTCAAAACATACACAAGCTGAGGAAAGTTTTAGTGAGAATCTATCTAGGCTATTGACTTTGCTTGGCAAAAGGGGGCAGCATCAAACAGTGCCTTGACAGTTTCTCTATATTTGTGTGTGTGTATGCATGTTTATATTAAACATTGACTGAGATATAGTTCCTTCCATTAGCTTATGATTTTGAGATGATCATGCGTAATGCTTTTTTAAAAATTAAGTAGTACTGCTTATCTGGAGTAAACATTTTATAATGAAGGCATTAGTTTTATTCTGAAGCAAAGAAATGTTGCTTTTGATTACATTTTCTTTATGGCAATTGATTTACTGCAAGTTTAGATCTGTCGTCAGTGTATTTGAATTGAAATTAATAATACCATGTAATTTCAAGCTGATTTTAAACAATGAAGAACTCAATCATTTGCAGTATTAATCAAAAGATGTAGTGTGGTACCTCTTCAGTGCTATTTTATTTGTAATGGCCTGAGCAACAAAGTACTTAAGACATAGTAGATTTCAGGAGGATATGTCTTAAACTCTGTACGAGCTTACATGAGAACAGGGATGTAAAGAGCACTCGCAAACATTCTTGACCTCAATTAAAAAAGTTATTTCAATGCAGTGGGCCCTCCATATATGCAGGGGTTCTGTTCCACGAACCTCTGTGAGTAGTGGAAGTCACAAATACTTCTTTCAGTGGTGGTGAAACGCACAGATGTTTCAATGCATCTGCATTCACATCACTGCCATTTTATTTATAGGATATGATGCTTGGAGTAAACTAGAAATCTCAGAGGTAGATTGTGGTTAAAGAGTGTCCACTGTATATTGGGACAATTTTTTGAAGAAATGATGAACTGCTATGAGAATGTTTGTGTTTTGGGACATTTTTGTGCAAACATTTAACTGGTATGAAGAACACTTTTTTGCACAGAGAATAAGTGGGAAGTTTTGCACAAAATACACAGTTTTTGCCCTAAATAATTTTTCGGAAGAAGACTTGAAGTGAAAAAACAAAGATGCACAAAATTTGTCTCTAACCAACAGTGGAACAAAACTTTGTTCTTGAACCTAAGAATGGAATAAACAACGATCCTTACCTGGGAATTAGTCCAGTTGAAATCAGTGTATGACGTATTTCTGAGCAAGCATGCATAGAAGAGCTGGTGAACTGATTTCAAGCCAGATACCTCTGGCTAAAGGGCTTGGTGGATTACTTTACAAGTTTGCAAAATTAAGCTGTCAATTTGGCTAGTTCATAAAATGTCTTCCACATAATTCTCATTGCTCCTCTTCACATTAGAAAGAGAAATGAACATTTTGTTCTTTTGCCCTTAGCTTCTTTTCGGAACTCATTTAATTTCAGCCTTGTAGGATGTTATTGATTAGGCACACAGTTTTCATCTCTGGTCCTCTGCTAAAGTGCTTTAAAATGTTTAACTCCCTCTGTACCAATAAAATTGAATTACAAGGGGAAAAATCCCACCCACCCTTCTTACTGTGCAAGCAACATGTTTCTTAAATCTGTAATACAAACATATCTGTAATGGTCTGAGCTACAAACTAAGGTATACAAACAGACTAAAATTATGTTAAGTGTGTACTTGCAAAAGGAGATCTAAAAATACATCTGCCTGCTACTTTGGTATTTTGGATACTGAACTCTGGGCAATTCTGTGTTTTTTCTCCTAGACAGAGATTCAGTAAATCCCATTCACTTCCCTAACCTTACAAGATCTGTTTTTAGATTTCACATTTTAAACAGAGCAGTGGCACTTTTTTTTAATAGTATTTTTCCACTCTTTGTTTTGAGATGCTTTCTGTTCTCAACCTGAAGTGCAGTGAAGTCAGGGAAGGCAGCTGCATTTATTCCACCCACCTCTTGATGATCATACAATGAAGACAGAAATGTAATCAAACTCTAGTTTTTTCCTTTTGTTTCTGACAAAGGACTTTAAAAGGCAATGTTTCTTTTTAAAGATATCTTTTATCTATTTTAGACACTTGTATTTGTACTATCAAAAAACCAGTGGGCCTAATTTATACAGTCCTGTCTTTGACAGTACAGGCATACCTCAGATGACAAAGCCTGTAACCAAGAACCTCCTTTTCACAAAGTTTTTTACACTTGTCCAGCTCTCCTTTTCCTTATGTCTAGCTGAAAGTTTTTTAGTGGCCTTAGTATTGGGAAGATGGTAGAGGAGGGATAGAGAATCACTCAGTGACGTTCATTGTTATGGTGGAGCAGTGTGCTTAGAATGAACAGCAGAATAAAACTTGAGCTGGGAAAGAGCAGGATTCTACTGCAGTTGGCCCTCAGTTTTCACAGGGATTGGGGTGCAGGATCCCTGCAAAAGTGGAAAAACACAAATATCTTTAGGCTCTGCAGGCTCTGCTTCCTCACTTGCCTCCTGGGGAGTCTGATTTCCTTCTCCAGCATTTGTTGGAGTGGCAGAGTTTATGGGTGGTAGAGTTCAACTGCTTGAACTTTTCTTCTTGTTCCCTGAAAACTTCTCAGGGTCTTTTTGGTGGTGGTGAGGAGATAAGGCAGCTTTAGGAAACTTTTTGGTTGAGGGTGCATGCACAAGGGGATCCACTAGGAAGCGGCTCTTAGGAAGGAGGGATATTGTTGCCAAGGAGGTTGGGGGTGAGGAGGATAAAGATGCAATGGGGGGCATTGAAAAGAAGAGGTGCATCTGCAGTTACTTCAATTGTCCCCATTGATTTTAAGTGGACGGATCCATTTTTGCCCATGTCCTGGCTCACCCTCCAGTGGCTAAAGGAGTTGTGGTTGTGTGTGTGTGAGTGAGAGAGAAAAACAGAGGGAGAGAGACAGTGAGATGCATCAAGAAAGTTATCAAAAAAGAAGGAGGGGCACCAGTGATGGAGAGAAAAATGACTTCCTTTTCACTTCTGTGCGGCTTGAATCAAAAGGGAAGCGAAAAATGTTTGGGGTGAGGGGTGTGGGTGAGAGCGGGGGGAGGAACTGCTTGCACAGCACATTTATTCAAAGCCTGTCCTAAAAGTTTCATTCCCAAGTGTAGACTCCCTGGGGAGATGACCCCCCCACAAGCCCCTTCTTCCATCCTTCTCCCTTCCCAGCTCATGACTGCTCTGCCGCCTGTAGGCGTCTGCATTTCATGAACTTTTTAATGAGAAGGAGCAAAGCAAGCAGCCATAGAAGAGAGGAGAGGAGAGGAGACGTGTGAATAATCAAATTTGCGGAAGTTAAACCTGTGAAAGTTGAGGTCTTTCTCCACAGCCAATCCATATGTGTGTGTGCCTGTCTGTAAGAGGCAAGGTAAACAGCAGCTGCCTCTGGACTCCCTTACTGATCATGCATGAACAACAAAACAGGGAGTGAAGATAAGCCTATGCACCACGTGTTTTAGAAAAGCATAGATCTATATGGTTGGCTACCAAAATGGAAGTCATAAGAAAAGCGGAAGCTGGTGAAAGAAAGAAGCATTGCTGGATACATTTTGGAAGAAGGCTTCAGGTGGTTTCTAGAAGGTTCAGAATGTTTTTGTTTGCTTATGTAAGGCTTAGCTAACCTGGTTGGTTCACTTCACATGTATGTATTGTTTAGTTTTGAATACCAAGTTTGCTGAAACATATTGAACTGTTCATCTTATATGTACAGTAGGAAGCTATCCCCCTTCTTTCTATATTATACCTGCTTCTTATACCAAATTTTCTGTTAAAGAAGTGCTGTCCAGGAATACATTTGCTTCATTAACTGAGGTATACCTGTAATTGGATTAGGTGAACTGTATAGATTCTTTTTTAGTGTTAGTTTGGATTATAACTGGCATTGATGAAGCCCAGTTTGTCATTCTGTATTATTCATTCTGCTAGACCTACACAGGTTGAAGCGCATTGACAATGCCTTTGTTTAATCTCAGAGGTACATTGAAAGATGTATCTGGACCCACAGCTGGAGAACATTCAGGATCAAGGAGAGATTGAACTAGATTTAAGAAGAGGCTTTTGTAGTATTCAACTCCTTGGATCTGCAGCCTAGTAAGGCAGAAATTAACAGTGGTTGTGTTAACCTTTGTTAGCAGTAATACTGTTTAATTCTTTCGGGGAATGAATACTCAACCGTACACTACAGCAGTTGTTTGTAGTAGTTAAAATTACTGATGTATGTGTGCTGTGTGAGTGAAGATGAGATTGATAATGTGAATTTCCTGCACTGTCCCTTTAACAAATGTATGTACAGCTTGTAGACAGTTAAAGGGCTTATTCCTGTGTAGGCTGATACTGGTAATACCTAATATGTGCATTTCACTGTGCCCAAAGAGCTGTATATCAGGTACTTAGTTGTTTCCTGGATATTGTCACCTGAAAACAGTTAAGTATGATTTAGAAAGTGCTTAGTTTATCTGTTATTGCATTTATTCGTTCTACTGATGAATTTGACAGAACAATTTATTGGCAGAGAAACATATGAATCCCAGGTGTGCATGAAAAGAAGCTCTATTTTTTTTGATCTTCAACTACAGATGTAGAATTATGAATACAAGCCTTTGGACATCTCCACCCTGAAAGTGTCTTGATAAACACTGGTGTAGGGGAGTGACCCATGGCTTTCATAAATTTTAAGGCTGTCATAATTACTAGTTTAAATTCTTTTAATTTTAAATAATATATGTTTTTGCTTTAGTAAAAAATAAAAAAATACTTTCTCAGAAAGCAGTGCATGACTGACTGTGTGTTTGTTCATCAACTTAAGACTAGTTCATACTTATTTCTAATTTCTTAAAGTGTTCATATCTTGCTGTGTATCAGGATTGTGTGGCAGTGTATGATAAAATCAGTTAAAACCATTTAAAACAATAAAAGTGATTTTAAAAGACGCACAAACCATAGTAAATCATTTAACACTACCAATGAGACAACTTAATACCAGCTCAAGCACTTTAATTTAAAATCATTACACTTGTGCAAATTTGAATACAATAAGTTAATCCGTGAAGAATTTAATAAGTAGCTATGTTTTGACTTCACATAGGAATGATACCATTGGTGGTACCATTTTAGCTTACGAGTGCAGGGCATTTCATGACTGGGATGCCACAGCAGAAAAGGCCGCTGCCCATGTCTCCCCACAATGTATTGCCCCCACCAGTGAGATATGGAGGGGGATCCCTCCAACAGACCTCTGTTTTCAGGCACAGTGAGAGATGCCTCTTCAAATATTGAGGTCCCAACCAATTCAGAGCTTTATCACCAGCACCTTGAATTCAGACTGGAAGTGTGTTCTTTTCAACTGCATCCACAGCCTCATGATCAAAACAACATGTTTTAAAACTTTCTGCTCCCCAGAGGTTCTCATTTAGTGAGGGAGTGGTATAATGGTTAGAACATTGGTTTCAGACTTGGAAGATCCCTGTTCTGGTTCTCAATGATCAATGGACTACACTGGGTGGCCTTGGGCCAGTCACTCATGTATATGAATGCTGTGAGGATAAAGTGGGAAGAGAAGAGCATTGAGCTGATGTGCTGAGTAACTGAAAGTTACTAATTTCAATCAGAATGCATGCCAACATTCATGGGTTTGGTTTTAACCAGTTTTTGTAGTTGTCTGCTTCGTGCAGTTTCACTTACAAGCTCCTCCCAGAGAGCAGCATTTGCAGATCTTTTTGTTGCCACCTTGGTGTTAAATGCTATACATTTTCTGTTGCTAATCGCACATTTAATGAATTTTTCTGTTTGTCCACAGAGAGGGATGCTCCTGTGAATTTTTTTCTTTCACAGCATGGCTATAGAGGAGGAAACAAGGACATCTCAGAAAGAACACCTCACTCATTCTACACAAGTATCACAGTGAACCAGTTAGCACTGGTATCATCGAGGAAGAGATGGATGCTCTGGCTTTGAATCCTGCTCACACAATAAAATCGAATATTCTCCTCTTCCAGCACTGTTAGCTCTGAAATTTGTCTTCGTGCTAGAAGACCCAGAAAATCATAATAACTGCTTCAGACTTCAGCCAGTGCCCAAAGACCTGGCAACTATTATTTCCAGCGCAGACATGGGTCATATTCTGGCAAGGAGATGTGAATAATTTCTTGTCCCTATGGCATTGTTAAAGATAAACCAGAATCCAAATTTAGTTGTCCTTACAATAGACACTCTGAAATGAGTGGCACGTAAGTTAAGTCATAACTTAATTTCTTGATTTCAGTCAGTCTTTTCTAGGTATGACTGGATCCTTCCCAGAAGTGTTGAATTAGGCCAAAAGTCTTATCTGTTCAACATTTTCCTTCCCACAGTGACCAGCCACGTGCCTCTAGGAAACTTACAAGCAAGGCACAAAGGTAGTGCTTTCCTACAGTACTGTTGAGAACTTGTGTTCCCTATTTCTGTATTGCAACAAAACACATGAAGTTGCCCTGAACTTGTGTGTAATTATTAATCTTTGCATTTGTTTTTCACCTTCATGACTTTGTACCACCCAAGGCAGTATGCAGGAAATAAAACAACAGTTCTCTCACTAGTCTGTATTCTCATGAATGCTGGCAGTAGATTGCTTTCTCACAGAATTCCATACGTTGCATCACACTAATATACTCCCAGTATGTTCCCATTTAATCTCCTGGTGTAGATATAGTTTGTCCTTCCATGGAGATGTATGGATTTCTCCCCTTTGCATATGGCGTGGGCAAAAAAAGGCTGTATCACTTCAATGTTTGTTAGTGCTGCTTGCTTGTAACGTGAGAAAACAGTAGCATACTGTGAATGAATTTTGAAGCACTGTAGTTTAGCAAAATTGCTTACCTTTTTGTCTGATCCCAGCCACTCGGAGTAGCACAATCCCTTTGCCTGATTTCTCTCTGTGGGTAAAATGTGAGGGATGGGTCATGAATATTCCTGTTTTGCAAGGAGGACTTGACCAATGCCTGATAAAACAAGCTGAATCAGAATTAGAATCTAGGACTGAAACTGGAATCAACTTGCAAAATCAAAGGATTTAAGTTAGTAACAGCTAACTTAGGTACATTGATTTCAGTGCCTCAGAGGAAGAGAAGAACAGGCAAGAACCACTCCATCATTCCTAGGCCCGCCAACTGATGAAAGTCCCTCCTTTTTCCCGACTGTCACTGTTCTGCCCATGGAGGGAGAGAAGAACAGCCAGCATCTCCTGGACTAATATGCCCATGGCCATTCCCTTTTCCTTGTGTGCTGTGTCTTTTTCAATTTAAGCCTGAGGGAGGGGAAGGGAACTGTCAAATTAAGAACTGTACACCATTCATGTAAAGTGCTATGCACACTGATGGCACTATATAAACAGACAAACAATGATGATAATTCAATGTGTCTGCTTTAAGTACTGCTAAGTCTGGATCTAACCTGTGTCTCTTGTGTTAGTTTTTTGTATCAATGGACTATGGTAGTGTAGGAAAGCCACTGCTTCCCAAATGTGTGGACAACAAGGCCCATAAACCAGAGTTGGCAGTCCATTGATCAAGATCAAGGGAATTTTCTGAAACATTTGGAGGCAACAAATTGCTTTCTCCCTAGATTTTGCTATCTATTAATATTTCTGTGAAAGACTGGACATATTGCCTAGTGATTCATCTGTTCATTTTTCACTGGATAACTAGCATTCTTACTGTTTTGAGAAACGAGGGAATGACATCAGCAGCACAACAGGTCCTAACAGCCCAAACTTGGGTCAGAAACTATGGTATCTTAATTTCCACTGTTATTTTACTTTACAACTCAGCTGTGTCTCAAAGGTACTGGCAGTTGCAGTTACCATTTTACCATGCCTGCTGAGATTACATGCAGGTCTGCAAAATCCAGCTGGAATCCCAGCAGAGTACTTGTTAATTTGTTTTCAGTCCCTCTGAATTTTTGTGTGTGGAAGATTGACTCTGCAAAAAAGCAAACTCCTGATCCAGTACTGTTTTGAGCTGATGCAAGTCTTACCCCTGAAATGTGACAAGCATCAATATTACCTGTGTCTGCAAGATAGACAGTAATATCCTGTAAATGTATTCCATCTTGGTTCCTTGCTGCTTTTTTTCTTGTTTGTTTTTCTGTAAGTGACTGTTCACTTCTTATCTTGCAAAGGTAGCTATAGCAATAGCTTGACATTTATTATGCTCTTCTGATTTAGATGCACTCAGTGTCTCACCTGGCTTTGAGAAGCATTAATAAGTAGTCATATGAACTGCTCATTTTCTCTGTGTTTACATTGTGATGCATTGCATTACTATGAGTAACCTGTGGTCTTCCAGATGTTGTAGAACAGTAAATTCCCATTGTCCTCAGCTAGTCAGGGGTGATGGGATTTGAAGTCCAACAATATCTGAAGGACCAATTTTTCCACCCTGGTTTAGACTTCTGGCTTAGTAAGTTCTGTTGCCTGTGTACTTGTCTCTGTTCCTTTCAGTTATGACTTTCCAGATGTGACATAGCACATGGCTCTGCTACTGAGGTCTAGTCTTCAGTTTGATTTAGATCCATGCTTAATGTAAGATAATGCAATGACTCTTCATTGCATTCAAGCAATTCTTGGTTGAAACAGTTGGATGTGGTATACTTTTACTATGCTATGTGTGTGCGCGTGCATGTCTGTGTGTTTGTATTTCCAAGCACTAAAAGACTTAGCAGAAGTTGGCAAACAGCTTTTACAAATGGTTTGGGTGGTTCTTGGTATCTATAAAACTGAGTTTAAAACTGCATTTAAACATTCCGGCTCATAACAAATACAGCATTTTCTCTTTGAGAGTAACTTACTAGCTGTGCACTGTTTGCCTATGACTCAGCACTGAGAAAATAAGGCACAGTATTGTAAATGGTGTTTGTTCCAGTTAATGTGTCTTTGAAATACAGAGGCATCACTTATTGGGAATGAGCTCTTTCACACCTACTTGTCTTTGAGTTGTCTTGTGAGGCTAGGCTTTGCTGTGTTGCCTTTCAAAATTATGGGTTCATTACCCCGCCACAATGTTAATGGCACTTTGTTTTCTTTAAATTTCTTCTTCATATTTATTTATTGATTCTTCATTTGGACACAGTTTCCCAGATGATAATAGTGCTGCTGAGAATAAGTGGAGTAAGCTAATTCGTAGAGGCTTGGAAATAGTGTGCTGCTGTCTGTTTTTGCCTGAAAACAGTTCCAGTGGCAAAGTGCTAACACAGAGGTAGCTAAAATGAAAATACTTCAAAGAGCAATGGATCTGAGACACACATTTTTTCATATGGGTTCCTGGGATATATTAGTAAGGATCCATTTTCCTTGGTTCCACCTGCTAGCAGAAAACACTTCCAGATGTGCATGGCATGAGGATGTATTTGTGATCGTAGCTCCTTACATTTTATGTGGCAGTTTGGTGCCTTTCAGCAAATCAACAATGAGGTTTGTTATCTAATACTCCCAGAGGGTACCAGCTTGGAGAAGCTGCTCATGGCATGCAGCTTGGGAGACCACAAGGAGGGGAGAGAGATGTGGTGTGGAATTGCTAACTAGAAAGAAGGAGAAGAGCTCCAGTGTAGAAGTACAATGCAGTGCACATTGCTTTGGATCCCAGGCACTACAGTTCAAGGCAGATGCAACTAAATGTCAGGCTCAATTTGAATTTTCTTGAAATAATTGTAATGAATAACTTGTAGAGCATTACATGTATGATTTTTTTCAGTCTGGTTGTTAATATTTTCGCCCAATATTTTGTCTTCTTTCTGTTTAATGACTACACTGTACATAATTATTTACCCTGAAAATAAGAATAAAAGAAATCAAAACTCATTGTCAACATAGGCTACTAAGGCTCCTCCAGACTAGTGAAGGGAGTGAGACCTGGTATTTTTCTGTTGGCTGAGATTTTTCCAGAATTTTGGGCAAACCTGTGGGATATATCAAAATGTACTTTTCTAGAATTCAAGTTGCTAATTTGGTGAGTGTTGATAAGGAATCATTATTAGCCTGAACAGCAAAGGGATGCCACATGTCAATGGAAATGTCATTTAATTCTCAAAATGTTGAGTTGATGTCATCCCCCCAAACCCCTTCTATCCGTTGCTTTGTTTAAAGTCTTGCAGTTGAGTTCTAATGCATAACTTTTTTTTCCAATGGTGAACAATGCTCCTTAAAGCTATTTGGATTATAATTTGAAATATGTGTTTTCAGAGCATTGAACCTTCATGTAGTTAGTCAAATAGGGGTGAAAGAGCCTTGTCCTCTGTACCTTCTCTAATATAGTGGATTTTTGTTGCAGTACAAAAATTTGACTGGGGCATAGTACTTTGAATATGTTGGTATAGAGTTCTGTACTTGATCCCACTAGATATTGGTAAGATTGTGCCTAGGTTTTTAGTCTTGTAAATCTAGTCCACAGGGTACATTTACTAGCCATTGATAGATAAAAAACATGTCCCCAAATGATGTTTTGTGGCAACGTGAATAGTTGTTTCAGGGAGTCATCAGTCACTGGTCTTTCCAAGAGTATGTGGTTGCAAAGAGAATGTGAATGCCGTGATTTAATGTTTCTATAGCCATGTAACCATTATGCCTTGTAGTGACATTTGTAGATTATCTAACAGGATTGGCCTGCCATTTAGAAATAAGTCACTGACATTAGAAATATCCTAAGCTTGCAAAAATCTATACTGAGAATATTTGTAATGGTCTGTAAATTGAAGGTCAGTGAGGTGTCATGGGATAAGTCACTGGTTCATTACTTGGGCACTCACAGCTAAAGTATATGGCCAGAAGGGTGTGGAAAACTCTGTTCTGTTGATGGGTGATTCCAGTGACAGCCATGGGATAATGTCAGTTCCTATCAAATGCATTAGTTGTTTTGTAGAATGACAAAATGTAGCTTAATATTTCAGAGAACCTACGTTTTGTTTAGTGCCAGTACCATGAGAATTTTTGAAAACAGCAATTCTCATTAATTTTGAAGAAGTTTTTCCCCCCACATTTCTATTTCTTTTATTTCTCTAAAGAGCAAATAGAGCCATTTTGAAAAGAAAGAAAACTGGATAGAAGAATCATTTTAATAAAGGGTAATGTGGCCATCAAAGATGCTCTTAACTTGCTCATTGCTGGAGCTATTATTTGATCCAAATGATTATTGGATTATAATTTTTCATGATAATTCCATACAATTTTTAATTATTTATTTATCAAATATTTTAAAGAATAGAATGTCAGTGTTTGATCTGAAGTACTCCAAAACATTTTTTGCACTGTTAGGGGAGTGCTGTGTGATGGGAGATCTGATTATCCATTATTAATCACAGAGTCATACAGCTGGAAGAAACCACAAGGGCCATTGAGTCCAACCCCCTGCCATGCAGGAATATACCATTAAAGCATTCCTGACAGATGTCCACCCAGTCTTTATTTAAAAACCTCGAAAGGAGACTCCACCACACTCTGAGGCAGCATATTCCACTGTTGAACTGTTCTTACCCTCAGGAAGTTCTTCCTGAGTTCTTTTCCTGAAGTTTGAAGCCATTGCTCTGTGCAGCAGACAACAGGCTTGCTCCATCCTTGATATTATATTCCTTCAAATATTTAAACTAGCTATCATGTCGCCTTTTAACCTTCTCTTCTCTAGGCTGAACATACCCAGCTCTCTAAGCCACTCTTCATAGAGCATGGTTTCCAGGACTTCTACCATTTTGGTTGTCCGTCTCTGGAGGTGTTAAAGCTTGTCAGTATCCTTCCTGAACTGTGCTGCCCAGAAGTGCCCTCTATTCCCTCATCCAAATCACTGCTAAAGATGTTGAATAGCTCTGAGCCAAGGACATAGCCCTGTGGCACCCCACTAATTACTTCCCTCCAAGATGAAGAGGAGCCATTGGTGAGCACCCTTTGGGTTTGGTTGGTCAGCCAGTTACAAATCCACCTAACAGTAACATTGTCTAACCCACGTTTTACTAGCTTGTTTGCAAGAATGTAATAGAGGATCTTGTCAAAGCCCTTACTGAAATCAAGGTACACTATGTCCACAGTATTCCCTTCAGCTGTCATATATATATATATATATATATATGGGAAAAAGAGATAAGATTAGTCTGGTATGACTTGTTTTTGAGAAACCCACGTTGACTTTACGTGATCACAGCATTCTCTTCTAAGTGCTTACAGACTGTCTGTTTAATGATCTGCACTAGAATCATTCCTGGTATTGATGGCAGGCTGGCTGGGTGGTAATTGTTTGGGTCCTCTTTTCCCCTTTTTGACATCTTCTGTTCTCGAGGAATTCTCAGATTATTGCCAGTGGTTCTGAGATTATTTCCATCAGTTCTTTAAATACCCTTGGATGTAGTTCATTTGGCCGAGGAGACTTGAATTCATTTAGAGTAGCCAAGTATTCCTGTAGTACCTAGTACCTCTTTACCTATGCTGTGCTGCATTTCCCCTACCACAGCATCTGTTTCATTTTCCCCAGGTAGAGGACAGTTTTCTGTTAGGGGGAGGACTGAGGCAAAGAAGGTGTTGAGTAGTTCTGCTCTTTCTCTTGTCTCGTTAGCATTTCACCGTCCTATCCACACAGAGGTCCTAGGTTGGTTGTTTTTGGGTTTTTTTGCTACGGACATAACCCAAAAAAGCTCTTCTTCTTATTTTTAACCCTTCTAGTATGCCTAAGCTCATTCTACACTTTAGCTTTTCTGACTTTTTCACTACTCCTGCTGGCTATTTGTCTGAATTCCTCTTTGGTGATTCCGCCCCCTTTTCCATTTCTTGTACATGTCCCTTTTAAATCTTAGCTGCATTGAAAGTTCTTTAGACATCCATTCCAGATTTAGACACCTCCTATTTTTCTTCCTCATTGGACTTGTTTGAAATTGTGCATTCAGTATCTCGCTTCTAAGAAACTCCCATCTGTCGTGGACTCCCTTCTCTTTTAGTATTCCTGACCATAGGATCACTCCCAGTATTTCCTTAAGTTTACTGAAATCAGTTTTCTTATCTGGTGTGAATCTTGGCACATTGACAAAATGTCTTTCAACGCTGGAAGGGTTTCATTGAGGTGATTAAAATGTGAATATATAGTTCCCAAACAGGTAAACTGCGTGCTTTTTCTCGTAATAGTGATCTGCCTTTTTTCCTCCCTTTTTGGTTGCAATGGGAGTTCAGTGGCCATGGTGAACAGCAAAGGGGTTAGTAGGCCATCCCATCTCATTCTGTGGAAAATTGATCGGAGGTAGGTCTATTCTGTTTGTGTCTCTTGGAGCCTCTGATTCACTATAGAGTTAGTGAAAATTAAAAATATTCACCAAAAGCCATTGTAATGAGACTGTTACAGAGAGGATTCTCTCACTCCAATGTGTCAAATGCTTTAAGAGTGTCCAGAGAGAAGGGAGGATTAGAGACTTTGGAGGCATTACCGTGATGTATAACATAGGTACTGTCCTAATGGAGTCTACTGTTTGCCTGCTTGGCATAAAGCTCACTTCCTCTTTATTGATATACTAGCGTGTTTACCCGGTGTTGCCTGGGATTTTATTTTTTCATAGGTAATACTTGTTAGAAATACCTTAGGAATTACCTTACCTTACCTTAGGAGTTAGAAGCGGTTAAAGTACACAGATTTGAGATCTCTGGTTCCCCAAAGTGCCTTGTCTAGTACCTGTAACTTTCCCCCATATTCCTCAATCCAGTCTGTATTCAGAGTTGTTAACATACAGAGGTTGGGTTCATGAGGGGACTTGCTGCTAGGCCTTGTCTCCATAGCAACCGGCATATTCAGAGCTTTCTGGCTGAGAATTCTAAAGACCCCTCCCTAAACAGCCAACCCCAGGATTCCACAGAATCTTCACAGGCAACCAATCATATGAAGTCTTCTCGCCTGACACAGCCAATCATATGAGGTCTTCGCCTGCCTGACACAGACAAACTCACAGACAGACTTTTGACTATATAGTAGATGATGTGAAAAAGAGATTGGTTTTCCTGGTCAAGATCATGGTAAAGAGTTTTGAATCTTGTTGGGAAAGCCGCTTGGTCAATAAGATCCTGTAGAGAGGGACTGTCTTTCATGGCTTGGGGATAATTAATATTTTTTTTCTAATTTCAGGATTGGTGATTGGCTTGTTCAGGGTCATTCTGTGTGTGTTCAGTTGGTGTCAAGGTGTGCAGTTCTAAGAACTACTCCAGGTTGCTGGAGTTTCAGATTTGTAGAGCTCTGTATAAAACCAGTGACACATTTGGTTGTGTTTGGGTTGGTATCTACCTCTCCTGTTTCTGTCCTATATCATAAATGTAGCCTCTGCCATTTTTATTTTTAAGGCCCATGAAATACAGAGCCCTTACTTCTATACTCATAGTAGGGCTGTTTGTGAAAGGCATGAGTTCTCACTTTGGTCTCTTTCTGGGATGTCTAACCCTAGTTGTCTGTTTGCCAGTTTTGCCAAGATCCTTTTCCTTGCTATTTTGGTGTCGATAGAGAAGATAGACCTTGTTTGCTTTTTTTTTTGGTTTGGAGTCCTCTGGTATAAGCCGTCCTAGAAGTCTTTTTTCAGTTGAAGAGTAAGATTTGAATTAAACTGAAGCATAACATATAAGCAAAATAATTATGGCCACCGTTGGTAAAAAGAGATTTGATACACATGCCCCATGTTGGTTTCTTATGTGAAGAAGAGTTAGAGCACAGCAAGCTAGGCTGCAGGAAAAGTTCTTGTGTTTTAAAAGTTCTTATATTTTCAATGTGCTGAGCAGAATTTGGAGACTCCTGGATTTTCAGTGATAGCTGTAGAAGATATGTGTCTTAAGTCTTTTGCCATCATCTGATTAAGATTTGAAGTTTTCTATATCTCCAATGAGCACTTCATTTTTTTTTTTTTCAGGTGGGTCCCAAGACTCAGTCAGGGCAGGATCTAGAACAGTGATGTCAAACTCAATTTTATCTTGGGCTGCATCAGCATTATGGTTGCCATCAAAGGGCCAGTTGTATCTGTAAGACTATATAAATGTATCAGCTCTTTTATCATATTAAATAATTGCCTCTGCATTTGATTATTAGTGGTTTTAGTAATAACTAGCTCTGAAATTAGAAGTCTGGGAAAAATAATGGCAAGCAGATATTCAAGTGTATGACTATTGTACAATTTATTGAAAAATGAATTTTGAAAACAAAGTTAGTTTTTAATCATCAGATAAATATTACCAAGCACTGTTTATTACATTAACTTTGTTTAACTTTTTGGTCTCAATTGAAACCTTCTCTGTGCCTCTTTCTGCCCCCCGCCCCTCTCTGTACCTGGTGAGCTTGATCCCCACATTGCGGCCCCTGGGTACCAGTACTGTGAAGAGGGGCCCAGCAGCTAGCACTCGCAATCTACTTCTACTTCTGACTGCTCCTCTGCCCAGCTCTCACGAACCATGTGGAGTGTTGCCGTGGTTAGCTGCAGCAATGCTCTGACGGCAAGACTTGGACAGAGGAGCATTCAGAAGTAGAAGCAGATTACAAGTGCTGGTTGCTGGACCCTTCTTCAGAATACTGGCAGCCAGGGGCCTGCAATGTGAGGATTGGGCTCACCAGGTGGGAGGGAATGCTGCAGTAGCAGGACAGGAGTGAGGGCCACATGAAATGGCCTAGTGGACCAGAATTGACCCGCAGGCCTTATGTTTGACACATGTGATCTAGAATACAGTTCAGAAGAAGCTGTGTTGGTGTTGTTTGAATTCAGAACTGCTTTTGCAGTTAGAACATTGACATGTTAACAGGTTGTTTCCTCATGAGATGGAGTTAAGAGAAATGTATCTCTTAATGAAACACTCTTGTTTTGAAAGGGATGCTGTAAGTGTACTTAGTTTCTGCCTCACTTAGCCTTCTCTGTAGAGGGGTACCAAGAACTCTGGTTATCTGTTGCCTACGTGCAGAGTTCTTGCAGTATGTGAGCTCTGGTGCTGTTGTCCTATATTTGCCACAAACTGCATGATCTGATCTTTCTTGAACATCATACAGAATGTATTATGACATCCCAAAGATAGCCTGGACATAGTGGCTGTGAACCAATGCCGTATTAGCATGTTCAGTATCAAAACTTGTTCACTGAGGATCAAGCCAGAGTTTACCAAGCCACTGACAAGAGGATTGTTAGAGTCACCTTTTCCATGGGCATTGCCAGCCTATTTATCTTCTCCTTTAGTTGGAGGCTGTAGTTGATGAGGTCTTCTGCCTCCATTTGTAGCTCTAGTGACAGGGCTGACAGCTTTTTGAGAATTTGATAATGATAGATACAACGATACAGCATATTACTGGTAGATTTTCTTCCTACTTAACCAGTTTTACAGGCAGCCTAATTAGTTTCATGTCTATGGGATTTAGTGGCATGTACCAGTCTTTGTGTAGCTCACCGTGGAATGACTGATGAGGTTGTCATTTTATCTTGTCCATCCTCTACCTTGGAAGCCATCAGCTTTCCTGATGCCATATTTTATATCTCAGTCATGTCAAGGACTTGTGGTCTTGTTAAGGACTTGTGGTCCATTCCACATTTCATCTCCTGACTTTTGCAAATACAGTTAGCCTTCCACATTTGCTAGTTTTCCTTCTGTGGATTTAATAATTCAAGGTGATGAATATGTTCTCTTTGGGAATGTCTAGGTCTTTCAGTGTGATTCTGTGGTCAACTTCTGCAGTTGAAGTTGACCGTAGAGTCATAGAGGACCTGTACAGTCCCAGAGAAGTGCTCTCTCAGTTAAAAAAAAAGTGTTTGCTATTTTTATTTATATTCACAGTTTTCCCACTTTTGCAGGGGTCTTGATCTCCTAACACCTGCAAAGTGAAGGGTTGACTATAAGTTCATAAGAGCACTGTGGAGATTTCATCAATTTGTGGCAGTGAAAGTCTGAGTGGTAGAACAACTATAGTATCGGCATGTTGGTTGTGGCCAGAATGCCCCTTCCCTATTTTTAGCTTTATGCAGCAAAAATAGAAGTATGTGGACTGTGTATTTCTTCACAAAGCAGATGTAAATGTTAGAGACTGAATTGTTAAATTTCATATCTTTCTCAAGAAAAAGTGTCTGGACAATGGCCAGGTGCCACAAGATTTTTTGCATTTCAGAACTTTTTGCAAAAAATACAGAACAAAACAGAATAAAAGTTTACAGAAAAACATTATTTTTTATCTAGAAAACAGTGTATTCGCATGCATAAAAATTACCTGTTCAAAACTGTGTTGTTCTTAGACAGATAAATTTTTTTTGCACAGAAAAATCCTGAAATGCAAACAGTAATTGAAATATATGTAGAAATTCTTGTCATCTCGCCTAGTGGCAAGAAAAACTTACCAGATTCTTCATTCCTGCAAGTAAGAACAAAGTATGCAGAGCTTTAGATCTCTAAGAGCTTAATTTTGAAAGTTGCCCTATACTAAAAACTCCCTGCAGGTAGAAAATACTGTAGGGGATAAAGTATGTGAGAACATTTTTTTCCTGACATGTTTCCATTCTATTCTTCTTGATATGGAGAAGGGAATTCAGTTGTGTGGTAATTTCATTTGCTTTTTGAAATAGCGCAGTCTGAGGAGGGTTAAACTTTTGATTTTCCATAGATTGGTTTTCATTTTGGATAGTGTATTGTAGTAATAATAGTAGCAACACTAGTAATAAAGCATCATTCTCACCGCTGCTTAAAGAGTGTGAATGTGACCATTTTGTGATTGTCCATTTGCCCCTGTGGAGTGCTATCAAGTTATGATGTCATAGAGCTTTACAGAGTCAATACTAGTCTAGAAAAATCAAACCCAAGGTAGTCTGGATGTGTGTATTAACATATTACTATTACCACTACTTTCAGTTTACTATCCAAATTTTACCTGTATCCCCCCCCCCAACACACACTTTCACTTCTTTAATAAAAGAAGTGTAAGTAGCCACGTGGACGAATGCCTTAAACAGTAGTGTACAAAGCTGACATATCTTTAAATGCTAATTATGAAAACCATTGTCCAACAATGGTATTACACTATGGAGTGGCAGAAACCAGCAGAAGTAGAGTGGGATGGTAGTTCATCCCCATTTTAGGCTCCCCCAGCCTAATGAATCCCCAAACTGTGTCTAGAAGTCTGGGAAGTTTCCCATAGTGAGAAAGAGGAAAGGAGGGGAGGAAAGTTTGGGTGTGACCACTTGCAGAGCATGTGCTTTACCTTGATGGCAGCAGCTACAGGCTACATTTATCTTCCTAAATTACTCAGTACTGGACGAGTCCTTTGCATTGTACATGCTGGTCGTATTCCAAGATCTGAGCAGATTAAAAAAAAGCCAGTTCTTCACAAACCTGCAGTTATAGGGTGCTTGACTGTTTAAAATATCCATCCCCTCTCATGTTTTCTTTGGCTCTGCCAGGTTTGTGCTATTTTCATCAGAATTAAACCTTCACAGAAGAAAATGATTACAACCAGTAGGTCTGTGTTTCAGAGAGGGAATATGCTGCTCTCAGCAGTGGATGACATGCATCAAAGAAAATACTCTGAATCCAGCTATCGCCAAGGGTTTATAAAATGAGAGTTACAGTTAATATAGTTGTATGCAACCAGTTTTGTTTAGCTACCAGGGCAGAACAAAGTTAAATTTCAAAAGGAACATAACAAGCAAGAGCAAATTACTTTGTTGGTATAAGAAGTAACATGTTTTAGTTACTTTGAAAAATTGCTTCTAAAATTGTAGAGGTTCAGAGGCGTTTGTGTAGGAATTTGTTTTGTGCTATTCTCCTCAGGTATTTTCTCTCAAAATGTAATAGAAGGCAATTAAGAAGTAGGGCAGCAATTAATGCAACAAGTTACTGGTTCCCTCAGTAACAGATTACTTTTCAAAAAATGTTGTGAGCAACAAGAATGAATTAATACTGCACATGCAATTTTCCAAGCCCTGCTATCCTGTCATAATTTCCAACCATTTGATTTAATATGCATGATAGAAGTTCTGAAGTCCAGATTGTGTACTGCATAATCCTGAAGATTGTTTTTTGATATATGAAAGACAGTGTTATTAATTCATGTTCCAGATTGTTGTTGAAAAGATACATTTTTATGTGAACAGATGGATGGATCAGAATTTTCAGGTGAGAAGGTTTTGGATTTGCTGACTAACAGTGGAGATTCGTCATCTGGAAAAAGAGTTCTGTGCAATATTAAAATTTGCTATGCTTATCAGTGCAATTGGTGATGAAACCCCAAAGGCAGGAGGCAGGTTTTTAAAAGGGATGAAAGTGCTTTGTGAGGAAACGTCACTTACCAGGGTCCCCATATGTATCTTCTTTGCCCCATTGTTCAGTCAGACAAAAATAGTTTGCAAGACTTTCAAGCAGTACAAAGAAAACCCTATGCGAGAGGTGGTTCTCCCACTTCTGCTTCCACTTTTTAGAGATTAAATGTACTGCGATCTAGAAGAACAGCTTGAGTTGGCTGATGGCTGGTAAGATTTAGAGGAAAATTCCTTGCCTTGACAGCATCCCTTTTAAAATGCAATGAGATAATTTAGACCTCCTCTATTTATTTCCACCAGCAAAGCTAACACACCTCTTGGTTCTGATAGGCATAATTAAAAGCCAGTAGATCATGAAAAATTGCACGCTTATCAGAGCCAGCCTAGCCAGATGAAAAGTGGAGTTGTATCATCTATCTTATTGAGGTGCAGCAGAAAGCATATGGGCAAGTATGCTTGCTTCATAGGCAGCTCTGAAATGGCGCTTTCCTCATCACCAGTTTCTGGAAAAGATTATCATGATTGTAGGAAGCACTTCAAAGCAGATTGATGTGTTAAGATACTTTGCTCAAAAACTTTGGCTCTTTCCACAAAGCGGAAACTGCAGATGTACTTGCAGTCTGTAGGGGTTAAACAACATCAGTCTCAGGGTCAAGGAAATTCATTGCTGATTCCCACAATGTGAAAGTAGTTTTAGATTTGCCAATAAGCTATTTAGAAAATTTGTCTGTCCTGTTAGACTAACTTCCTCATGTAGTCTACCTCTTCTACTTTGGCAACATCTCCTGAAGCTTAGAGGTCTTTCATATTGTATGATTCTAGTCCCTTTAGCTGAAAATGCTAAGATTTGAGCTGTAATGTTCTGAATGTAAAGAATGTGCTCTTCCACTAACCCATCATAATCCTCTCCCACCCATCATTGTACTGCATGAGAATAATAGTCTTTTTACTTTTTTCCATTTGTCAGCAATGCTACTGTACTAAATTTTTGAACTGCAGGCACTCATCAAGACAGCATCCATAACTGTAACCCCAGGAGAGAGTCCAAAAGTACAGGCAGCTGTCTTGATCCAGTTTTGCAAACCAGTTCTAGCAATTTAGATTCCCACAAGGAGAAAGTGTTTTTGTAAATCTGGTGGAACTTAATAGCGCATTAGAGAGTGAGCCACCCCAGAATGCTTTGCTGTACATCAGTGATGGCACACAAAATATTACTCTTGCTTGGAAAACCCATCTCTCAGCTTGTTTGAGGATTGTTGCTAAAATCAGTGGGACCAGAGAACTGTGAAGGAGGTGGCTGATGGTGTTGTTGTCCCTGCTAATTAAAACATCTTGGGACTTGCATCTTGTGAGCCTTGCTTCCACAATACCACTGGTTGTTATTGAAGCAGGCAGTTTGGGTTGTGCTATGTTAGACCAGAGGTGAGATAGTGCTGTGCTGTGCAAAAGAATTCCTTACATATAGAAAATGAAAGTTGGCGAGAAGCATATATTAGAATTCTTCTCTTTCTATGACTTGTTGTTCTTGTTGCACCATTCGAAAAAGGGCATGTCTGCCAAAAGATGAAGTTCAGTCTCTGCTCTGTATATTTGTAAACCTGTATAATTGAATCTCAGCTTGAAAAGGAAATGTGGCTTTACTGTTGAGCCAGCCTGTGCAAGTATGTGAAATGTACTGGTGTGTGTTGATAAATGGCTAGTGAGGATGGGGGAATGTTTGAGTTGGCTGCTGCAACCTTTGTCAAGAAGTGGAGGCAAATAAAAAGAGGAAATATACAAGCAACTTGAAAGATGTTTTCTCCTCTATCCTCAACCCCATCACATTGTGTTGCACTATTTAGAGTGAGAAGGATGACAGAAGCCTCCCATGCAAATTCCTGCAGTGCCATGTCTGAGCTCCCTAGATGAAATATGCTTTGGGTTGTTTTGCTCAGGCTGTTTGCTGACATTAGCTAAATCCCTCAGGACTAATGTTTACAGATGGGGAAAGTAGTGGAAGTAATAGCAGCTTAAGTGATTTGCTCAAGGCCGCCCATGGATCAGTGGCGGAGGATTAGTGAAGGCCTGTTTTCAGTCAACTGTGGAAAGCAATCAAGTCCCTCTTGGTTGGGTGAAATTCCTGGTAAGGTGAATCTGTGTTATTTCAGAACAGCTGCTTGTTTTGATAATTGATGTGTTTGTGTGTTGCTCCAACTGCTTTTATATGGAGACTGTGTCATAGAAATATATACATATAAGGAATAGTAATTATGTGCCTGTGCGTTGGATTAATGGGCACACTCCAACTATCTTTCTAATGCCTATGAAATTTTACACATGAATAAGGAGTTTGATTGTCCCTTTGCAAGTTATACTTTTCATCACATTGCCATCAGACTGTAAAAATGTGTGATCCATAATTCTCTTCAAAAGCAAGCTGTAAACATAAATGTTCACACAAAAGAGTTTTTTTAAAAAAACTTCATTATTTAATTCTTGCTTTGCTTGATTCCACCACACAGCTGAGTTCCAGCATTCTCTGCCTTGCACATTAACAATATCCATGTTCCAGTGCTTTTCCCAAATGAGAGACCCCTAGTGGTTGATTTATGTTCTGCAACTACTCATTCCATCCCCACTTTCAGATTGTTGAAGCACAACATTCTGCCTGGTAGCATTAAACTGATTAATAGTTAATTCTCTCTCCTGGGAACGTTGTTAGTTCAATGGAGTGGATTGGGAATCTTCTCTGACACTTGCACTATTTAAAATTTAGGATTTTTTGATAAACTGGTGTCAAACCAATGAACTTTGTTGCTTAGAGTTGCTTCCAGACATGGTTCCTTACAACTTTCCTGAGTTACCAAAAGCGCCTTTAAGGTTTCATTGTTTAGATTAAACATGGGAATCCTGTTGCTTTCCTCCAGTATTCCTAGCATTCCTCATCCTTACATGTGCTGGTGGGGGCTGCTAGGAGTTGCAGTCTAGTAACATATAGAGGGCCACTTGATTCCCAGGTCTAGTTTAGATAAACACCTTCTCTACTTCGTTCTCCCATTTCATCTCTCCCTATTTACTAGGGATGGGCCAACTGAATCCTCGAATCCTGGGTAAGGATTCGAGATTCCCGAATCCAAATCCCTGTGCCAAAACAGGCAAATGGAATCTTTCGAATCTGCCAACTTAAATAGATTGTTGGCGGCTGGGACGCCTGAAAACCAGGGTGACTGGGACGATTGAAAACCTGGGAGACTGGGATGCCTGAAAACCTGGAAGACCATACATACAAGGGAAGATAGTAAGTAGGTGAGGTTTTCCCTTGGAGTTATAATGGCCTTTGCTAACAATTTCACAAATTAATTCTGGATTTGTATTCTAAGATATTTAAATTGAACATTTCATATTTAAGTTCAGTACTTGACTGGCAGCTACAGGCTTGAGATTTCAACGACAGCTGAAACATTCCTTTGCATAACTCCCCTGCAGACCTCTTTCAGACACAATTCTGGGGTTTGGAGTTTTAGCAGGTGTCACAGCTTTCTCTGACAAAGTGTGCTGGTGCATCATCAAACTGCGAACTCCAGGATGCCAGAAGGAGTTATGCAAAGAAAAGCCAGTTTTGACCTGGATTATCTCTCTACTGTAGTATGTGGCCCTGTTTACACAGGCAGGAAAATGTGGGATTAGTCCACATGTTCCTGCCTGTGTAGAAAGGGCCTTCATGTCATTTTCAATCTGGGGAGATCCTGAGGCAAAACTAGGACAATTGTCTTGGCCAGATTTCTTCAGAGGGAGATTTGCCTTTGCATAGGCTTTTGCTAAGGCTGAGGGAGTGTGTCTTGCCCAAGATTATCCTTCTTTCCCTTGCTTTTTAAACTCTTTTTTAAAAAAAGATTCAGGATTCGTGGATTCTCAGAACCTTCCAGGGATTCGGAAAATTCTGGATTCGTCCCATCCCTACTATTTACTTACATGTCAGTTTTATTTGTTGTTTACCAAGACTTTGACTACTTGCTCTTCAAATCCTGAGAAGTCAAGGAGAAAGTGGAAACTGTACACCTTGCTGTATTTACAGCTATATAAGTGGAGCATAGGGAAAGGAAGCAGGATAACCTACACTTAACAGGCAGCAAACAGTTAAGTACAAGACACTGGTTTATTGGGTCATTCCATAGTGACAGTGGTGGCTTCTATGTTAAGGGGATGGTGAATTTGCTTTGGGTTTTAGTCTGAAATTTAGTCTCAGTCTAAGGTAATACAATCTATATTGGGAATAGGTCTCAGCACTTTGAATAGCTGTTTTGAAGTTTAGGTTAAAAACAAGAAGACATTCATAGCCTCTCTAACATGGAAGCCATCAGCCATTAATACCTAGATATAGTTAAATCCACAGCAAACTTGGAGCAGTGTTTACCTTGACTGATTCTGTACTGATTCTAGTGCAGCTTTTATTGAGCTCATTGGCATCTGTTACTAGCAATGTTAAAAGAGTTAACAAGGTTAAAAAGTTTAAGCTTGTTAAAGCTGGACGTGGCTGTCAAAAGGGGGTAGATAAAAGTAACTGAGAGTGTCAGATAATGGAGACAGTGATGATGAGATAAGGAAGCTGCTTCTACTGAATGTCTATCATGTTGCTTTTAAAGTCACCAGGCATGTGCTTGGTTGCACTCCTGCCCATCTCACTGTTGAGCTGCATCCTACAGTGGCAGCATTTAAGTTATGCAGATAGCTGTTTAGCTCATTGTATGAGAGTCGTTTTCATTCTGATTGAATGAGCACTGTATATGTAAGTGGAGTTGTACTAACCTTTCCACAAGTACTGTGTCATTGCTTTGGGTAGCGCAGATGGCAGAATGTGACTTTGGTCACTGGATGTTGCAGCGTTCCCTTTCTTTTTGTAAAAAGATACAGACCAAATCCTACTCTGTCCACCTGCGTGTGGCAACACTTCATCTGAAGCTGCATGAGTAGCTGTTGCTTTAAAAAAATGACTTCATGTAAGCAAATTAATAGAGCTGCTACCAGATACTGTCTCCTTGGCCATGAGTAGCATTTTAATTTCCAGAAATTAGGATTTTTTTTTTGGCACTGGGAAAGACATCTATTGCTGGCTGCTGGCTGCATGTTCAGCCATTGATGAAGGCAGTGGCCCAAATGTTGGGGCCATTTGTGTGTCAAAACTTGGCAGCTTTACTAGGTAGGAGATTGCTAAGATGTTAGTGTGCAGGTTTTCAAAGTGGTGCCCTTTCTCGTCTATTCTTACTGACTGCTTTTAGGGCTAGTGGAATTTTGAGATAAGTGTATCAACTTTCCTTGAACAGAGGCTTTCCTTGAGCAGATATTACTGTCACTGCTTTTGTTGTGCAAAAATTAAAGTGTCTAAGGACTAAAAAAAAAAAAAAAAAGACTGTATTGCTTTGCCCAGGAAACATTCTATTGTAACCATAACATTTTTAGATATTCTCGGTATGTATTCATGTGTACATGCAAACACCTATGTTTGTAAGAAATTCTGGGTCAGGGTAGAGAATAGCAAAATGTGCTGTTGTACATTTGTAGAACGAGCCATTACCACTTCGTGACAGGTGGAATTGATTTTGCAGTTAGATAAGACTGATTCTAGTGTGGCTTTATTGAGCTCATTGGCACCTGTTACTAGCAATGTTAAAAAGGTTAAATGCTTTACTTATTAAAGCTGGACACGACCAACAAATGAGGGTAGATGAGAGTAATGAAAGGAATGGTCTGTAGTGTTTACTTCCAAACATCTTGCAAGAGCAAAGAATCTCCATAGGTTTAAAAACTGAACGGCGGCCTGGATGATGATTCTGATCTCTGACAACCTTCCAGCTTGGTGCAATTAATTTATTTATGGTCTGGACTCATCAAATACTTTTCTGTTGTATTAACAATTTTCCTCTCTCTGACTGAAGTTGCTATCTTAAAGTGCAAGTGTTGGATGAATACTTTAGAATGCTTCTGATACCTCAAGAGGCCCAATAGGCTTGAATCTTCCCATCCCTTCCCTGCGAGTCTGCTCCATTTTTTATCTGCTGTGGTAAATGGAGTTCTGAGGCTGGAATTCTGTTTGTGCCCTACACCATTGGTTTAGGCAGTAGTGGCAGGAAGGAAAAAGGGCTGTGAGTATAGTGACTGTGAAAATAAGGCATTGGAGAAACAGGCTGTTTGAAACTGGCAGATTTTGTCTGCCTTTCCTTGCTACCACTACATAATCCTGGAAAAAATGAACCACTGGTTGTGCACCAACAAGATTCCAGACAAGATGTGCTGTGCTGCAATTAGAGCTTGGGTTAAACTGTTATAAAGAACTAATTATTTGCAGTTAATTCCACTTTTTAACAACAAAGGTATAACTAATAGTTATATTGAGATTGCAACTTGACTGAGGATGATTCCACTCCATTTTAAGTGTCTTTAGTTACCTATATAGTTAAGTGGCTGTGGCCTCACTAAATGGTGGGAGAGGACTGTAAAATGGTTCAAATGCTGGATTGAGCTGTTGCCTCGTGTGCTTTTATGGGTGTCGAGGCAACAGTGATATAGATGGGAGGACTTGTAGTTTTGCACCATAGATCTGAAACTTTCCATCTGGATGTTAAAAAAAAGAACTAATTAAATGAATGCTTTTGTTACTTCTGAGAAATCAGAAAATAAAAAAAAAAGGTGCTTTTAAAAAATTCTAACTGCAAGTGCATCTAATTGTAGAAGCTTGAAACTCTCTCTGGAAGTAATTTTAAAAGGAATTTTCCAGAGTCTGACTGCATGTGAGTGAGGTTAGTCAGTGATGTGGAAAGCGTGGGGAGGAGGAGCCAAGGTGGTTCAGCCATTAGGTAGAGCTTGCACAGCTAGGAATGCTAGTGAGATGTTGGAGAGCAGATTTGTGTGTCTACCTCATTGCTTGCTCTCTGCATCTTAAACTAGTCTGCTGCATTTGGAAGTGGGAGCCAGTACTGAATAAAGTCCTTTGCTTGTTTCTGGCGTGCTTCTGTACATGTGATGGGGTGCTGGCTTTTTGTCCTTTGCTTCAGGCAGCAAAGATCTTGGGTACCCCCCAGAGGAACTGTTTTTGTCTTTGACTACCATTGCACCAAATAATTTAATGATATGTATCCAAAGTCTACTCAAGTTATATAATAGCTGTGATCCTACTCAGTTGTCCACATTCTCTGTACATTGCTTCTTAATGTTTTTTGTCTTTTAGATCAAACCAATTCTGGAAAATCTCTTCAGATCAGCTTATCATTGCATGATTTCTAGTGTATAATACTATAGACATGGTCAAGACTGTAGGGTTGTTGATAGCTGTTTCAATTTTTGTAGAAGACTTCCTTATTAATAATTTTAAAAACCCTAAAATTCTGCAAATACATAGAGGAAAAAAACAACAAAACATGAGATATATGAATTAGAAATTGAAGTAGAGAAAAAGAAAAAAAGATAAAGGAGAAGGATCGACTTCATTCTTTCTTTAAATGGATTATAACAAATTGATTCAACCCTTTCAGAGATAATATTCAGCGTTCCTCTTTTTCCCCTCCCTCAGTTCATGCTTTCCAAAACAAAACAAGATGAAACACCTTCCTTCTACCAAAGGTTAACCTATCTGGCATAGTATTTAATATTACTTTCTATTACATTCTATTATATATTACATTTACATGGTAAATGACATTATGTGATACATGACATTAATACTAGCTGCTACTGGTTGACTTGAAAATAGTACATAATATTTTCACTAGTTGAAACTGTAGATCTACTACATGTTATATGGGATCACTAAATCCAAATATTTCTATACCATTATGTATTACAAAATCCTTCACAGCATTTATTAACCAAATCTAGTTTTCATTGTCTTATATCTGTAATCATTTCAAAGCCTAGTTTTAGCCAAATTTATTTCATTTTAAATTCAGTTTTGCTCTTTCCTTGTGACCATCCTACCTGTGGACTTCTCTCCCTCCAACTTCTCAAATTTTCTTTCTTACCCCTTATTACTATTTTGAGTTCCTTCCCACTTGATATTTTAGGATAAGTGTCCTGAAACAACACCCCTTTTTATTTCATCTTTATCCCACTACCTTCAGTCATACAAACCATATCAATTTGGTTTCTTTCAACCATCAAAGTAGTTTGATTCCAAATCAGTTCCAGATTAGCTTCTTCCTTCTCCCCTCTTCTTTAGCTGCAATTCTCTCTTTCACAAATCAGAATTTCTTGGCCATACATCTCCCCCAATTCAGTAGCTAATCCCTCTATTAGCTCAACTTGAATTCATCTCTCCATCTGATTTTCAACTTCCTTCACTTCCATATTGCTAGTTTCTGTGTCTCCTTCTTTGTCTTACATCTCTCCACAGTTCTTCCTTGATCTCGTTCATCTCATTCCTCAGGAGTTCTATAACTTTCCTCTTCAAGTTAGGAGTTCCATGCATAGCTTCTCCATTACCCACTGTAAAAAGTCCTGAGACAGTTCCTGGGAAGGTCCCATTTTTCATTCAGTACAGCAATTTCATAGTTAACTACTCACTTCTCTCTTATCTAGATGAAAGCTGTCAGCAAGACAATCTTATCAACTTCAAATAGATAACATCTGTACTTTCTCACATTGTTATTTTTCCTTGTTAAAAGCACTTACTCAACTCTTGATTGCAGAAAGAAAGGGCCACAGAAGCTCTGTTGTTCAGTTTTAATCAGAAGAATTCTTCACTTTCATAACTCCAAAGTTTTATTTAAGAGCTTGGTTATAAAAAACAGGTTGCCAGTATGGGACCGTCAGATCCAAACAGCTATATTTCATGGCAAGGGCAAATGATGTCACTCCCTCAGTCCTTCCTACTCATAACACACTTACTCAAAAGTAAGCACAAATAGAGAGTATTCCAGACCCTAAAAGGTAATCCCCCTCCGCTTGCCTTCCCTTCCCCCAACCCTATCCCTCTGGCCATCAACTTTTGCCATGGAAACTCCTCTTACTGCAGACTTGCAACCAGGGGAGTTTACCTGCTCGCCTGCTGGAAGCTGAATGCTGTTCCAAGTTTGTGTGGATCATAGAACATCAATCTAACCTTCCTATTTATGTGAAGATAATTATCCACCTGTGTGGTGAAAACAGTCATGTTAGACAAGTTCGCATTCAGATTGAATATGCTTGATGATGTTGGGCTAGTGTGAACTCTGAATTGTTGAACTGAACACAAGAGACCAGTTATGCTGGTTTGGTAATATAATGGTACCCCCTTTTTTTTTTTTTTTTTGCTTTTGTTTATAGATGCTGAACACTTAAGGATGCCTTCAGCCTGAAAGAACAATTGCCTTAACTGTCTACAGTTTGACAGATCTGGAAATCTCAGCAGCTCCCACAATCCCCTACTGTTGGCTGTACTGGCTGGGGTTGGTGGGTGTGGTAGGCCAAATCACCTGGAAGGCTAAAGCTTCTCTGTGTCTGCTGTTGAGGTTCCTTGTTCTTCCGGAGTTACAGATAACTTGGTGACCTGAGTTGTTTAATATTTGTTGTATTTTAGGCCTAATAAAATATTGTAGGTTTTACTTTCTAAAGTGTAGTCCAAAGCTACCTAGAATCAAGGACAAAAAAGTTTATTTTTTTGGATTGACTTTTACAATCCCCCATGGGGATTCTGGGAATTGTAGTCTATAACAGGAAACTTTTCAGAATTCTCTGCCTAATAGCAACCTCTGTGAAGGTAAAGGATCTAGTTATTTACATGAAAAGCATTATCTGTTTAGCCTGTGCTGAACTGGGAGGTTAGGAGTGGGAGTGGAAAGGAAGGGTAGAAGGCAAGGAGAACAAATACAGTCCAAGTCTAAAGACAACATTGTGTGAATAATGTCTTTCCCAGTGATGTGCATATGTATCTTTGTGAACTGGAAACAAGCTGCTGACTTCTGCAGTTGCTGTAGGCCACAGTCCTCAAGCTGTTGGCTATTGAAATGGAAGTGTGTGAGCGCTCTAAAGTATTAAGTCCCTTCTTCATTGCAGCACCATTTTCCAGATCTGAAGGATTATAAAAGTCTTGCCAAACCTTCTCTTTTCAAGAGTTCCATGTTACTATGATACCCCAGCCTTACTTGGCTTTGAAGCTGCTTGCCATAGTGATGTATTACATTCACTGCTTTACAGAGTACTTACTATGAAACTTGGAGCTGGAATTATTTTGTGAACTTTGCTAGTTTTGTTTTTTGCTTTGATGTGGACAATACAAGACTCTCATTGTCATAAAATAGGAAATAAGCAGTGCTCAGAAATTTTAGAATTCCTTGTACTATCTTTGCCCTCCACATGTATGTGATCAGAATAGTTTAAGTACACATGCCCCAATTGACTTGCAAAAAAGGGGGGGCTCATGGTGGTGGTAAGTGGCTTGTGCATATGTTATTCTTGGTAGTATGGGAATAAAAAAAGAGAATAATACTTAAAGCATTACAGGAGCTGCAGATATTTAGATGAAGGGACTAAACAGATAGGGAAGGATAGATGCTGCAGCCTTTTTTAACCTGCTACTTTATCTTTGTATACTTAACCACAAGAATGCAGGTGACTTCTATGGTGTCTTCTCACTCCCTTCCCCAAGTCTTTGCTGTGTGTTCCAGTTTTTGGATGTTAACATTTCTAAATCAGATGTAGGATCCAAGGGGTTAAAGGAACCAGAAGTCTTCAAGGCAGAGTTGTTGTTTTGTCCAAGGTGGAGTTTTTCACATTTATAAGTATGCATATAAAATTAAGCTACACAGCTTCTTGAATTCAGTGAGATTTAGACCTGAGTAAAACATGCACAGGACTCACCTGGCCCTTCAGTGCTAGCAGCACATAATGATTCTCAGGCTCACCTCTGAACCTCTTTTGCAGCTTGCCGGAGTGGGGAGGGCACAAATCAGAGGTGGGGCACCATTTTTCTTTAGCAGCCTGATTGCTCTCTCCCCAAAGCCCACATGGGTTTTGCTTGCTTCCTAAATGTTTGGGAGGGACTGGCCAATCAAAAGTCAATTTTCTTGGCCAGGGTTGGTGGGGGGGACAAGGAGAGGCAGGCATGCCCAGACAGGCTGACACAGGTGAGTTTCCTGTTAAAAGTATCTCTGTCACACTACTGGCATTTTGGCTTGCATCCTCTTCCCACCATCCCTCTGCTCTAGTATTAGATGTGATTTATTATGTGGCTTTAAGTCTGTATATTCTGTATATTGCTTTCATTTTGTCACAGCTGTTGGGCACTCTTGGTATGGAGCTGGATCACTGTTGGGGGATAGATGTGTTTGTGTGCCTCTCCTCCCCTATTTAGAGATTCTCTTCAGGGACCTTTTGGTGTAAGCCAACAAGATCATGTCTATGTCCTGTGCTGGCAGCCTACCAGGACTTCCCAGCTGTGTAATCAAACTGATAGCAGCAAGTAGTAACAGCATTTGTTGAAGTAGACCAGGTTTATAGCAAGCTTAGAGAAGCTGAGTCTGAATTTACCAGGAGTCCAGAGAGAGGGTGTCTAAAAGCCAAACCTATAGTCCAGGTAAAGGTCCAAGGTCTGAAAACCACAAGTGAAGAATGCAGGAGTCAGCAAGGCTGTCACCACCAATGGAATCAGCAGGTTCCAGCAGCTTTCTTCTTTCTTGACCTCTGATTATATAGTCTCAGCATCCTGCCCAGCTGTGGCCTAATTAACAAGCTCTTCCTATATTAACATTGCCAGAAGCCTAGACTCTCCTTTTTCCTCTTGAACTGGCTGCCGTAAATACTGTCCCTCTCATGTCTGTAGGGGGTGGCTGTTGGGAAGAGTCCTGTCTGGGTCCTGGGGCAGGGGCATGACATCCCAGCTCTGAGGAGGATGGACCTGCATCACTCCCAGGTGGCTGGGGAACAATGTAATATGGCTTCTGTCCATGTGGAATTCTTCTTCTTCCAATCCATGTTTTCTTCAGCAGTTGGGGAAATTGGGTTCTATCCATTAGCAAAGTTGGGAGGGGTTTCATCTAATTCCTGGATCCATGCCTGTGCTAGAACAAGCTTTTTCACCTGTAACCAATAAAACTGTGGCCTTTTTGCACCAACAGTATGCTGTTTATGTTCTTTCATTGCTATGTGTTGTTATGTGATTACTGTTGGATTTGAAAGAGTAGGCTCAAAGAAGATACCACCAAAGCAAATAGCTTTACATGCTATGTTTCCACTGTGATTTTTCTGTAATAGTTAAGGTTTACCTAACTTGGGACAGCTACATGTTGCACTGTCTTTCATGGATTACATGTAGCTTGTTAAAAATATGGAGGTAGTGTTCTTTATTTTGCCTGATTGTTGGGGGTCATTCCATTATTTTTTGTGGCCACAAAATGCAGATCTATTCATGGAAATTTCATTTCAGTACCATAAAAATGGCTGTGAATGGTGCTTTCACAGATGGTTTATTTATGACTTACTGGTTTGGTGTTTGCTTTGTTTTTGACTTGGCAGTTCTTGGGCTGGATTTGGAAGTTCTTATTTCTTACAGAAAGTTATAAGAATCTGCCTTAGACTGTCAATCTAGCCTTGTATTCTTTGCCTTGACTGGCAGTGGTCCTCCTGGGTTCAGGCTGAGGAATTTCGTACATACTGTGATGCATAGAATGGAACATTGCATGGCATTGAAATTCATAACCTATCTGATGTGAGCAAAATCACAAATGCCATCACTTTGTGTAAGTCTAAATATGTTTACCCTCCACTTCTTCAGTTGCTTCCTTTATCTTCAGTTTTAAATTGCAGGCTCCTTGTATTAAGGTCTTGTTGTCTTGTTCTGCTTTGTAAAGCACAGTGATGGTGCACTACTAATAAGCAGCAAAAGTATCCAGCTTTGCATGAATTGGAATTCCCTTATTGTTCCCTCTTTCTCTTTTACTCACACTCACAAGATTCTCTTTTTTTCTTCTCTCCCACCCACCAAGGTATGTTTCTGCCCTTGCCTACTACTCTGGTACTTCATCTCTTTCCTTGTTCTCTTCCTTTCTCTTTCTTGAGTTCAGTTTCTTGCTGATCTTTTGTTCCCTTCACCTTAGTGTTCACTCAGCGTTTCTCTCTGCTCATTCTCACCCCTTACAGGCAATGGGAATGTTTCTCTTATTCAACATTTTGAAGCATTCAGGGGTTCTGTAGGGGAGACTCATAGTTGTAGCCAGCAAGTTTCTTAGCATGTTTTCAGTTTTAATTGCCTGGTGCACTGTGAGGAAATTTCAGGATTGGCTGTTGCTTCCTTATGATGGTTAGGTAAGTCTGTCACTAAGTTGCTGAAGTTGGTACTACAGACAGATTTGAATTGACTGCTTTTTTCTTTCTTTTTCTTTTCTTTTCAAAAAAGTCTGTTGACTTGTGATGCACACTTGTGGGGTTCTTATAAGCATCATTGCAACTTTTTAGATGTTTAGATTTCATAGTCTTGGAGCTATGATAGAAATAGAGAAATGTACCTCTCTTAGTATTCATACTAATAAAATAATAAAAGAAGCAAGATCGGAGATGTAATGTTTTTATGACTATGCACATTTAAAAATGGAATTCATTCCATGCAAGGGTAATATTTGAGTGCTAACTGATGAAAAACAAATGAGCGGCTCCCTTCTTTTTGTCTTCCTTTTTTGTCCTAAGATTATTAGCTTCATTCTGCTTCTAGCATTAGGGTATGTATTTCAGTTTATTTTAGGATTTTTTTGAATAGTTTGTGGCATGTAAACAACATATTGGTATTCATTGTGGTACTTGGAGTCATTAGCCATTGGAATTGTGTTGCAATGGCAGGTGGTCTGTATTACAGAGATTACACAATTTGAATCTGGAGTTGATCTCATGAAGTAGTGCTTAACATGCAATTTCAACTATGTGGTTCTGTTTTGTGCTGACTAGGATCTGGTGCATCTGGTGCATCTGGACCACACTCAGTCAAGGGCAGAATGTGCCTCTCTGTCACTTTCTGGGGGTGTGTGTGTTTTGATTTTGGTGTTCTCCATTTGAAAATTAGTATTTTGGCTGGTTGCCCTAAACCACTTACAACTGGAAGAATGCATGTTGGTTTGTCAGTGGGGCACATCAGTCAGTCCCCCTTCCTCCCTACACTTCAATGATTGTCCACTCTCTGCTTCAGAGAGTCTCAGGATCTCCAGAACAGAAATGATTTCCCATTTCTGTTAACCCCAAGCCTTGGCCGACACCAAAACTGTCAGGTAATTGGCACATTGTGTATTGTACAAAGCTCATGGTAACCATACAACATAGCTGGTTACCACGGCCAAATAATACTTGAAGACTCTGTTGTTTAACACTTTGTGAGAATTAAATGATTTTGTTTATATGATGAACAGCTATGTTGGACTAGCTGTTCTATCATGCCAGCCTAAAATTAATTAAAATAAAAATGCATACCCTCTACTGCTGGTTGGGATGTTGCTATAGTATTCTTCCAATGCACTGACAAACTTGCTGCTATGCAATATGTTACTGTATATCACTCTCTTTTTAAGTTGCCTTCACAGGATAATTGCATTCCTTCCTTTTTTGCTGGGATGTTATCATTTAAAACTTGTGGCTCACAAACTTTTTAGGCCGAAATAACAAGAACACTCCAGCTTGCTGTCCAAGAATCTGCTTAAGCATCTGATATAGAAAACTTGTGGAGCTATCTAGGAGTGGTATGGCCTTGGTGGGTATTCAGTTCAGGTTGGGCACATATTGGCCCATGCTGTGTTTTTCTTGCTCAAAATAAGATTAAGAATTGTAGAGTTGGAAGAGATGCCAAGGTTAATCTAGCACCTCTGTTTGTACAAGAATCCACTGCTAAAGCACTGGACAGGTAGATTTACTCAGGGCCATTTTATGTCCCTACCTTGCTATCTTGTGTGTATGTGACAGGGAACTATTTTAACCCCAGCTCTTTGGCACATATATTGTAAAATGCATATGATTAGAATTATATTTGTTGTGCGACCGAGCTGCATGAGATATTAGCGGACGCTGTTTACACCAGGAGTCAGTCAGTTGGAACTAGACTAGCTTCTTTAAAAAGAAAAAAAAAGAGCTTAAAGAAATGTGGAAATTTAAGCAAAGTATGGATATATTTGACGTTTCCTCTCATAATGGAGTCTTGAATCAATTTCCTCTCTTCTTTGAGTGCTTTCACACTTAATTTATAGTCACTGTTTGATTTCCTCTTGGAAAGAAAATCTTCATATATGGCACTTTCTTATACAGAGATAATCTCCCCATAGGGGAAATAACTATCTGCTGTGAGGTGTGAATACCACGCAGTTGTCTACTTTTATTGGATTATTTGGTCTTTAAAGCCACAGCATTGTCAGCTGTGGTCCCTCATTTAATGGTAGGTGGATCTATGCTTGTTCATCCCTCAACAGTTGCAACACCTATTTATGATTTCTCTAGATGAAACACCTATAGTGAGTATAACACCACAGACAGATTTGTGTGACTTCATATCAGGTCAGACATGAATGTAGATTGTAGACTACTTTGAGAGTTGCCAGAGATTGAGATGCTCTAGCCTACAGTTAATATTTCTCAGAGTGGGGGGAATAGAGAGGGAGAGATTGAATACATAGCCAGACCACAGTATTATACATTTCTGGGTGAGCCCCAGAGGAACTAAATGTAATTTTTTTTCAGAAGCTGACAATAAGTTGAGTAGGCAAGAATTTAGAATTCCAAAGTTAAGATTTTCTCATATAAAGATAGTAACTGGTTATGGTTTGGTATATGCTTATGCTTTGTCTAATCTTACCATGAGTCATAGAAATAAATATAAATTAACTTTAAGTGGACATCAAAGAGTTGCATTGCACTTAAATAACTATTACAGTTGTATGACATCTAGAATACTTTGCAGAATGAAGTGATTTTTGAATGTTGTAAAAAGCAGGGGGGCACAGGCAGGGGTCAAATCATTTTGTTAAGCATGTAGGTTCCTTGAGTAAAAAAAACTCCATTCATGTGATTAAAATGGAGGTGTTTCATTAAGGCAGGAATGGGCAATCTGACTTTACGTAGCACTCAGCCTAATTTCAAAAGCCTTCTGTAGATGTATTCTAGGCTCTGCAGAAGTGATCCATCCCTTCTCTCAGCAGCTTGTTTGGTGGTGAAAAAGGGTAGGAGGAGAGCAAAATGGATGATGTGTACAAGAGTAGAGAGAGATAGAGACACAGTGGGTTTGCTTGCTTTTAACTCTGTTCCCAGCCACCACTGGCTTCAGCTCCAACACATTCTGATAGAACGTAGCGGTCAACATAAAAATATTGCCCACTCCTGTGTAGCATGTGTGTGTGTCTGTATGTGTCTGTGTGTGTGCCTTCAAGTATCCTGTCAACTTATGGTGACCCCATGAATTTCAAAGGGTATCTTAAAAGTATAGCTTTTTGTGAGGCGACCTTCCATTATCCTGAGATTGGTTGCTTGTGGTTAGCCTGTGGTCTGCTTAGTGGCTTGCAAAAGAAACGTTATTAAACTAGTTGATCTACAGTGGTATTACATTAGAGTTGTTGCAAATTGGTTGTGAGCCAATGCTGTCTCATTGATTTCAGTGATACTATATGCAAATATCCCACATTAGTGGTTTCTTCAGCATAATAGCATATTCCTACTGATGTCAGAGGCTGGCATATGATTATATTGCTGTTATATATTTTATGTGCTCTTCTGAAAACATTAACAGGATTTAGCACATTTTCTTTAAAGTGGTTGGTTTGTAGTCTGATCTTCAGCTATGTGCAACTGAAATATTTTTAAATAAATTATTTTCAAAGGATTAATACTGGAACAAGAATTTTTTAAAATTCAGATGATCAGCAAACTAATTTTTAATAATTGTTTTAAAAAATCACCTTGAACGCCTTTAAGGTAGAAATTTGTTTACAGCCAGTTCAGTTAACACTGAATAGTCTACCAGAGCAAATGGTTTTGATTTATAGTTTTTTTTTTAAAGACTGTTCACTCACTGGTTAGTTAACTAATGCCTTGGACTCCAATATGAATATATTTATAACAACCAATTTCTGTTCCTCCAGAAATAGATCATTAGGTAAACTTGGCAGAATGCGTAGTTGCTTTTTTTATATTTCTTCTGTTATTCTGGGAATTATACAAAGTGGTTTTTGACAACTGATGGGCAGAAAGGACTTGCTGGTGAACAATTCCATTAAAAAGTGCACCTCAGTAACTTGCTTGAATTAGCTTACACTGGAATGTGAGGAAACACTGCTTTATATTCTGAATAGTCCGTGAGAGCTTTTGCTCCTCTCTACACTCACAAGTATAAAACTTTATTTAATTAATGTCCTCCCTTTCTCCTAAAGTAGCGGGACTCAAAGCAGGCAAATCAAAAAACAAAGAAAGCAAGTATCATTGAAATTTAGCACAGGTTGATTGGAATATAAGACATATTAGAAAGTTAAAATGTAAAGGATATAAAAATGAGACCCACTCATTTAAAAGCCATTTTTTCAGCAACTCACTTTAATGGCCAAAGACCTGCCTGAATAAAAATCTCTCCCTGCTAACAGAAAGCCAGCAAGTGAAGAGAGGCAGCCCAACTTTCTTTGAGAAGGTGGTATCCCAGCCTAGGAATGACCCTTACAAAAGCCCTTGGTAATTTTCATGAAAACTGTAGAATAGATTATTTATACTGTTGGAAGATCAAACATTCATTGCAGGTTACTTCTGTTTTAATGATCAGAATTAATCACAACCTTGAATGCAGAATTGGTGATAAATAAGGTTATGTTGAGAACATTTTGAGAATAAATGCAATATGTAGATAATTTTTTTTTCACACACACAAACAATAAGGTGCTAAGTCTTCTGCAGTTGCTGACATTGCCTTTCTGATCTTAACTAAATTTAGTATATCTGTAGAATTTAGTTGAGTATTCTGGGACTGGTTTATATACATGGCTTTACCCCCTTATGTGTTCACGGCTAGAAGTAATGCTATGTTTGCCTTGTAAGCAGCAGTAGAGCAGTCTTAGACAGTTGTTAGAGGTAAGACTGCACTGAAGCACTAACAATAAAAAGCTATTTCGGATATAATTAATAAATATTGTGTAAAAGGCCTGGAAAGTGTAGCTTAAAAGCTGTGTTCTAAGATTTTCAAGCAATCAGCCTATTGATGGGTTAGCACCAGCTCGAAAGCTCCCCTGGTTAGTAGGCAGATGGTCTCTTTTCCATTCTTCCACCATGGTAATACTACCAGTTGGGTATTCAAAAGGCTTATTAATTTTGCTCACTATTTGGCAATCAGGAATTGCTAGTTCTTTACCCCATTCTTGTTTTCTGAAACCTAGTTGGCTTTGGTTTTATGGATTCTCCACTACTCTGTTGTAGCTTACTGGTAGCCTTGATAAGTGTAAGTCATTTGAATGTTGGATTAGGACACTGGGAGACCAGGACTTGAATCTCCACTCAACCATGGAAACTCACTAGATGACCTTGGGCAAGTCACACTGTTCTAGAGAATGGCAAAGGCAAAACTCCTTGGAACAAATTCCACTAAGAAAACTCTGTGATAGTTTCGCCTTTGGGTCACCACAAGTCATTAACTACTTGAAAGGACAAAGCAACAACAAAAGTGAGAAAGGTGGAGGTTTGTGGAGAAGAAGGTCAGGCAGATAACAGACGTCTGGACCTCTCTGCTTTTCAGTCCTGGAGTGATTGGTTGATTGATTTTTGTGATACTAGTTGACTTTACACAGTTTCTGAGAATTGTCATCTATCTGATAAGGTTATTGAGAAAGTTACAGACCATCTCATTCCGAATTGTGGTTCCTTGTAGGGATGGAATATGTCTCTGCCTTTTATGTCAGGTTATGGAATATTCTTTTCTTGAATTAAGTAGGTGTCTAAAACACTGATTGATATGACCATTTCATGTGATAGAATAATGAAAAATACTATTAAGTAAAACTGAGGGCCTGTTGACTTGTTGGTTTACTGTACCATTGCATTAACTTGTTTTGCTGTTTATATTTGGCAAGTGGGATGACTGAGCTCTTTTTTTCTTTTCTGAATAACAGACCCTCTATGCCTGTTACATCTGTTGCTTTTGAGATTCCACTCACCCATTCACTGTTTTCTCCTAGCATAAGACCCAAGAGGCCTGCTTTCAACTTTAGTTGACAGATATTGAATCCTGGCCTGGTCAGAAACATTTAGCTGCTTCTGGTAAATGAGATGGTGTGTCCTCTTCATGATATCTGTAGAAGGTGGCTAGATTAGAAGTTAAAATCTAGATCAGCACTGTGGACAGGGTACACTACACCAAAAGCAGCAGGTTTGCTTAGGAAATAGAGGACATGCTGTGTAGCAACAAAAGAAAGCAGTCAGAGAATCAAGGAAGAATATCTGGGAAGCTGCCACCTCTGCTGCAGAGCAACTGCCACTTCAGGCAATTGCCTTTCTCTGCTTAGGTCAGGTCTGACTGAGTTAGAGACTTTAGAAATCATTTGTGGCCATCAACTTGCCAGATAACTCACTAGCTCCTGTCTTGCTTCTCCTTCTTGCTGTCATCTCCTGGAATGGGGTTGCTGTTTGTGATACTGGAAGCAAGGAGTGTTTTATACGTACCTTCATCTGGGCAATGAAGATGTACAGCAGAGGTTCATCTGACTTTTAGGGGATCTGCTCCTGACTCTTGGGATATTCACTCTATGGGAGGCTGGTCATTGAACATTGTAATGTAGTATTCTACTGAATTAAATCTCTTTGCACAAAATCTCAAGTTATTCACCATTTGAGTATGTATTTGTACCCAAATATATATCTTGCTTCCTTTAAATGGTGTTAATTGAACAGACTCCTTTTTCCTACCTCTTTTAAGCTGGGAGTGACCCTTGTAGGACTGGTCACCTTCCTTTCTCCCCTGGTTTTCACTGTCTTGGTCTTTACAGCTATAGGGGAAAGGGGCTTAAATCCATCATTTAAGTAAGCAGGTGAACTTGCTAGCATGATGGGGTGCCTTCCGCTCTTCACTGTAGCTCTTTGTGCTGCAGTAAAATGTGTTCTAAGGATGTTTCGAGCCCTCCAGAATAAGGCTTGAGGCTGGGCAGGGGCTTTGGGAGGGAGAGTAGTAGCTGACCCCCCCTAATGATTCTGCCTATAGAAGCAGTTCCATCAGTGGAATGGCAGTGTTGGATCCCACCCCATGTATATATTCGTTGTTCAGTAGCTAGATCCATAAGTGTGCAGTCTACATCAGTAACAATCCTAGAAGATTATAGGGTTGTATGACCTTCTAGGTGGTATTGGACTCTGGCTCCTGTCATCCCTAACTAATATAGCCAGTGAAAACCTAGGTTGCTCATTCCCCATCTCTAGCAAAGAGAGAGAGAAAAAGAAGAGTTATATATGGTGCAGATAGAGTTTGTTATTTGAGTTTTTGCTATGGAGCAATTAATTGCTAGTCTTAATTGGACAATAAATTTCGATTGAACATGAGAAGGACCTTCTTGACAGTAAGAATGATGGTGGGAGTTCCTTCTCTGGACATCTTCAGAAAGAGGCTGGACAGCAATTTGCTAGGGATGCTTTAGATAGAAATCCTCCATTGAGCAGGGGGTTGGATGGCCTATAAAGGCCCTTCCAGCTCTGTGATTCTACTTACTACCAATTATGTGGTAAATGGCTTTGTATTCATCACTTTTCTCAATGCTTGTAGCATTCCCCCGTATATTACTTTATCTGCCCTGTAAAGTAGTTGTTTACTATCTCAACGGTTTGGAATAGGACCTGGGGTTGAGGTGGACTGGGAACATCCAGTGAGTTGATGGGTTGAATTGAGATTGCAACTTGACACTGATATACAAGCTATCCAGGATGCAAACAATGCCAAGTAGCATTGAATGTGGTGGGATCCCAATAGTATACCTCATTGTAGGAAATTCCCTTGCAAGACATGTGGCATAGTACTATTCTCCTAATGTGCTAGCTTTTTTAAAAAAAATTATTTGCAGAAATTCCTTGAAAATGGGGGTTCATTGAAAATGGAGATTTAATATGGTACAATCCATGCCAATGCATCAAGAGGCTGACACTCTGATCTGTGGCATGTTTAGACCAGGCTTATATATTCATGTTGCTTCACCAGATCATGTATCATAAATCCTGCAAATTAAGATAATATGAAGATATCAGTGAAGGACAGTTGTACCCTTAACTTCCAAATTTTACGTTCAGAAAAAGTTCCAGAAGGCTGTTTGCTGGGCATCCACCTCAACCATGCAGCAGATGATTACCATTTTCATCCATTTTTTAAAAATAGTTTAAGATAGCTTAAAAATGTTTCTGTGCAAGGTAAGGTTAGGTTAGTTAGGTACTAACTCATGAAATTCATGAGTTATGTTACATGCATAAATTGTTTCCCACATTATGGCGTTACTTCAGGAGCAGTTTGAGTAAAAATGTTAGTTTCAGAAACAACCCCGAGGCTACTGTTTATTCAGTTAGACAGTCCAGCTCTTAGAAAACTCCACATATAATTTACACCAGCATGTTGAGTATGAAAAGAGGGCTCTGTGTATGAAGAGAACAATGGGTCTTTGTTTCACTGACCTTAAGCTGACTGGATAAAACTTACATTGCCTGTCAAGACAGAATTACTTTCATAGAATCTACAAAGAAGCTGGGAAATCGTTTATCTGAGTTTAATTTTCTTGAGGCCACAAAGTTGGAGTCCAGGTGAAAATGGGGTCCATCCATCTCTCTATAAAGTAAGTTCACTAACACAATCCCTTCTGATCAAACAAGTGCCTGCTGAAGAAATTGACTACGCTGCTTGCATTAACAGGGTGTTAGAGGGAGGGACTGTGTTGAATCCTACCTTTGTCAGCATAGTTTCACCCATCTCTTTCTTCTTTCTTCCTTTTTATTAAATGTGCCTTGCAAATCAGTGTGAGTGGGATAGGTGGAAGGTTTTGTCACGTTCTTTGTGCAGACTTAGAAAAAAATAAGTGACTTTGTCAGCTATTGGTGGAAGGAAATACAGTCCCAAAATTTTTGCAGACCACCCGTGCTCTGATTGCATAACCAAAGCATTGCTTGTTACCCAGTAGCAGAACTGGTGCAATGAATATCCGCAAGGCATGTCTGTTTTCTCTATGCTATGAAGTACTGATACCTAGAACTTTCCCACTCTGACTCAAATTGAATAGGTCAGGTTTGATCAGCTGCTAGATTAAAAATGCTGCTGTTTTGTGATTTTATTTTTAAAAATGGGCCACATAGGTTTTTGTAGAATATTTAGCAACATTCTGAGAGAGCAGGATAGAGGACCCTGAATTTCCCAGTCCTGGGGCCTGGCCATTTATGCTACAGAATGATAGTGCTTTGATTCCACTTTAACTGCTCTGGTTTCACCTTGTGGAATCCTGGGATTCGCAGTTGAAGGAGGGCCATTTAAAATTCTCAGCCAGAGCACTCCAGTGTCTCCACAAACTACAAACCAGAGAATTCAATGGAATAGAATCGCAGCAGTTAAAGTGGAGTAATAGTGCTATAATTGTGTAGTGTGAATGGCCCCCAGGAAGGTTCCAGCAGAACAGATGTCTTGATCTCACTTTCTCTTCCAGGACACTGAACCATCTCCTGCTGGGCTGATTCTCAGTGTCATTTGAAACTTTTCTTCTGAATAGGCAACAAAATGTGGAGTACTGCTCTCTGTTGATAGAACAGTGATGTTTCTAATTGTTTAGGAACGACAGATCAGAGTTTAAGTTACAAAAACAAACTATTTGTCAACAGCTGCAATTGTGAAACTATATCTGTTCCAAACATGGCTCCTGAATGTTCTTGAAGTGTGAGAATTCAAAAAAGTATTGTCATTCATTTGTCTGTAGAAGCAAAATCACTTGCCCATTCCTTTTCTTCATTAAGATACTGAATGAATGATTCTTAGTCTTCCATACTCCACATATTTTGTTCTTCCAACACCCAGAAACCCCAGCCAACATGGTCAATGGCAAGGGATTATTGGAGTTGAAGTCTGCCATAGGTTAAGAACCACTTTACTAAATCCTTCACTGCATGAGCTGAGGTCTAAATGAGGGTCATGTGATTATAACTCCGTTTCTAACTTGCAGTGGAATTCCTGTTTTTCAAGCAGTTAAGCTTTCTGTTTAAGGAATGAGATTTTGAGACATTCAGCATAAAATCAATCCATGAGAACAGTGAATCTTGGCAGATTTCATAGCCGTATAATAGCAGACAAGAGTAGACAGAGATGTGCTGGAACCAGTATTATATTAGCCTGTGTTATTGTGATGTCTGGCAATAGAACCATTTTGGTATGCAGTGGTACAGCTTTTTAGCAGTGAATACCATTGTACTGCCGAGCTTCTAGCCTTCCACTTGATACAATTTCTGAATGGGAAATTGAGCCTACACACAGACTTTAAATCTGTGGTCCCTAAACATAAGGTTATTCAGATGTAGGAACCATTGACCCTGTCAGACATTGAAACATGGAACTTTATCACGTCATAGGTTTATTGCACCGTTACATATTTGATCTTTCTTTAACACATGATGTCGTGACTCTCCTGTTGTTGCATTGCATTTCTGTCATTGCTGAATTGCATCTCTTCATTGATGGGAAAAAAGCACAGTTAATGGCTCCAGTAATGATGCTGCTCAACTCTTCTTGGTATTATTGTTTTGCCTGCTGGAGTTCTGATGTTCACATCATATGGTATGGGTGGCTGTGGTTCTCCTCTTTTTCCTCTTCCTAGCCTGAGGCGGGGTGGAGTCACTCCACTTCCATTGTCTGGACAAAGAGGACATCATGGTCCACATTCTACTTGGTAGGGAATGGGAGAAGAGTGAAATGGATGCGAAAAATGACAGTTTTATATTATGTTTTCACATATATTCACGTGTAGCTTGGTCCTTAATTCCAAAGTTTGAGGGGATCATTCTCAGCTTTGGGAGCCAGGGGTCTGGGAACTATTGGTGCTCACTGTGTGGGATACATTGTTCCAACTTGCTGAATAAATTATGATTGTTCAGCCAGAACACTCTTGTTCCATATTGCAGGAAGGAGGCATGAAAAAGAAATTTTGTGAGCCTAGTTGTTTGAGTGCCCTGCATATATCTCCTGTTTCTTGCAAGAGACCTTGAAGTCATGTTCTTAATACCTCACAACTATCCTGTTTTAAGTGGGGCAGCCAGGCTTAATTATTTGCCCTCCCTGTCTTTCATTGCTTTAAAAATGACCCACATATTCCTCCCAAAATTGTTGTTGAATGTTTGACTGGATATGCCACTGTTGCTGCCATTCCCACCATCAGGAGATCTGCTGCCACTTTGCATGATCAATGAACTAGGGGCAAGGGTGGTGAAGAAGAGTAGAGAGAGGGCAGATTGGCCTTCCACCTGGCCTAACCAGGATTTCACCGACCATGCCAAGTATGGAGGCAGTGCCTTGCTGGGTGGAGGAAGCAGTCATGGCAAAGATGAAGAAGAAGGCAGAAAACTAGGCACTTGTGGTGAATCACCACCCTCCCCCTCATCTTTGCCCCTACTGCTTTCTCCATCTGGCAAAGTGCTATCTCCTCTGCTTGGCATGGTCAGTGAAGGCTTGGCTAGGCTGGATGGAGGAAGCAGGGGCAAAGAGGAGTAGGAGGACGACAGAGCCTGGGTCTGATGTATTTGACTGAATTAACATGAATTTACCCTTGATTGAATTTACCCGTATAGAATTCACTGGTGTTACGATAGTAACAGTAATATACATTATTCTCTTCCTTGACAATAAGTAAATGTTACTTTCTTTAAATAGGACCATTCCAGTTCTCTCTTTCTCATTTCTGCAGATTTTGACATAGCTTCCTGAAATAGCTCTTTATGAAACAGCTATTTTTTCCCATATGTGTATTAGAACATAATTGAACTGAATGAAAT
The DNA here is from genome assembly GCA_948474755.1 of Ctenosaura bakeri. NCBI lineage: Eukaryota > Metazoa > Chordata > Lepidosauria > Squamata > Iguanidae > Ctenosaura > Ctenosaura bakeri. Next base: position 162,039 of record CAOLHI010001941.1, on the reverse strand, counting down.
CTACATAGACATGAAGCAGTAATTACTAAGCCTGCTTCTTTAAAATTCACAAAGGCAGTCTCTCCCTACCCCCAACTAGATCTCTAAATGCCTGTTGGTAGTTTGAAAGTATAGACCATTAAACTAATTAGGGGCTTTGGAAGTATGTCAAGTAGTTTGACAGCCTATAGAAATGCACAGATACTGAATGCTATGAAGCATTATTAGGATATGGTATGTACAAATGTAACACTTTTTGAACAATAAGGTGTCTCTAAAAGTGCAGTCACCCGTGCCCTTCATACACAATCTCTTTTCTTTTCAAGAAAGAGGTCAGCAAAAAATACTCTTGTGAATTTGCAGTAGGAGGTGGTTGTATGCAGTGCCAATGGATGTGTTATCCAGTGCCTTTCTCTCCAGTCGATCTATGGAATGGCTTTTGCAGCTCTTTTAAAAGTGACTTTGCTTCTATCTCTCATTTTAAGGAATTTCTAAATGTTTGAAATAACATAAAATAATCACACAACATGTAGTAAAATACAGTGTTATACTTCAGTTAAGAAATGTTTGAAGCAGCAGTTTGAAGCCAATAGGCAAGGCTAATTCCAGTTGTTATGCCAGTTAGAGTGGACTGATAGAATCAATTGGAATTTAGGAAGTCAAAACTTAGGTAACTGAGTCTGCTCTGTTTGGCACTGAGAACTGGATTTAGAGCAAAGCTTCAACAACGACCACAATGAAATCAACCAAGACGAAACAACCTTAAAGAAACTGTTTAAAGCCTGTGTATAAATATGAAGGCACCACTACAAAGACCTGGACATTCTGTCTTAATGATGTGCCTGTATGCATCCCTAGAGGAATGTTTTGTCTTATGTGTTGCCCACATCTTTTCTGTGTTCCCAAGGAGTTTTGCCTTCCTGATTTAAAAGGTTTAAATGTATAAATTATCTAACTATTGACAACTTTGCCAAAATGCAGAGAATTTACAGTAGGACATTCATTAAGGCTGTGATTTTCACATGTAAAGTCCTTTTGAATCTTCTGGGTGTGGCCATGGCTGACTGAGACCTGTTTCTGAGGGTTCTGAGAAAGACAGAGTGGCAGCAGTGAGAATCCTCAGTTTGCAAGTGAGTTCCAAATGATGGCATAAGAGGAGAATGAGGATCACCCACTTGCATCTGGAGTCCTCATTAGACTCCTGGCAACCGTTGCAGTGAAGGGAGGGGACAAAGCCATAAAGCAGTCCTCCTGCATGCAAGCCTAATGGACATTAAGACACTACCACACTTTCCTTTTTAACTATTTCCTTATTAACATTAACATTTTGATGTTAAAAAAAGAATCTTGGACTCAGTGGTTATACCAGTGCTTTTGGTGAATTTCTTGCCTTTCAGATTAATAAGTGAGATACTGAGGTTTATTTTTAAGTCACTTCAAGATAGTAGTTCAAAAGCAGAAAGTTGTGTGGAAAAAAGGGAAAAAATAAAGCTCTAAAGTAAACAAAGAACACAGAAACTTGAAATGATGAAAATAACTTTTTAACATTGGGAGGGTTTTTTTTTTTTTTTTTGGTATGTGTTTTGCAAGTGAAGGAGGATTGTGGAAAGGACCAGGTTGTTTTGAGGAAACAGAATTTGTTTTGACTGGGAGAGCCGTTGCATGGAATACATCAGGCTGTGAGATCTCTACATTGTAATGGAGGAGCCACTGTAGAGCAAAAGGTTAATTGTTTGTGCATCAAGATTTTGCTTATTAGAAGGAAACTAAGGCAAAGATGCAGATACACAAGGATGAAGGGGACTTAAAGATTTGGCAAAAAATACTTGGGGCATATCATATGATAAAGAATTACATTAAAAATTATTTCAAACTTTAGATTGAACTTTAAATTGATGGGTGGTACAACCAAGGAAAAAGATTTGAAAGATGCAGTGGGAGAAGCAGAGGAACAAACTGGACATTGCATGGAAGATTAGGATTGAGGAGTTAACTTTCAGTATGGAAACATAATTTTTGATTCAGGTTGGCAGCCAAATCAAGATGATTATAAAGATTTATTTGGAGACAGCGCTAAGTGCATCGGAGAAGAGGTGGAGGAGAAGAGCTCAGTGAGCACAGAGGGGAAAAGGGCATTTAGGGGAAGCATTGGAATGAAAGCTTTGACGGTTGGTGGTTGCCTGTTCTGGAAGCAGAGGATGAAGATAGAAAGGGCAAGACTGACAGGAGAAGGTTTTTTTAAAATATGGAACAAGCCCCTCTTGGGTTTTGTGTGGTTTGCTGGTCAGTGCTCAGTGTGGCAAGTCAGGGGGTCTGGCAGAACACATAAATGAAGTTTAAAAGGGAAGGAAATAATAAGGATTGGTTTCTCCAGTTTAAGGTGTTGAGTGATGGAGTGGAGTGTTATAGAGGAGTAGTTACAGGAAGTGGGGGGGGGAATTACTTCAAAAGAATGAATGTTACAAAAATGAAGGTAAGAATACTTTTCTTTTTGTAGAAGGTGGGGAAGCACAGCTGATGATATTATGATGTCAAATGAGAGACCAGGAGGTGGATTGACTAGTCTGCTAAAGGTATTTACAATTACAAGGGAAAGTGAAAAGGTCCAATTTAATTTAGAGTAGCAGAGATGTAATAGTTGAAGGATGTTAAGTTTACTAGCAGTCTCTAGTAAATATATAGAATTGCTAGATTGGCTTTCTGTAAGGAAGATAACATGATCCTATGAATTTTGATTTAGATTACTGACAAATGTAGTTTATAGAAAGGAGCTTGATGACTTATTGTATAATAGAAGCATTGAAGGTTTTATAGATTAATAGGGGTTAAACCTGCTATTGAGAAGTTTGGAAGTCACTGCTGTCTCCCCTGTTAATGGACACAGGTTACCATGAAGGCAGCAAGTTCTGAGGACGGCCCCGCTCACCACCTTCAGCTGTTGTAACTTATATTGCAAGACTCACTTATAAAATGAATTCAATTTTTAAAGTTAAATTTTACTGGGAGAATTTTTTGGAAAGTGACCTAACTTTGTTTCGTAACTCAAAACCCATTTTATCACTAAGTACCCTTGTCTCATTGCTGTATAGGTTTTGTATGCAAGCTGCCTCCTGGAGCTCTCTTGCTGATGCAAGTGTCTCTGCTATCCCATCCCTGAGTCTTTTGTGTTTGAGCACTCCCAGTCTCTTTCTCTGCATCTGATAAAAACAATCCAGTATTTTTATTTTTATGGATCACTAACTACAGCAAAGCTTTCCAAACTTTTCACGTTCGTGACACACTTTTTCAGACATGCACCATTTCATGACACAGTAATTCAGTTTTACTAGCAAACTGGAGGTTAAACTAACCCCTTATAAGAGATACAGACACATACATAAATTGTAATAACAAAATGTATGGGGGTACAATATATCTCATGAAAACCTTTCATATATTTTTAAAAATATATGATTTATAAATAATAACATACATTTCCAAGATTGTAGGCAATACACTAACGTGTCGCGGCACACCATTTAGAGAGCCCTGAACTACAGTGTTAGAAGAATCAGTGCTTGCTGATGCCTGATGTTTGGATAAGCCCATCATTTGCTACAGTCCTCCCTGTTATCTGCCAGGATCAGGAAACTGAGCCATGGACGTGGCTGTCTCAAGCTTATATCCAGCTAAGAGTTTGGGGCAGTTCATCAGCTGTATTATACTGAGCTCTTTTTATCTGGAGTGGCTTTGTTTCTTTGATGCACTTACACAACGAAAATTAAAAGCTAAGTCAATAATTCTTCTCCACACTAGACTGATTTGAAGATTTCCCCCTTCTTCTTGCTACTTCTCCTTGCTAGACTGTCTGCACCTTGCTCACATTCTTTCCAACTTGTGCTGTTGCAGATTCCTACCTAACTGCATGCTTCTTGGTGTACCTCTTCAACTCATAGATCATTTGTATGTCCCCTTGGCAGGTGTGTAGCTACCAGCAGAGGGCAAAATTAGGGCATTGCTCCTCCAAATAATTCTATATATTTGCTTTTAGTCCCCAAATTTCTAGCATTGCAGAGAGTGAAACACTGACAGTTGTTCATACTCAGGACTCCTTTATTTGTTGTGTTTGCATTTCCTTGCTAAATTAGCCTACATCTTTGGATGTTTAAACTGTGTCACAAAACTTCCATTGAGCGTTTACAGATTACTGTAATGCTAGAAATTTGTTCAGCTGGGAAGCAAAATCCTTATTTGGGGTATCAAAGCTTTAATTTTGCCAACTCCATTGCTACACCTTTGTCCCTTGGCTTGTATTTGTGAACTGCTTAGGATGCTCTTTGTCTAGGGGTGGAACAGGTAATTGACAGTTTCCTAACTATAGCTGAAATTTGCCGTTCCTGACTCCTCCAGAACATTGCAGGAAGAAAAATGGCTCCTGTGCAAGATTTTTTTATCAGCTTTTTTTGCATGACAAAACTCACGAATGTTGCAGTTTGAGAAATGGTGCAGCATTCCAAGAAAAAAAGCTTGCTTTTTTTTTACTTTATGTGCACTTGGAAAAATTGTACGATATACAAAAAATTATACAAAGAACTATATATTAAAGTGTTGTCTCTCTCTGTGTGTAGTTTGTCTCTTTCTTCTATGGATGGTACACTATTTCTTGAACTTTCAGGGCTGTAGTTCCTGTTCCTGTTTTAAAGTTGTACAACATTTAAAGTTGTGTAGCATTTCATTTTGTGCTCTTCCCCCCTTTGATCTTTTTGAAAAGCTCCATAACTTTTTAAGCTGAACAGCATTCCATTTGTGACTTTTTTTGGTCAACTCTTTGAAAAACTCCGTAACTTATGAAACTTAGCATCATTCCATTGTGTACTTTCCTACCTTGTCTTTTAGGAGAGTAGTGTCCAAACTTTGGTCCTCCAGATGTTTGGGACTTCAACTTCCAGAAACCCTAGCTACTTGGTTGACAGTCAGAAATTCTGGGAGCTGAAGTCTGAAACATCTGGAGGACCAGAAGACCAAAGATTGGACACCACTGTTTCAGGAAAAACAAATAAGCTTTTATTTATTTATTTTTGTATAATTTTTATTAAAAGTTTGCCTTGAAATTAACCCCCCCACACACACTTCCATGCTTAAATCTTCCAGTTGAAATTGCTTATTTCCATTCCATTACAAACATAATTTCCATCTTACAGAGAGAAGAACAGTTACGTTATTTCTTCTTTGATTTCTTATACATTTATATCCTTACCCAATCCAGTATTCTTTTCCATTCTTTCTCAAAGTTCTGGATAGATTTTTTCTTCAAAGAAAATGCTAACTTTCCTGTCTCTATCATATCCAGAACTTTTAACTTCCATTCTTTTATATCGATATATTTCTTTTCTTTCCAGTGCTGCGCATATGTCAACCTTGCTGCAGTTATTAGATATAATAATATCTTCTGATGACTTCTTATTTCCCTTTGTTGCCCTAGTATTTTTAACAAATAAAGCTCCGGTTTCATTTCAAAATTCAGCTTACACAAATAAGCTTTTAAAGTTGGGCGATATTGAATGTTGCACCTCATTTGAAGTTTAATGTTGCACAACATTTTATATTGTGCTTTTTCCCTCCATCTTTTTGGAAAGCTCCTTAGCTTTTGTGAGAAAGCTGTGCAGCTGTCTGGAAAACTATGCTACCTTTTGAAAACGCCATAGCTTTTGTCAAAAAGTTACACAGGTTTCCTTCATTGCAGGGGAGAAAACAACTCCTGAATGTCTCAGCACTGCAGGAAGAAAAATTTATTGCTTTTTTCAGTATCTCTTAGCGATGGGAAAATCTAGAATTAGCATCCCTATCTTTGCTATTATCAGACTCACAACTAACTCTAGGGCTGTCATTTGGTTGTATAGATTTGTTAGCTGTTTCCAGCCTACCTTATACTCTTCATAAAGGAGATTTCATCACGCTCTGTGCCAGTCATTTCTTCCATTAAGATGCCATTTATGTATTGACAGGCATATACAATTTTAATCTTACCTTAGCCAGCACTGCCCCCACCCCCACCCGGAGTTTCTTACCTTATGCTAGCTCTCTCTCTCCTAGGGATGTGAAGAGTTCTTGCAACAATGTGTGTGTGTTTGTTTTCAACTTACCCATCAACTTATGACAATCCCATTAATTTCACAGAATTTTCTTAAGTAAAGAATACTCAAAGTTTGAGATATGGCCTACAGTGTCTGATATTCAGTAGTGGTCTCTCATGTCTGTACTAAGCAGGGCTGACCATGCTTAGCTTCCACGATCAGATGGGATCTGGTGGCTTTAGGTGTTCAGGCAATATTACTTGCTCTCACTGAGACTGCTGCCCCAAGATGCTGAAACAGGTTGTTGAGAAATTGAGATTTCTTGCTTCCTGAAAGAAGACAAGGGGTAACTTCTCTTCAGTTGAGATTTGTGTAGAATGTCTGCACAAAATCACTGTCTTTTCCTATTATGAAACAAAGGACACATTCACGGTTACTCTCTCACTCTCACTCATATGCATACACAGAGCAAACAGAGAAAGACAGGCTGATTAGAGATGCAGATAATCCCATACAATACTTTTAATTCTTATGAAGTCCATGTGACAAAGCAGTAGATACCATAATTTTGCTCATTTTGGGAAAAACTATTCTTGCAAATGTGAGAAGTCTCACCATTATTTTAAAAATAATAGCTCTATCACTGATGACGAGGAAAAAAAACACTTTGCATTTTCTCATTCTTATATATGGCTTTGTCTCTTTGCCACAATTATCTCTAATATTACCTCAAGGACAATAATCTGATATGCTGTCCTCTTCTGTTGTTGGAGCTGTGGAGGGTGGTGTGGACACTGGCATCTTGGCAGTGCTGCAGTCAAACAACCCTTGTCTGCCCGGGTGACCTAGGAGGTGAGGAGGGTTTAGACACTGCAACACAATTGCAGGGATGATGTTACTTCTGATGCCCTGTGTCCATCTCAAAGGTTAAGAAGGAAAGTTAGGGCTTGCCGTGGTTGCTGGGGTGGTGGTATTCGTGCCGTATTGTCATGGTGAGAGAAGCTTTGGAACTCTGTTCAGTGACTTTCCTGCAGTGGAAATCCCAGTTGCAGTTGATTTAGTGGCATGTCTTGAATTGAAGGCAGGCGGCTTGTACCCTTCCCGATGGTGTTCAGATTGTTGCTCCCATCAGTGTAGCCTGCATAGTCAGTGGCTAAAGATGGTGGGAGTTGCAATTCAGCATCATTTGGAAGGCCACACACTGGCCATCCATGTTATAAAACATGCACACTTAGTTCAGACAGGGCTCTTGTATCTCACTTCTCTGCAGTATTGACAGAGATTGCAACTCAAAAACTCAAGTCTGCAGGCCACTGATTTTGAACCTTTGGTCTTCCATATCTTTTGTAATTTTATTTCGCTATCTCTGACCATTGGTCATGCTAGCTGGGTCTTCCAGAAGTTGGCATAAAAAAACTTCTTGAGTTGCCAGAGTTGAGAACCATTGGTGTAAGCAATTGCAGTTGAGGGTAAATAGCTGCGGACAGACTGTCTTGGAATGGGAGTGGGGCCTCTCTCCTATTTATAGATGCTCCTGACTGGGGGATTACAATAAAAGCTTCCAGTACACACTTGCTTCTAGCTAACCCTGAATTAGCATTTGATGTTTCTGATGTACTTGGGTGTTCTCAGAGTGCATTGTTACCTTCATTGTTTGGCATTACCTTTCACATGAGAGCATGTGAGCGTATTTATATACCTGATTAAGTGCACACATGTAGCTCTTTAAAAGGGCTTCCCTTAGGATTGAAATAGAATTGCAAAATAAGCTGCTATTTTATCTAGTTAGTTACTCCTACTTCATTGACTTATATCCATATGGGAGATGGTGAAGCACTTGCAATTAGGAAAATTGTTCAAGTGGGATTTCCCCTTCCAACAAGGCTCCTCCCCATTCCACTCCATTACATTTTAATAATTAGAGCCATTTGTTCCAGAACACATTATTACTATGGCAAGTGGAACTTCCCTCCTGCTGCTTCTAAAGGTATGAAGTCTTGGGGGGGAGCAGAGAAACGGGGAACCTGAAACCTTTTGGTTCTGGAAAAAATGGCAAAAACTGAATAAAAAATATTAAAAATAGAATTGTGGAATATTTTCTTTTTGAATGATGAGTAAGATATTTAAGATTACATGTACACATATTTATGCCTCCAAAAGTATTTTTTTTCTAATAGCTGTAACAAAAAACTTGGTATGACAGTGTTTGTTCAGTGTCTGAAAATTGCTGTTCGTGGTCTTAGTTTCCTTTTCTCAGTTTATTTTATAGGAACGAGTGCTTGTTGAGTGCTTGGCACTGTAGGGGATCAGAGGAGCCCAATTAATTGTTTTACTGATGTTGATAGAGTTTCTCCTGTTTTTATCCTCCCTCCCCTGTGCCATTAATAAACTGGCAAAATCAAAGAGGTTAAATACAGTTCATGACCTTTTAGCTTGATTTGTAACAAAAAAATTAAAAATTATAAAAAATAAACTTATTTGTAATTGTCTAAGTTCCTCTTTTAATTCACCAAACATGATGGTCAGATACCTTTTATCATGGTAGAGGAAGGCCATGCCTTTTGACACCCTGTTATCTGATGACTCACTCTTTTGGCACTTCAAGTTAAGGACAAGTTCCATTAATTTGATGGCAGTTCCGATCTTTCATCAGTTCTTTTTGTCCACGGATGCTTGCTTGGAACTGCTTGCATGTGCACGCTGCTTGCGAAGCAAGCTGAGAGCGGGGAAGAAGGCACTAAGTCATCTAAGAGACTCTGCAAGCAATGCATGTGCAGTCGGTCCTAAGTGAATTTCCATAAGTCCTTCATACTCCCTACAGTACAGTACATGGGTTCCATTTTTCAAGCAATTCCATTTTCTGACAGTGCTCTGGTCCCTGACTTGCCAGACAAGTCGGGGAAGCTTATATATGTTATGTAACTTTACATGTACTTAGCTATGTAGCAGAGGCACTAAGAAGATCTGTTAGTTAATCGAGAAGATGTGTAATGGGACACCTGCTCATCAGCGCTCCCTAGTCAGTGTTCCAGTGCTCAGTGGAACTGATTCACTCTGGGAGCAATATGCATTTAATCCAATGGACATCTGTCTCATTGCACATTGGGACCAATGCATATTGGTCACTTCACTGACTCCCCTATGCAGTAATGTAACAGCAGTCTGTTCCTGTATACAGATGCTATGGAACTGCCCGATTTAGTTCCCACAGACATATATCTACTTATGAAGACACAAATCCCCAGCAGGACTCCGGCTGACAGCTTTATGCCAAATAAATGTATGCATAATACATTTTTTGTTCTGGAACAAAATACAAGATATTCACATCACTTTTTTTTTCCAGTTTTCCAAAGATTTCTGTTGTTGTTTTTTAAACTAAAAAAGTGTTCTCCATAGTTTCAAAATTTCCAAAAGTTTTACATCTCTGGCCAGTTTGTAGTAGGGTTACCAGGTGAAATAAGAGGCAGGGAAGTGTTAAAGAAAGGTTTTCATCCTGTGTTACTTTTCATGTAAGGACCATTAAAGATACAGGAACTCTTTCCCTTATGTCATTTGGCAGCTCTACTCCATGGATATAAATATGGGTATATCATTTAAGGAGCATGCAGGTATTCTAAATCTAATATCTTTAAGCTGACACCTAGGGTTTCTGATGTGCTGGATTTGTGGGTTTCCCTTCTAGTTGCTGTCATATCTAGCACATACAAAAAATCAGTAGCAATAATTAATTACTTTCGTAATGTGGGCTTTATTTGAGATGCTAGATTTTCTGTGTGGCTGTCAAATCTAGCATACCCAAAAGTTTGGTAGCAATAATGAATTTATTTCATAATGGAGACTTTTATTCTCTGCCCCTCCATAACGTCAGTGGTATTCTTGTGTAACTGCTATAGATACTCCAGTCTCTGTATCTTTCTGAATGGTGGTGAGATGAGGTAAGGAAAGATCCCTGTGTCTGCTTTGAAGAGCAGAAATAGCTCCGTGTGATCATTATTGTGAAATTTGAAAAGGAGAAATGTGTACACAGTTGAAATCAATTTGCATACTGCCCCTGATTTATTTCAAGTGCCCTTGGACTTTCACATCTGCCTATAATATTCAGGAAGGCTGGTTTATTTCACCATCTTACAGAAGAAAGCCTCCTAGTGAAGCACATCTTTGTTCGTAAGCAGCCAGAGCCATCTATTTACAGCATGTTAGAAAAGAAGAAGAAAAGCCTGTGTGGTCTCCTTTTCTTTAAGATCTCAACAACAAAGAAGCAACACTTCATCCAGATTGAAGCTCGCTGGTTGGAAATACCTGCCAACAAAAGTATTTTTTCTCTTTTTTTCTTTGGCTTGGTAGAGCCATGCAAGTTATTAGCAGAAGTGTAAGACAGAACTGTTATACCACGGCAAACTGTCATGAGATTCCTCTGGAGTTGATTCACAGATGAGATGGCAGGTGCTAATTCATGATTTGCACAGCGCCTTCCATTCTCCCAAAACAGGAATTCCAGCAGATGCCAGGGCAAAGAACCATAGCCCCAAGAGACCTGGCGGCTTCCATTGCTTCTGTTAGATTTGTATATTTTATACATGCCAGCTTGAGGCTGTGGTCCAGTTTGAGCTCTGGTGTAAATACAACAGTATCTGTGGTCTTTTTGCGTCTTTGCTACAGTGTCAGCTTAGCCCATGGTAGTTAAGCTTCTGGAAGTATTTCAGCTAATACCCTCTTTCTTTTATTTGGAGACTTAGCAGATAGCTATAAAAGTGTACTCCATGCTGGGGTCTGGCATACAGCGTCCTGTCAAGGATATCATGGGAGAGAAGTTTCTCCTCTGGATGTTTGTGTGTGCTTTACAGGCTAATATCTGTTTGGTATATGGATTTCAAAATGTCCTGGATTTTAAAGGAGGGGGAAAAAATTAAAGGAGAGAGTATTCATTTCAGTTCTTTTCCATCACACACAGCCTTTGCAGTTCTGATAGCCTGGCTTCTCACATCTGCTCCACATCAAGCTGATGCATTTGTTATGCTTAATAAAAGAGGATTTGCCTCCAGCAAATGCAGGTTCAGCATACAAGAGCTTGGAGTCCTGCTGTATCACCACTGGCACATGATTCATGCTAACTGTGGAGCTGGATCTGTTAGATGCTCTCTTGCTAGATAGAACAGTGGTTAAAATGGAGAATTGCTTAACTAGGGGATGGCTGTGCTCACATGCTCCCTCCCTGGGCCAGGATTCCTAAACCTAGCCTAAATATGCAAGGTGTTGGAACCCAGAGCTGTGGGTGGGAGGTGCCATTTTTAAAAATGGTTTCGCTGTGTAAAAAGAAGAACACAACACTTAGCTCCTGCCAAGAAAGAAATGAATTATGTACAAAGTAAATATTTATGCCCATTCTCTTCCCTGCTGTGTTCATTTTCTGTTTTCTGCAGACTTTTGTTTTTAAAATGAAAGAGCTTAAAAAAAAAGTTCAGTCTTACTTTTGGCCTGGTAATGCAGTCTACTTCATTACATCATGACACTGTCCCCTTATTCCCACCATGTTCTACTTCCTGTGTAACAGTTGGGCCTAAGGATTCCTGAAGATGGCATGACAGCTAGGTGCCCAAACCATAGAGCAAAATGGTGGTGCTGGTGGGGAAACTCTTGAGGAAGCTTGGTAACAGTGGTAGGTAGATAACCTGAAGCTGTTTATCTTGAAATAGGGGTAGAACTGAAAATACCTCAGGATCCAATACTGTTTTTTGGCCTGTTCCCCTTATCAGTGGCATGTGCAGCTCAGTGGTTTAGGAGCATACCTTAAAAGCTCAGAAAAGTTTTTGCACGGAGCAGCTGGTATCTGTACAAAGGAAGAAGTGGGAAATTTTCCTTCCATGCATCTAATTAATTTAATTTATCTTGGGGTTTAAATCAATGTGTATGACTTATCTCCTAAAAAATAAAAGGTTTTGATGTGGGCACATAGTCATATTGATGACTTGATTTACATTAACGGGGACCAGGGAACCTTTTGAACCTCTTGGGTGTTTTTAGACTCCTGCAGTCCCTCAGCAATAGCTATAGGGCGTCGTTGAACCGAAGTCCAAAATATTTTGAGAGCCAAAGTTCCAACTTTCCTCCTCTTTCAGAGAATGCAGCTTATTTTGAGATGACTCTTTCTCCTGCATATGCTGGTGAACATGCATGAAATGAACATCTTTACATGTAAGTCTAGCAATTTAAATCGAGAGAATGGAGCTGCAGTTATGTGTGGGCAACAGTGGAGATAGTTCTCCAACTCTTTCTCACTGTAGTCGTGGGGAAATCCACTCCTGAATGTTGAATGGCCTTCTCCAGTGGTAGATGTTACACTGGAGTCATGGCTGGGGAAGGGAATTGTCAGGAAGCAGGAGTACACTTTGCACAAGGAGAAGTTACTTTTACTTGTTCAAGAAGGTTTCTGGATCAGACTATCTCCTGGATAGGTGCCCTGTGGGCATGTTCACCCAGCAATGTGTCATGGTGGCTGGGGACAACTGGAGATGTAGTCCAACATACCTTAGAGATATCTGGTTGAGAGGGTTAATGTAATCCCTAAAGAAAATTCTGTGTAGAGCTTCTCATAATTTTCTGATACATTTGGCGTCTCTGTAGCTTGTTCTTGCTTTTTGAATATATAGTGAAATGTAAAGGTAGAGGTTGATTTCTAGGATTCAGGTGCAGTATTGTGCTAAAAACAATCCAATAGAATTAATCTTACCTGACATCCATTAAGTGGCACTTTAAGAGAGGCTTTTTTTGTGTTAGGTTTTTACTGATTGATTTTTGTCCCATCTAGACTCAAGAGTGAAAGCAGTAGAAACAGAAAACTAATGAAACAGAGGAGGGAAAAATGACACTTCTGCACGGTGCAAATTTATTGAAAATGAAATCCATGCACCATAAATAATCCTTAATAAATGAAATGCTGCTCTGTCTATCTGTCTTACAGCACATTTTAAACTGAATGTCAGAAACAAACTTGACTGAAGAAGTTACATTTTATAATTAAGGTTATTGTTAAGAGTCACCACACCAAAGCTGGTTTGAAAGCAAAATCGTTGTCTTCTAGTTCAGTCCTGTATATGCCTACTCGGAAGTAGGTTGCATTGAGTTCTCTCTGGCTTAGTTCCAGAGGGAAGTTTACTGAATTGCAGGCTTAGTATTGGAAAGTTGAGGAATTGTTGCCTTTTAGCATTCTCATCCACAACATATTTATTTGGAAGCACAAATTTATGCTCATGACTATGGGAATGTGGTGTGACCATGGACAGTGGAGGTGGGGGGACAGGGAATTAGGCAGTGCTGACCAATTCCTGCAGCCAGGATCATGTAGGCCAGGATATTGCTGAATCTGACAGCTTGCACAATGGGCCATAGTGCAAGCGGTATGATATTTTCACAGCCTCTGCAGTAAGGCATCCAGGATTTAGTTGAGAGAGCAAAAGTTAAGTAACTGCATGCACAGTGACAAGCAGTTGCAATGCTGCAATGCTGCATTGGTAGGGCTTTCGGCTGTATGGTCATTCAGTAAGATATTGTCCCTTGTCTTGTACATGGCTTTACTGCCAAGTGGAATGATTCTTATTAATATTTTATTTAGTCACATTTAGAGTTCATGTATTGGATGCAGTGTGGTAGACAGGGTTTAGGGAATATGTAGCCCTCCAGATGCTTCCGAGCTTCAGCTTCCAGCATCTGTCACCATTGGCTTTGCTGGCTAGGCTTGCTGAAAGTGTCCCAACAATAGCTGCAAAATAAAGAGGTGCTCACTTCTGTGGTACGTCCACGATCAGGAGAACGTGTTTTCATGTACTCACATGCTTTAAGCTTCTACTAATAAATGGAGACAGAACACTTGGAGCAGAAACTGTTTTCCTTATGTGATTTTTGAACTTATTTCTTAGCTGTCCCTTCCTTGTCCTCTGTGTAATATGAAATAGTTGTGCCAAATAAGGAAAAAAAGACTTATGTTTTGTCGATTAGTTTCTGTGGGAAACCACTGATGGGGGGGAGTCTTCTCCAACTGCTTCTTTTCCTACTTCTTGTAGAAGTTTTGCACAAGGCTGAGGAAAATAAGTACTTTGGACTTTAAAGAATTCCCATCAGCTTTTCTTAGTGAGTGTGCAGATTCTTTCTCACCTGTGTGTAGTCCAGGGCCTGATCAAAATCCTTGTTCATTTCATGTATTCATCTATGTTTAAAATGTGTTGTTCTCCCATGTAGGAGGAAAATACATTGTTTTTTTTGCATCACAGCTTGCATGTTATCAGAATCTTTTTTTTTGTTGTTTTTTGTTACCTGCAAGGGATTTTCTGAGTGGCGTTATGCTAGTTGCATGATTTTCTTAAAGAGTAAATATAATACAAAAGTTAAGCGAGATTCACAGTGGTGATTTTCTTCAGAGGGAAGAAGAAATAGGCTGTTGCTGCCAGAAACTGTGCTCATGCCTTTCTTATTGCTGTAGGCATAAAAGCAAACTGTGGGTGTGCTCAGGGAGAAGAGGGAAGCTAACCTCACAGTTGTTATTACTGTTTAGTTCAATAGCTATTCAGACCTCTGCATCTTCCAAGCAATGAGCCTCATGCCTTTAAATCTCTGTTTGATCTTGTTGTTGAAAGAGCATTTTGAGTATGAATGGATTTGACAGGTTTCTAGAAGAGTCTTTGAATATTATTTGTCTCAGTTCAGGGTTGGGTGAATCTAACAGGAGCTAAGGATTTCAGTAAGCAGCATTGCAAATATGACAAGAGATTTGGGCCGTTTCCGCACTACACTGTTATCGTGCTGTTAGTTCACTTTCAACATCCTGTGGAATCCTTGAGGTTTACTGAGGGGCATTTAGACTTCTCAGCCAGAGAGCTCTTGGGCTTTAGTAAACTTCGAAGTCCAGAATTCCACAGGATGTTGAAAGTGGAATAATAGCACTATAACAGTGTAGGGCGGAAATGGCCTGAGAATCTTTTCCTCATTTGGTAATTAATTTTG
Source organism: Ctenosaura bakeri (assembly GCA_948474755.1). Lineage (NCBI taxonomy): Eukaryota > Metazoa > Chordata > Lepidosauria > Squamata > Iguanidae > Ctenosaura > Ctenosaura bakeri. Next base: position 147,010 of record CAOLHI010001941.1, on the reverse strand, counting down.
TTTATCCTTTGCCCATTTCAGTGGTATAGCCAAGATGGATAGAATCTCTCTCTGCTGTCTTTAACCATCTTCCTTGTTTGTACAAGCCGCATAAATGTGCAAAGGGTTGTGAGCATAAGATAAGAGCTGCCTGTTTTGCACAGACATTCATTTATGTAGTTCTTGAGGGAAGCTTGCTTTCCTATTTGGCTACTGCCGAATACTCAACCTGGTTTGAACACATGTATGTGGGAATACAAGGAATTCTTGATTTGTTTAATATAATTTGTGAAGAAAGGAGCTTTCAGAAATGTTGTCTTGTGTGGCAGGACAGTTGACCAGGAAGCAGAGCTCACAAGGTTACTTTTTTGGCCTACAAATCCCAGAATCCCCAAGAAGCTGGAGAGTTCTGAGAGATGTAATCCTAAACTGCAGCTTTTCCTAGTTGTGCCAGGCAGTGCCGCCTCATGCTAGCTACTGAGCCTTTTTATACCTGTTGATCAGATATCACTTGAATTTTGTAATTGGATGGAAAGGACTGGGAAAGTAAAAAAAAAAAGACACCAAAGTGATGCCAGAGTGGACAATGTTCAGACCCCCCAAGCGAATTATGTGCCATTCCCAAGTGTCGCTTCCCTCCAATAGACACCTATAGCACTTCAGATGGCAAGAAGTAACTTCTGTAGATCACGTAGTTTATAGGCATGTACCCAGAGAGACAGGTGCAGATGCAGATGATCTGAAATGCATTGTAAAACAAGGCAAGTGGAAGGATCTCTCAAGCTGTATAGGTAGAGCGAACAAAAGAATCAAAGCAAGACCCTTTTTCCAAAAATACTCATAAGATAATCAGCATTAAATTCTTCCATTTTAAAAATCTGTGTCAGAAGGCTCTGGAAAACAGAAGGGTGAGATCTGGTATGGTTACTGAAACCACCCTGTTTACCATGTAGGGCCTGATTTGACTGGCATTTCTGTCATAAGGTTTTTTCCCTTAAAAAGTCCTATTAGATCGTACCTCTTCATGACAGAGTCTTCTTTTCCTGTATAGAGAGTTCTCCATGCTACTAAATTTCAGTTCAAATTCTAGTAACCGTAGTGAGTTACAGGGCAGTTTATTATTTAACCTCTCTTGCTCCTTTAAAATTGGATGTCTTGGCAAACTCCACAGTTGACATATTCATTTTCATATTCATGACATAATATATTCTCTGTAATTTCAGTTTCTCTCTGTATGTGAATGTGGCTAGTAGGTTACAGGTTTGTTATTTAAATAGATTACATTTCCATTACAGTTCAGGAAAACACAATGGATATTTTTTTGCAGATTATGTATACATGTTTACACATACATGTATACATGTTTGCCTAATCGGCCTGAGAAGCAGTGCTGTTTAATTAATAGCTGCTTGTATGTACAAACCAATAAATAATTTTCATTATTTATTTTCATTTTTCATTATTTCATTATTTCATTTTTCATTATTTTCATTATTTATTTTCATTTTTCATCAATAATGTATGTGTGCCAGTTTCTTTCTATTTGACTTTATCCTTGTATTTTTCTGAGGCAAGGATTTTGTGTTGTCATGAAAAGATGTGGAGTGTTGCTTACCTTCAAACTGTTATTCAAGATAGGAGTTTTTCTTGGCAACATCAAACCATTATCTCTGGGGTGGGATGGATTTATGCAGATGCACACATAAATCAAGGGAACTTTTGACAGATACCAGACTACTTTCTCCACTCATCTGTCTCCTAACTAGTCTTGGAGAACTTTAATTTTTTGTCTTGTACTTGAAGAATAAGAAAGAAATACGCTATAGCTGTTTTGTAGTCTCCTGCCACTTGATTGAAGACTCATAGCATTTTTTTAAGCAAGTTTGATTCTTTCTTGCCAAACTAACAACTCAGTAGTCTCAGGAATTCATTGTTTCAGGGGGATCGAGTTGTTAGCATCATTGTATTTGAAGGAATTTTCTTTCCACCCTCAGTCATCCTTTTTTTCCCTTTACTTCTTACAGATTTCTTTTTAATCCAGAGGAATGCAACATCAAAATTCATTTGCCCACAAGTGATTTGTCTTTTGTGAGATTAAACAATATCCCCATTGATGACTGGGAGAAGGAAACTAAAAAGCCATTGCTAGAGTTAAGGATGGGAAGTATTCTATAGAATAACTGTGTGTTTGCAATGGCTGTGAATGAACAATGCCAAGCTCGTTGTTCATAGTCTGGGAACACAAAACTGTGTCATGTTTTGTTTTGTTTTGTTTTGTTTTGGAAGGGGAAAAAAAAAGATCCACCAGGGTCATAAACATTTAATTGGAATTTCAGTCTTTAGGTTTGGTAAGAACATAGTCTGAGCAAAGAAAACAAATGCTGGATTTTTCAGGCACTGACAGAGCAAAACAATGTAAGCTCAGTCATGTTAATCTATTACAAATAATGCTGTTTTATTCAAATATTCCAAGAGATATTATGCTTCCTTCTATTCTGCGTCTGAAAGTTCATATCAAATAGTTAATAATATGACCACCAGTCTAATATAATATGATATAATATATTAAGTATTTTTATAGTGAAAACATTGCAGGTTTGTTGTACATGCAGCAAACAGACCTGAGATTTTAAAATTTATGTTTCTCATTCTAAATCATCTTATTTTTCCTCAGGCTTATTTGGACATAATTGAAATTGTTGTTGAGGCCCTAAGGTAATATCGAAGGCCTGCACTGAATTTCTCTCAGTTGAGAATTGATATCTACTCCAGCTTCCTGTCCACATTAGTTACTCTCTGTGACATTATTTTGCGTGCTGTTATGCTGTGATGACATTAGAGGCAAGTGAAAAGGCCTGGCGCTCCCTTTTATTTTAATTTTATTCATATGTACTCGTCTGTTGTGTAAACAAATCCAAGGTTAAAATCCATTAAGATCTTATCATTCCTGCAGAAGTAATAATGTAAGCAAGCCCTGAGGTTAATACCACAATTTCAGTTGACGGGTTGCTGAAGGATTAGGCCTGTTTCAAAATCAGATAGGAAACAGTTGGTGTGGGCTCATATAGCCCGTTTGTCTAATTGTAATCCAGAGATCAAATTAGCTGCCTGTTAACCCATATGGGTCATATTAGCAGTCTTCATGGAACCAGCTCTGTAGAAGTGATAGTGAAAAGTCCATAAAAGGCCCACAACGCAGAGTACTTAGAGCAAACCCCATAGGTTTAGTTAAATGTCTTTATGCTTCCTTTCAGCCATCACCCCTGCCCTCTCCTGTTGGCTATGGTTGATGTACAAGAAAAATCTTCTTTTGGTACCAGAGCATTCTGGTCAGGTCAGCTGTTACATGTTGCTGCTCCTGGCAGTTTTGAGTCAAACTTGGATTCTGTGGTTTGGTAATGCTAAACTTAAATCCTCCAAACTGCAGTAATCAACTTAGTGATCAGTTGTTTTTAATTACCGGTATGATAAGTGAACTATCTGTTTTGAGGAGCACATATGATTAACTAGTGGCATTTGCTGCCAAATAGCTATCTTTGACTGAAGCTTCAGCATTTTAGTGGTTACATTTTTTTGTATCCCTTTGTCTGTTGAATTAAGGCATGAGAGATCTTTTCGTCATGTGCGTACTTTACACATCCACTTCTTAGCCCTCCATTTAATAAGCTGCCTTGATGAAGACACCTTGTTTTAAAGATCAAGTTGACTCTCCTAACTGCTTTTTCAATATGCTAAATTGAGATTTTTAAAGCTTGGTTGTAAGCAGTTTCTCCCTTTTCTCAGGTGATGCCTTAGTTTGCCTGGAGGGTAAAATACTACTACTGATAGCTCAAGCAGCCTCACAGATAGATATATATTTTCCTGTGAGTCTTGTAGAAGCATGAATTTAAGACCAGTCTTGGGAATTTGGTCATTTGGATCATTTCAGGAAAAGGTAAATATTTGTTGGTGCATCTTTTTGCTGACTATTCCTTTAGAAACATTCCATATAAATATTTGCTAATAGCAAGGCACTGGCATTCATCACAGGTGTGTATTATAAAGAGGCAGCAGAGCAAATACTATTTGAGCAAATAGGTATAGTAATTATAGGAATTATAGGAGGCTCTCCTCTTGTATGACCTCTGCATAGACAAATGCAAGGTTGTGTGAAGTGTCTCATTCCATTACAATAAACAGATGCAACAGGTGCACATCCATGCTTCCACAGGTGTGCACATGTTGTGTCCATTGACTATAATGAGGCATGATACTTTACATTTTTTTTTACGTGGAGTTCCTGGAATGAAACCTCTGCATATATGGCAGGCATGCTATACCTTTGGTTTTGGTTATGCCATTAAAAAATTGCAGTACAAAATCTCTGACTGCATTTTCAGTGTAACCTTTATGTTCTAAGATGTCCAACTTGAATATTTCAGTATGTATTGTCTCCTAGTCTAAGACTAGGCAATAAGCAAATACAATGATGGGCAACGTGATGTAGAATAGTTGAGAACCTTTGTATCCTTTGGATTTTGACTAGAAATTTATCACTTCCTGTTTGTAACTCTTAACTAGCAAAGTTCCAGTGATCTACACAGTTTGTATTATCAAGCAAGATTCTTCTGCATGAATTTGTTAGCTGAAAGCCTGTTTTGGTGCTCTTGCAATCTTAGGTCTGAGGGCCTTTGGAGTTTACTCCAAATTGTGAAATTTTCTCCCAGGTTGTGTTGGGATGATGGTGACAGGCCTTGCGCATTTTCCTATGTTAGCTGAATGTGCACTATAGAGGAAGCTCTAAAATTGTCAGCAGGAGTTCATAAGTAGAGTTGTTAATGAGGAACAGACAGATGGCAGAAAGTTTAAAAACTGCTGCTCTAGGAGATACTTGTGCAAAGATTGGAAATGTTACTTCTTTTGACTACAAAACTCCCAGAATCCTCCAGCCAAGTAATTTCTCTAGGCTCTGCAACTTTACCAGAAGTCAAGCATAGTTAAAACAGTGGATGTGGGCATTTTTATACACTGGCAACGCCATTCCCCACCCTAGTTCCCTCCAGATGTTTTGGACTACAGGAAGATTACAACCCACATTGTATGCAACAAACAGAAGCCAGGTTGTGAAGGCATTGCTAGCAAAACAAACCTGACTATACTGGCTAGAAAGAAAATATTTTACATGCTTACCTCGCCATTCTACACATATGTGTAATATATGTTCATTTTTGAACTGAAAGGGTACATAAGATGAATATGAAAAGATGAACATATACAATGTGTATAAAATATTAGGTGGGTATGCAGGTAGGATGATGCCATTTATATATGTGGAGTATTGATCAGTTGTTTGTGGAGCAGAACCTAAGGATAAAAGTGTATGACAGTGGGGAGATATATGTCACATCCTCAAAAAACAACCACTATGTGTATGCGTGTGGTGTATATGTGTGTAAGAGAGAGATCACACAGTATGGACTGAAGTGATAACTTATTTAAACTTTTGTTTACCTCTTTATTGCCAGTTCTTCCAGAAAGAATTGGGCATTGGCCTAAATCCATTTGTTAGTCCGAACTAGAGTAGACAAAACACTGGGAATTTGGTAAGTCTCCACTGGAGTGACTTCTGTTGATTCAGTGGCTCTTTTCTGCTAATGGTTACATTTAAGCCATTGAGAGTTCCAAAGACAAAACACTCACTTTATATTTAGTTGGACCCTAATTTTCTAGCTCTTACAGCACTGCTGAGCTTTGAAACTGAATTCAGATTGTTCTGATAGCAAATCAAAGGGAACAGCTTGTTCACAGGCACCTGTTGTACCTTAACATCTATATGTCTTCATTAAAAGACTACTCAGATTATGCCAGCTACATCTAACTAAGACCTTCAGAGTAATGGTGACTGTTGGTCAACCCCAGCCATCCTCCCTTTGATAAATCTTTGTTTAAAAAAAGTATTGATTCTTGGAAGCTGATATTTGTTTGAATAAGAGGCTTTTGGCTTATAGCTGTAGGCATGAAGGTCCAACCTTGCTTTTCTAAAAGCATTTACTGAGATAGTTTCCCCCTCCACACAGTTCTGCTTAGATTTTAGATAAGGTACTTGATGGCGGCATGCAATCTAAGTGTGCGTGTATGAGAGAATATCAATGTTCCCTTGTATGCTATGGTTATTGTGCTTTGTTCGCTCTTTGTGGATCTTGGTTATTAAAATTACACCAGGTATATATATTGCATGATTCGGTAGCTGGAATGCAGATAACACTTGGATTATTGGGTGCGACATATTTACATTATCCATTCAGCAAGATCGGGTTTCTGATGTGAATTTTTGTGGAAGTGTCTGAGTGGATTTTGTAAGCTGAGAATAAGTTTCTTTGCCAGTTGTGGTTTCCTATGTAATCAGGCCAAATGTGTGCTGCTTACCTTTTGCTTTATCATGGTGTGCTTCACTGGAGCGTAATGAGCATGTATATTGGAAATTGCTTGTTGCATGTAGAATGAAGGGAGATTGATAACTGTGGGTGGAATCAGGAGTCGTGGCTAAAGAAGTGGCAGTCTTGGTTTCTTTCTGTGGTGTATAGAACTACTAGACTATTTAAAAAGTCATTCCTTTCCTTTAATTTTTTTTAAAACTGTAGATGACAAGCATTTGCTTAGTATAATGGAAGCAGGCCTTGAACCTTTTCTTTTCCTACCATAGCCCATCATTACAATAACATACTTGAGCTTCCTATGTTTAATTATTGAACTAGAAGTGTGCAACTTTACAAGTGCTATTCCCATACACCACACTTCTGCTCTTTCTTTTTCCCTTCTCTTTTCCATTGATTTTCTTGCTCTTTTCCTTCCCATCACCATTTTTTCTCACTGATCTTTTTCTCCTTCTACCTTACTGTTCATTCAGCCATATTATATCTCCTTTTTCCTCTCTTCACCTTATCAGAACATCCTCTTTCTCTCTTTGTTTCTCTGTTGAGAGAGAATCCAGGGGTTCTGATGGGAAGCTACAGTATGCAGCTGTTGGTACATCCTGTAACAAAAATAAATATCTCAGGCCTGTTGACTCCTTTGCTTCAGGTATTTGTGCAAGTTTATAGTGAAATTTGCCACCAGTGACTGCAGGTGCTACTGTGGACTGCTGGCAGATTTTAATTAAAATTAATCAATTTTTTTTAAAAAACACCCTAGTAACTCCAAGTTGAGGCTGCCTTGAGTTACACTTGAAGAAAAGGCAGGATAGAAGTAAAACAATCAACTGATCGAAGGTGATAACCCTGTCAGTATCCAAGAGCCTTCAGGGAATGGGAGGATGTTGCTGGGTACAAAACAACGTATCTTTTGGAGGAATGAAGCCAAGAACTGAAGAGGAATTGGACACTGGATACAGAAGTCATCCAGGAAACATACGTATGAATTTTTTGGAGGGCTACATCTTCTAGAATCCTCCAGCAAGCGTGGTTTGTGGGAGATTCTGGGAACTGTAACTCTGATTATAACACATATTTCCTGTTTCTCCTACCTGTCTCCTAGTATAATCCAAGATTGCCAGGTTTTTCTGGCCCCAGTATGGGACAGCCTTCTCCACTACCCAGTCAGGTCAAGACTGGTTGGTGTGTGTGAGGCAAGCCTATATAAATCTCATTTCAAATTTTGTGAGAGGAGGACCTCTCACAAGAGTTCAAGGCTTCTGTTAGACTTGAAAGCTCAGGGGAGCCTAGAATCTCAAGAAATTTCTTCCTGTCACGTGATTTGAGGTAGGCCTTACATAGCCCTGTCTTGTATGCTGCTCCTTTGTTCGCTTGTAGAGCCAAGAATAGGAAGAGTGGGCAGTAGGCACATTTGCAACAGATGGACCCCATCTCAGAACATTTTGCTATGTCCTATTGCTCCAGGAGCTGTTGTAAGCACATCTGATACCTGTACTTTCCGAAAGTGGATGCAAGCCTGCTCACAACAGGCCAACCTCAGAGCATTTGGCATGCAGTCAGATGGCCTCAGACTGGGATCTAGTGGGTATAGCTGGTGCCCACTCTTCCTACTTTTGGCTCTGCAGGTGACTGAGAAATGAGTACTTGAGCATGGTTTGGCTGCTCTGCTCTGCTCTGCTTTGCTAGCTAGAGAGGCAGTGCCAGACCAGTTGCAGTCCTGACAGGTGGACCCCTGGAATTGCTATATGGGGTCATGTTACTGTTTTATTTAAATGCTCAGGGGTTGATCTGTTGCATGCACAGCTGGCATCTGCTCTCAACAAATCAAGAAAGGGGGAATTTGGGGCGTCTTGCATGGGCCCAATATGGGACTGGACTCCAAGCCCCAAAGATAGTGCATCCTATAGAAAATGGGACATCTGAGAACCCTAGCAAGGGCAGACAATAGCTGTTATTATCTCTGTCCTCCTTGCCAAGTTTTTAGGAGGTAAAAATGTTCCTTTCAGTATCTTGAGGGAAGAACACCTGCGAGAGGTTGTGGGCAGTAACTCCAGAAAAACACCAGATTATACCTATCATAACATTTTGACTAGAGTTTTCAATAGTTGGTTGATTTTGCATTATTTGAAAATAAATGAGACAAATATTTGTCTTCCTCAGCAATCTCTGTGATTTTGCAGTAGCTTGGGACCATGATTGAAGAACAGGAATTCCAACATCTACAGCAATGGGGCATTCCTGAATGTGGCTGTTGCCCTCTGCAGACATTCAGGGTTGCATAGAAGAAACAACATGGATGTCAAGAAGATTTCAGCACCACTGGAAACAGATGCAAGAAATAGTTGGATATATCAGGCGTGCTTAACTGATTGGGGGAAAAATCACTGAACATGGTGGTGATGTAAGGTGGCATCACTGTGGTTTTTCTGCCTTCAGTGAAGGAAGACAATATTGAATTTGCCAGAATCTTCAGACAAATTGAAAGAGCCAGTTTTTTTCCAAGAGGCACGAAAGGAAGGGTTTTTGTTTGAATGCCAGGATTAATTTTAATTGGATCCCTTTCATGCACCCTTCTTCTAAGTTGTCTAGAGCAGTAATTTCCCAACCCCACCCCTCACAACAGACCTGTGAAAATAGATTCAGTATGTATGAGAGTGAAAGAGAGACTGTGAAAGAGATTGTCCCAAGGCCACCCAGTGACCTCTCTGGCTTCATGGATATTTAAATAAGCCTCTTCCCAGTTCTTACTTGTTTATATTATGGTGGAGTATAACTAGTACCTTGGGGCCTCATGAGCCCCACGATTCTTAAGCTGTCCCCCTCTTGGCTTTGACATTGTGTAATTAAATGTTTTAATCTGGTTACCTATTATAGTCCTATTATAGTCCATTCCATTCTTATTCATTTTACTTCAAATATTTTAAAAATCTGTGATTTCATCAATACAGGTAGTTCCCCCACCTATCCAGATCTCACTTATTTTATACCATCATTATATTCACTGTTGCTGCAGCCGCTCTTCTATCAGTGAGTCTTTCCGTATTTTTCTGAGCTGGTACTTGAACAGGAGAAGTGTCCATCCTTGGGGCCATACTTTAAGCCTTACCAGCTTGGTGGAACCTGCCAGAACTTGTACTTTGAAGAGCCACAGGTCAGCCTCTACAGTGAGATGCAAAATAGATCTGTCATATTAGTTTCATAGCCTAGCAGCTGTTTGGATACTTTCGATATAGATGCAATCTTTCAAAGAAGGGTGGAGCAAGTATATACCTTTGGTCTCTTTTGAGATGGGGGTCTCAAACACCCCATCTCCAACACCCTCTCCAACACCCCGATTTACAGAAAAAAAATGTTTGGTCTCTTGCTTTAGTCTCATGTTTGGTCTCATGTTGTAGGCTTTTGCCCCCCGGGCCATTTTAGATCCATCTTTTTTTTAAAAAAGAAACAGAAAGTGAACCAGTACCTCTGGGTAATTTCTTATTAAGAAAAGTCCTCTTCTGCACCCAAAATGGCCCATGGGGACTCCAGATTTGAGGAAGAGAAGAGCAACCAGGCCCAGAAGCTTTGTTCCTTGATTTCAGCTGTTGAGAAAAGGTCTCCTTCCATACCAGATGTTACTGCTGTAGCCTCTGAAAGAGAGAAGTGCAGTCAGACTCAGCACCTTCATGCCTTGATTTCAGCAGCTGAGGAAGGTCCTCCCTCCATTCTAACTGACACTACTCTGGCCCCATAGAAGAGAGAACAGCAGCTAGCATTTGCTGCACTTAATGCCCTTTCCCACTGCCATCCCCCTTTCCTTGTGTTTTATGTCTTTTCCTGGTGTGAGCCTGAGGGCAAGGAATTGTCAAGTTAACAATTTGTAAGATGCTCTGGGAGCTTTTTTGGCTGATGGACAGAGTATAATATTCTCAATAAATAAAATGTAGCACGATTGCCTCCAGCTCTCCTGGGGGTGTTAGGGAGACATTTTAAATAAAATAAAAACAATTGGTGGAAGGAAGTGAGGAGTATAATCCCAAAGGCCCTGGGGGGGCTGTGTTGCCTCAACCCCAGACATCATGATCTTGCTGACAGGTCAGTTCTTGTCTGTGTGATGCCCTCTGCAGTCCTGAAGAAGAGAACAGAGCACCTGAAATGGGGGACCTTTAAATAAAAATGCACTGATGTACATGCTGTTGGCAGTTGCTTTGGGCAAGAGTTGAACATGGACTAAACAAATACATCTGTTTTGGCTTTCTGCAACAACTAATGTAAAAAGGATGGTTAATGCTGTACAGATGAAACACTGCATGACAGTTCCCAAACCTACCATCTGGAAAATGGTGTTTCAAGGCATCTTTCAAAAAGCTGCAAATCTCTGCAGAAAATTTATCTGTAATACCCACAAAAAGATTCCATGCAGGTGATTTTTTTCTTGCATGAAACAAAGCTAAGGTTAAACATCAAAAGGGCCTTGGTGTTTATTCATCCAGTGAAAAAGAGTGATTAACCTTTTGCTTTTAGTAAGAGAGTGATAAAGTAAATCAGAACATTGCATATCAGTTAGTGGCATCGATGTTGATATTAGAATACTACTGCTTATGCAATAATATTTTTGTTGGGAAGCCATTACATTTTACTTAAGAGTAGAGGCCCTGTAAGTGTAAAAACATTGAAGGTACCAGATCCTGTATGATCTTAGAAGCTAGGCAAGGTCAGCCCTGGTTAGTACTTGGATGGGAGACTGCCAACAAATTCCAGATGCTGTAGGCTATATTTCAGAAGAAGGAACTGGTAAAATCACCTTTGAGTCTCCTTTGCTTATGAAAACCCTATGAAATTAGTGGGGTTGCCATAAGTTGACAGGTGACTTCAAGGCATACAGACAGACAGACAGATGATGTTGTTACCCTGCTTGCTGGGGGCCCCTTAGGGGGACTCCCAACGCCTATCAGAATTATCACTTGTGGGTAAAATTAGCTATGAACACTGCTTTAGCACTGCAAAGAGGGCAGGGTAATTAGGGATCTTTTACCCAATGTTTATGGGTCATGCTCAGTCAGAAATCACGCAGAAAGGCCCAATGAATGACTTTATTGAATAGTAATAATACACATTAACGCAAACACGCACACACGCATCCAAGGGCTAAAAGAAATAAAGAGTGGAAATAAGATAGAGGGATTGTTGAGGGATTTGCAGCTTGGGTGATACTGCACCTCTTCCTGAAGTCCTTGGTCTGGGAAGCAGCAATCGAACAGCAGCTCAGCAAAGAGACGCTGAGAAGATCATGCAGCTGTCGGGAGGGAGGAACCGGTCAGTTGGTATGACCGGGAGGCATCATATACTTCTACTCCTTGCCTCGCCACTTGCCTAGCTAGCCCAAAAACAGGGACTATTTGTAGGAGAAATTTACTTTGAAGGCAAATCCTCTCCCGGGGACAGAAACAGGGACAGAAAAGAAAAACAACTCCACACCTGCTATTTCTTGGAAGATAACAAGTTGTCATCCCAGTAACAGGATCTTCCTCTGCTTTGGGACTGCGGTGTGAGTTTCTGGAGATTGATTTAATAAGGTTCTATTGCTTCCAGTGCCCAACTTTCCGGGAACACTTTTACTCCCTATGAGTGGACTCCTTAAAGGTTAAGGACCTTTTGTCCACCATGGATTACCACAACATGAGGTCTCCTGTTGCTACGTGACTGGAGAGTTTACTGGCCTGACCTGGTTCGTTCGATCGTATGGCCGTTATTGCCTATGTGCGCATCCGGGTGACCTCCCTGATGGGTTAGAATAATTTTATATCAAAGCTGTAGACCCTGGGACAGGATTTACCAAGGGGGCAACAATGTACTCTGTTGATGGTGATTTTAAATTTCCTATGTCTGTGGTTCCGCTGGATCTTATGCCTTCTTCTCAAGTTGTGAGTAAAAACTCCATGGAATACCTGATGTGTATGGTCAAAAAGCCTTTCTGCTATCTCAGTCATGATCATCACCCACATAATCTTCATTTGTCATTGTGTATACCTATTGCTTGTGGAGAGATTGAGTCAGGACTTCATTGCCGGAGGTCATGAAGGATCTGGTAATAGCCAGAGAAGCTTTTAGGCTTGAGGAGGAGACCTCTGGAGACTTCATCTGGACAGCAGGATTGCCACCTTGCAGTGATTCTGTGGTTCAAATATAGTTACAAATGTAAATCATTCAGATGGGTCCAGTGTGCTGTTAACTGACATTGTGGTGACAACCATTACAGTGCATTACACTTTTGTAACATAGTTAGGACTATAATTTGCATTATCACTTCAAGGCCAGAATTTGGCTCGTGTTCACAGAAGGCAATAATTAATCACTTAATTCTGATATCAGGGATAAAGATTATATTAAACAGATTACTGTTGTAGAAGATTGTGTTTTTATAATACTCTTTTTATGCTGTTATGTTGGAATGACCCTGTTTTTCTATCTAAGGATATGTGTGCACACAGATACATGTATTAAGTTGCTGGCTTTGTACAGAGAAAAGCATGCAAAATACAGTCACTTTAATTTTGTAATGATTGATATCAGATAGCTGCTTGTTTCCTAACTGGCATATCCTTGAAGGATCTGACTTGCCACAAAGTAAAAGACATGTTCCATGTCTCAGAGGCTTGACATATAAAGAATCAGCAGTCATCTTTGTTGAGTCTCAAGTCCAAGGGGACTTGGATTTAATATCCAATAAACTTCACAGATTTTTAATGATTTTTTGTAGTGAGTACCGCAATAGGCTATTAAAATTACTCCACTTTAAGGAACTTGCTTTCCAGAGTTTCATTTCAGTCTTGGCTCAGTAGTGAATTCCTGAAGAGTGCACTTGTTACATACATGCCAAGCTGCCTGCTCTTTTAATTTTATTTTACAAGGTTTCTGCTAAAACGAACAGTAACAAATGCCAACAGGAACAGATGCATAAAAGCCTCTGAATCAGACAGTGAATTGAACTACCCCCGATTTTATTACTTGAAAGTAAGCAGATGCTCCCTAGCTTCATTTGCGAAAGAGCTTACATTTGTCCCACTGTGGGGAAGTTGAAAGAAGGACAAAAACATGGAGTCATCCTTCCTTTATCCTTGTGTGTTACAATATCTAAAATTGCCTTTAAACATGGAGTTTGGAGTAAAAGCAAGAGGCAAAGTGAAAATGGAAGGGTACTTTGGGGAGAAAGGCTTAGACTTAAAGGGGCAACCAGAGAAGAGGAATAGAAAAGTCAGGAGGAGGTTGCAACAACAGAAGCCTTTCTTCCTGATCTGTGTGCAGATCACGAATGACATGTGCTCTGTTAATACCGTCCTTCCTTTCTCTTTTTGGTACATAATGGCCTTCCATCTTTTAGAATGTGATGGGCTATAGGAATTGATGGCCAGGCACCGCCATTAACAATAATGCTGACAATTGTCTTCATCATCAACAACAACTTGATGATTCCCCAAACGCAACTAAACACATGTTCCGTTGTCCTTTTATACCTCCTAGTATAGTTTCATGTATGCTTTGAAGTATAAATTGCAGTATGCTTGTTGAGCACGGTGTTTTGTATATGAGTGAACTTTGTTTTCTAGAGTAGGCCAGGAGGTGAATGCCTCTCTGTGGAAAAAGGAATATTTCGTTGCCCACCTATATGATTGCAAGCAGACAGTGGGAAGCCCTGAAGAACTTGTGGCTGAGCGTGGAAACAAAGGATAGGTTTGTCTCAGACTCCTTCTCTGCCTCCCATTTTCTCTGTTTGTCTCTTTATCCTTCTCTCCCCTGGACACAATGAGCACAGAAGACAAGCCAATTGCACCCTGACAGAATGAGCCCTTTCATGCAGGGAGTTGTGATTTACTGATTCGGTGCCTGAATACCAAATGCAAGAGTGTGATAGCAGGAAGGCTTTGTTCCAGTGGGTGCGATAGTGCAACTGATCCAGGAAGGAAGCAATAATTTAGACCTTCGGAGGCAGAATATCATTTCATTTACACTGGGGAAACTCCATTGGCAGTCACTGGCTCCTGGAGTTTCGAAAGGGGTGGGTGAGGAAGGTTTATAGAGTAGGTAATAAACTGCTTATTGTGGTGGATGCTTATTTTGATTTCTCACATGGAGCTAATGTAGGGGAACTGCCTCATTGACATGGGGGAGTGCTTAAAATAGAAAGGTGTTATTTATTCACATAAAATGTATGCAAAGATTTACTTGCTTAGCTGGGATATTTTTTAAAGTATTAATACAGTACCTCATGGAACTGATGACATAAAGCAGCTTTTTACTGCAAAAAGATATGAGTTGAAGACTATTTTCTTTTCTCTCCCTCATGCATGGATACATACTCATTCACCCCACATGCGTATTTTAGGGAACATAATTGGTGGGACTGATTGTGTTTATCATCTTTAGTGTAAGGTATGAAAGACAACATGCTAGCCAAACAAAATATCAGTACACATTTATTGGCAACTGAGTATCTTGCATTCTACGGCCTGACTCCTGTTGGTAATTGACTCATTGAATCAATTGTTGAATAGGGAGTCAGTGGGTCTACTCAAGTTGAGATTATCAGTAGGATCCAGGCTGTAGGCTGCAAAGTTCCTTACAGTCCAAATCCATTTCATTGTGACAGCAAATGAGACAGACTTGGCTGTGTGGAGAATTAATCACTAACTGGGGTAGTAAATTCTGCTCTTCCACATAAAAATTGTGTTCTCTAATCTTCCTGGGGGAGAAAAGCAGAAGAAACTGGAAACATCCAATGAAACGTGACGAGAGGGATAGTCAGAGTCTCAGGATGTATAGGAAAAGGCTTATTCTAAGAAAATGCTTTGGACTAGAAATATTTGTACTGCGTTTTAAAGATAAAAACAGTTTGGAAGTCAACTTTCAGAGATTTCAATGAAGTGTGTCTCCAGAACTTACAAATGTCAACTGATCAGACTAAATATTCATTTTCCTTATGGTGGCTTAAAATTCAGGTGGATTTCTTGTGAGACAAAAAAAAGGGCACTTCCTGTGTACTTTGAAACTAGTGACAAACAGGGTACACCTATAAAAGTCTACTCAGAGGTAAAAAAGTTTAAAAACAGGTTAAAAATGACAAAGTTTTATTGATTTCAATAAGGATAGCACTGCGGTAAGTTAGTATAGGCTTATAACATGAAATCTCCTTCAAATGAAAGCTGTATACTATGCGTGTTAAGAAGCAGGGTTTGTGTTCTGTCTCAGTTGTTCTGATCCAGTTCTACCATAATCTTTTCTACTTCTGGGCCCCTTCCATACTACCCAATTATACAACTATTATTTAATTGCCATGGCAGCATCCTATGAAGACCTGAGGCATGTAGTTTGCTGAGGCACTTGAGTTCTTGGCTGTGAATTCTAAGTACTTCTTCCTGAACTGCAGATCCCAGGATTCCAGAGGATGAAACCATGGGATAATACGAGTGGTGTGAACAAGCCCCTAATCTGAGTAACCGCTGTGCACTGACAGTGTGACATTTGCAGTGTAATGAACCTGGAATGTGGCCCAAGGGCCCAGAGCATTTAATCTGTCCATTGACTTTCAGAGAGGTAGGGGTCAGACAAGGTCATAATGCAGTTCAGTTGTTCATTAATTGCTTTTTAAAATGGGAGTGTTGCCCCTCTCTTTTCATGCTCATGTTATTTAGGGTAAGGTGACCAATCATAATAACAAACTGATTAAGGTTAACTGGATAAAGTCATCTCCGTCATATTTACTGCTAAACTAACTGTCCAGGGAGGGGAATTAATGATCTTTACAGAAACCTCTTAATGGTTATTTGGCCACAAGGTGTGATCTGCTCTGATCTTTTACGCAACATAAATCAGTTTAATGGTTAAGTCTGTGCAGCTAAGCTGTTGAATTTAAATGAGGACTCTTTGAATGAAAGATGATGCTCCCCCTCTCCCCCATACACATACAGGGGAAATGGGGCAGGGGTATACTGCAATTAAATTGGGTAGGGGGAGAGCTATAATTAGATAATGCTGGTGCATGAAACAAACTCTGTGGAGTTTCATAGCAAAAGTTGACGATCACTTATTAATAATTCACAACACTTTGGAAGTAGTGAAAATGTAAATGGTCACTGGTGAGGTCAAAGCCATATGGGAAAGGAGGGTGGTTGTACAACATATTTTTTGCTTGTATCTATTAGCCTAGGTTTTAAGATCTCATATAAATTGCAAGTGAGGGCAGCTTTTCTCCAAAATGAAATAGTGTTGCTTTTGTAGCTGCAAAGAAACTATAAAGAGCTGGCGAGCTGGCAAGCAAAAGGCTTGGGTCTTGAGGACCTATGGCAGAAAGGAGAGCAGATTTCAGGCTTTCAGACTCTGCATAGTTTCTTACTAAAATCCCCAAAGGCACAAAATGAAGCCAAGTGAGCCTCTTAGAATTCTGATTCCAGGAATTTCTGAATAGCAGAGCTGATCGAAAGGTACAGTTTTTCACAAAAGGAAATACATTCTTATTTACACCAGGTTTTCCTTATTTCATGAAAATGATTTAGGGTAGAGAAGGAGTCCTTTTGCTGCCTCTGGTACTACACGTTTAGGTGTCAGGATTCCTTTCTGTCCTACTGCAAATCACGTGGAGACCTACAACAGATCGAGATACCTGTTGCATACATCTGACCTAAGGGGTAACCTTTTACAAGAGAGAGGTCTAGCAGTTGGGTAGACACGTTCCACTCTGACTGTGCTCTGCTCAAAGTCTATGTTTAACTTAACCAGCATAACCAGTAGGTGGCCTGGGGGATCCTTCAGTTTACAAGGAGCAGCAGAGCACAAGTTCAGAAATTCCCATTTTGTTCCCTGGTAACTTCTGAGAATCAGTCTGTATTCTGAAATCACAGATCCCCCAGTCTTAGGAAACTGTACAATATTTGTTCAGTAAACCTTCAATTTTGGAAGAAAAGGCCCTTACAGGCCTAAAACAAGTTGCGGGAGATGAGACAAAATGGTTGGTTGAAAAGAGTAGGGAAAAAGTGCAGCTTGTGTGATACATGTGGCCACAGGCCCCATCAGGCCCCCCCCTTTTGCTCTAAAATGCCCCCAAATGAACTGTATGGAGTGTAGAGGGCATTTCTGCTGTGTTTGGAGGCCCCTGGGTCCCCCAGTGATCAAATTTAGGTTTTGCAAAATTTTTCAAAAACATTTTTGCTCCAGAATGCTCACTATGGATTGTAGAGGGCATTTTTACTATGTTCCCTCTCCCCCAAAATTTCATGACCAGGAGAGGCCCTTTTTGAAAGAAAAAGTAAACAAGTAACCTGCTCATTTTCTGTTGCTTAAAAAAAAAAGCTTCTTCTGAGCCTAAAATAGTTCAGGAAGGCCCCAAAACATGGTGATAATGCACCTTATCCCATAGGTGGCATTTGGAGGATTGATTGATTGATTGATTGATTGATTTATTGTGAGAGTTGGTGTGGCTCTCCAAGGTTTCCTGTAGGGGCTAGCCCACCACAACTGCCCACTGATGCCCTGTAGGGTACAATGAGCCATTTGGGGGCATTCCACCCCAGTGAGATGCAGAGGGTACAGAGAAGTGGATGTCTCCTCTATGGGCACATGCTTGGCAGCTGAAGCCCCTATCTGACTTTCCTCAGTGATGTGAATGGAGCCACAGTAGTCAAAGTGGAGCATTATGTTGGTCTTGCTATGAGCCCACTTGTACTGGAGCACCTTATGATGTAATACAGTGCACCCTCTGTATATGCTGGGGTTCTGTTCCAGGAACCCTTGCGAATGAAGAAGTTCATAAATGCTCATTCCTCATTATATTCCGTGATGTGTGTGATGCTTCAGTGCGTGTGTGCATGGTGTTGCCACCATTTGAGATATAGGACATGACATAGTCATGGGTGCTCAAATTTGCACACAGTTGTGGATGCTCAGATTTGCACATGTGGAGATCATGATTGAGGAGGCTACACTGTATGCCAGAAACAGGCTTGCTGCCTACTTTTATTTCCATATATCAAGTGTTGGGCTGAGTGAGCATGTGCATAGTTCTTTCATCTGCTGACATAGCAAATTACTTGGGTAAACATTGCAGTTGTGTTTAGACCAATCAAGAGATACCAGGGAGCAGTGTCAGCAGAGAGGAACATGCAGGCACAGGCCCTTGTTTTCTAGGAAGCCATTTAGCTGAAAATAAGCAAGCCATTTGGCCAGCTTCTTGCTTCTTTTCATCCTTGTACCTGAGGGGAAGGCCGTGGTGTGTGTGATTATGTGTGTGCATGCACTTTCTTGTGTGCAGTGCCTATGCCCATGTTTGATTTCTGTGCTGCAAAGAGAAATTTACAGAAGATACCTCAGTTTCCTATGAATACATGGAACCCAGTGGCATCTTTCTGCAGCTACACATTGCTTTGAACAAATGGGAGAGACAGCAAGCCTTTTCTTTTCTTTTCTTTTCTTTTCTTTTCTTTTCTTTTCTTTTCTTTTCTTTTCTTTTCTTTTCTTTTCTAACTGGCTCTAACATATTAGAGGTGGAAATGGGGAAAAGACTTGAATGTCTTGATGAATATGCTGTCTTGCTGCATTTGTTAATTGAGCAAAAGGCAAGCTGCTGCATTGATTTCAGGGTCAAAGTTTGCAAACAGATCTGCACTTTTAGTTCCCTCTCATCCCCCCTGAATGGGGGTGTACTGGAAGTAGACAGCTGTGACAGCAGCCATTCCACTTGGGCCCTGGATTTTGAGGTGCATATGGGGCTGGTGGGCTGAACTTTGTTAGGCCAGAAAATACTGGCAAGCAGGAGGATGAGGTGATTTGAGAGAGGGAAAACAAAAATGAGTGAGGCACAGTTTCCTTTTTTGTCTTTCCCTTTTGTTTCTTCCTTCTGACACTTTGTTGTGGGACCCCGCTTCTTAAGTTATAGCATTAACTCTTATATATAGATAAATGAAATATTACTGAGCCAAGACCTTAAAAGCTCAGGGCTTTGCTTGCCTGATCTCAGATTGGTACCACTTCTTTCCTGGTTGCCTGACCCTCAGACCTGGGAGGGAGGTTGCTCTGATCAGATGCAACAAAAGGTAGCTTAAATAATAACTACTCAAACTGTGTATAATAACAGTGCTGTATAACACTGTGGTGCAATCATAAATCAGAAGTATAAACACATAGTTTTGTTAATGCCTTCAAAATGGGTAACATCATTTCTTTTAATACATGGACCCAGTAGAGCTGCCTTGCTTGTTGCAGACTGCTATTGTTGTTTGAGAATGGTTAAAGTGCATATGTTGGGGAAAACCTTATGAAATTTTAATCTGTGTTAACATAGTCCTAATGCTGAGACTTAGTTACAGTTTTCCCTCGAGCGTGTCATGGACTAGTTGTGACCATGTCAGAACCTACTATCCAACTTCTGGCAGGGGTTGGATGAATTTGAGATTAAAGCCGCATTCTCTGGCTTTATGTGGCTCCCTGGAATTTGTATGCAGCAAGATTTAATAAGAACTAAGGACTTTATATTTTATTCACAATAAATGCTCCACTAAAGACAAGGTCACTCAGGGGCTACTTCTGCGAAGAGGGGGAGGAGGAGATGCTGGGACATACTTCATATGGTACTTAAAAATGTATATAATTGCGACTTACAGTCATTACCATAGAGTCTAGAATGTCTGACCAAGCCTGTAATCCACTTTCTACTTCCTGTTTGCATCTGTTGTGACTGTGTGTTGCTTAGTCTGAAACAAGCATGGATAACGTGTGTGTGTGTGTTTGTGTGTCCAAGTTGCCTTCATTTTAAGGAATATATTCCTCTGAAATACAGCCTACAGCCCCTGATATTTCTTGTGGGTTTCTTACCTAAGTAGTAACCAGTGCTGACCATGGTTTGCTTCCAAAATCAGGTGGGATCTGGTGTCTTCAGAGTATTTAGGCTGTTATGGGGAGCTTGCTTTCCTCCAAATGTTGCTTGCTTTCCATCTCACCTGGCCATTTGTCTGCTTGCTAGGACAAGTTGGAGCTGAACTCCCAGTAGCATCTGGAGTGCCACAGGTTCGCCATTCCTGCTCTCCAAAAGTGTGGGGAAGCTCACAAGAACAATTGCCCCAAATTTAGTATTTTGTTGTTGTCAAATGATTTTAGATACCAGTGTAATGGCTTCCCTTTATATTCCTTACATTTGCTTATTGCTAACTGCATATAACAGAGGAACAGCTGATAAAGATATCAGTTACCAGAACTAATAAATATCACAAAATATACTTTTAAAATACTGAATGAAACACCAGCATGTTTTGTATCAGCAAGGTTTTCTGGATTTATATGTGATTCAAATAATACCTTTTGGCATGGTAAGATCTGGGCCATTTTCACACTATACAGTTGTAGTGCTATTATTCTACTTCCAACATCCTGTGGAATCTTGGGTTTAGAGAGGGTCCTTTAGACTTATCAGACAGACCCCTTTTTGGCCTCATTAAACTACACATCCCAGAATTCCACAGGATGTGAAAAGTGGAATAATAACACTATAACAGTGTAGGGTAGAAATGGCCCTGGTTTTGGCTCTTTGTGTAAAATGCCATGTAAGATCCTTTGATGTGAGTCAAATGGTTTTTGTTTCCTAATCCCAGGACCATACTGTTTTTACCCGCTGTTAAATGTTCTGCAGTTCCCTGATGAGTTTCTTCATCAAGGCTTCTTTTTATGGTTGTCTGAGTACTTGAATAACCTTCTGATGGACTGCTGAGGGGGCCTAGTCTAGGCTTGCCTTAGCAGCAAATCTTCTGCGTGTTAAACTGCAGAGCTTTAGGTTAGAGAGGGTGTGGGTCTGTTCATGTGGGAGTGCAAAGAAAGGCTCTAATAAGATCCCAGAGAGCCTTCTGGCAGGAGATCTGTGGGAGGCTGCCATGTGGAATAAGGAAATGATTCGTCTGTGGGTGATTTGGAGCGTAAAGTACTCCTCCCTTGTATGAGTGTGTTGGAAGTGTGTGGTGCAGAAGAAACCTGAAAGCTGTATAGTTTTTCATATTCCTTACTGGGAAAATTAGGGAATGAGGGAGGGGTCAAAGCGCCCACAAAGGTGACTGAAGTCTCAGAGAACCTCTGGGGTCTGGGAGGCCACATAGAAGCAGATTTCATCCTTACCCATTGTGACATTGTGGGTGTATGCACGGTAATTTCATTAGGAAAGTACTGGAATGTGAATAGTTCAGTAAACTCCCCAGACTCCCACTTAGACCATTTCTGCACTACACTGTTATAGTGCTATTATTCCACCTTCAACATCCTGTGGAATTCTGGGGTTTGTAGTTTACTGAGGCCAAAGAACTCTCTGGCTGAGAATTCTAAAGGCCCCTCCCTGAACTGCAAACCCCAGGATTCCACGGGATGCTGAAAGTAGAATAATAGCACTATAACAGTGTAGTGAAGAAATGGCCATACTGATTTAGTCATTTATTTTAAATTATTTAATGCTAATATTTTTATTATTTGGTTCTTTTAAATATTAGTACTGTACATTGTATGTGATGAGGTATTTGCAGTAAACAGTCAGAAAAATGTCACAATATGTGCTGGAATGTAAGTTTTCTTTTCTAGTTCTTGGATGAGCAGATGACAAATGTAAAATCCCTCTCAAAATATCTGTTAAATGAAAGGCATTGCTTATATTTGGCTTGTCTGAGGAGGATCATGATTGTGTTGCCTACAGAAAGCAATGCCCCTACCATTTGGCAGGGCAATGCAGCTGCTTCATGACAGAGGATGCTGGGAGGTAGAGCAGGGACAGCAAAGCAGTAAACTGGGTGTTGCAGAAGGACAGAACTCCATGTTACAATGCAGCCTGTGCTGTGTTCCTTCTGTGAACCTGCTGCCCTCAGGTGTACATCTCTCACTGCTGGTGTTAAATAAATCAGCTTTCAGAGGCATTGTGCTCTCCTCCTTAAGCAACTAAATGTCTTGCACCAGTACTACTGCTATATGAAATGAGGTACACGGCTCCTGGACATTTAATGGTTGTGTAGAAGAGGATATTTCGGTGGGTGTCTGTTGCATTACAACTAACACCTGCTGAAATTCCCTCTTCTACAGAACTCTTACATGTACAAGAGCCCTGCCCCTTATTTTCCCTAGTATCTCCACATACTAGACTTGCACAGGCATTGATGAATGTCAGACATTCCAAAGCTGGGAAGTATGTATGACCTGGTTCCGCACCGTTTGTTATTCCTTTTCTCTCCCTCTATTCACTCACTTCTTTCTTTCTTTCTTTCTTTCTTTCTTTCTTTCTTTCTTTCTTTCTTTCTTTCCTTTTTTCTGCCAAAATTTTATTTTCTCATTGCTGGAAGCTGTCTTTTTCTGACTAAAGATGGTGCAGATCCCACCCCCACTTTGTAAAAACACAGCAAAACTGAAAGTAGACCTTATAAAAAAAAAAAACAGACATTTCCAGGCCTGATGTGAACCACGGTCAATCTTCAAGCCAAAAGTTTGATGAACTTTTGGCCACACTCTGTTTAAATTACCTGTATGTGCCAGCGTGTAAGACACACTTTCCCCCCCGATGAAATAACTTTTAAAATAGGATGCGTCTTATATTCCGGTGGATCTTTTTTTCCTAAGCATTTTGCCACTGTTCAAGTTCTCAGCACACAGGCAAAATGCCCTAGAAAGTGAGGAAAAGCTCTGGAGGGGGAAAGGAACTCTTGCGGCTTCCTCCACCTCACTTTACCTTCCATTTTGAATGGGAAGAGAAAAGAGTAGCTCCAGAAGGGGGAAAAGAAAGTTCATGCAGCTTTCTTCTTGCCCCGCCAGAGCACCTTCCTTTCCCCTCCCTTGCAGACCAGTGGGGAAAAGAAGGAGGAAGAGAAATCTTGGGAACTTTCTTTCCCTGCCTCTGGTGCTCTCTCCTTTCCCTTCCCCTGCAAACCAGAGGAGAAGAAAGATCCTAGCAACTTTCTTTCCCCGCCTCTGATGCTCCCTCCTTTCCCTTCCCCTACGGAGAAGAAAGAAAGATCCTGGGAACTTTCTTTCCCTGCCTCTTGTGCTCTCTCCTTTCCCTTCCCCTGCAAACCAGAGGGGAAGAAAGATCCTAGCAACTTTCTTTCCC
The DNA here is from genome assembly GCA_948474755.1 of Ctenosaura bakeri. Classification (NCBI taxonomy): domain Eukaryota; kingdom Metazoa; phylum Chordata; class Lepidosauria; order Squamata; family Iguanidae; genus Ctenosaura; species Ctenosaura bakeri. Next base: position 123,532 of record CAOLHI010001941.1, on the reverse strand, counting down.
CACCTCTGATGCTCCCTCCCTTCCCTTCCCCTACAAACTGGAGGAGAAAGAAAGATCCTAGGAACTTTCTTTCCCTTCCTCTGGAGCTCCATCCTTTCCCTTCCTCTGCAAAACAGAGGAGAAGGGGGACAGGAGAAGTTGTGCTATTGTTTTTAAACTAGTTTTTCCCCCCACTGGGGGGGAGACATTTTAAAATGGGGTGCGTCTTATATGCTGGTGTGTCTTATATGCGGGCAAATTTTGTGGAAACCAACCAGCATTGATAGCCAATCAACATATGTGGTTGTGGTGATTCTGACCCTTTTCTCCCTAACTGCACACTGAATTTAGATAGGACAAGGTCTGTAGCTGAATGGTATATCATCTGATTTGCATGGCAGTCATCCCAAATTCAGTGCTTGGCATTTCCAGGTAGGTTTGGAAAAATAGCATGCCTGAAATCCAGGAGGGCCATTGCCAATCAGTTTTGACAATTGTGGACTAGTTGGATCACTGGTCTGAGCTGGAATGAGACATTTTTTCTGTGTCCAGAGCCAGAGATGGCTGAGAGTTCCTCTTAAGTCAGGTCACTGATAATCCTGAAGCGCACCTGTGTGTTCTGCTGCATCTCAAGAGACCCTTGAGTTAGCTTTGAAGCTCAACGTGGGCAAAGGATGATTCACTGGCTCCCTCCTAGCTCTAAACTCAAAGGTCTGACATAGCATTTTCCATGTTACCTGCACTTGCAAAGTGTGAATGCAAAATCAGTGGCGTGATCCCTCTTCCTCAGATCTCTGACTCTTTATTTTCTTGCCCTGTGAACGTTTTAGTCAGGTCCAAGCTGAAAAGAGTTGGGCTTTGCTTCTGTCATGCTGTGCTTTGCAATGATGAACTCCTATTCTCCGCCCTAGCTTCAAGATCTGGAGAAGAGCAGAAACTCACATTACCTGAGAGTGGGGGAAACTCTTGCCATGGCAAGCATGGTAACTGTGAATTTGCATGCTTCTGTTTCCTTTGGAATCAGCTCAACTGCCTCAGAGTAAACAGGTATGGGTTTGGGCTTATAAACACAGTTTATACTGGCAAAGGCAGCACACAGTGCCATTTGCCATGCAAACTGCAGGGGCTTTACTATGTGTCATACTGTGTATACAGAGATTTATCAATGTTGATATGCCTTTGTAACCCCTTCTCTTTGGTCCTCTGTGACAGAGTGATGAGAGAGTCAGACCCACAGTTTTTGGGTTGTATCCCTATGTATGAATAGCTTTTAGTTAGGACTGCAGGTGTCCCTTCTGTTACGTACTGACTTCTGTGAATTACGTCCAGCTTTTCCCACCCTGAATGTCTTCTGGATAGTGTTGGACTACAACACCCATTTCCTCCACCATGGCTGGGGCTCAGGGCTGGAGAGGATTATTGTAACAGCCATACTTGCCAGGAGAGAGTGGCTGTTAGATGAAGAAATTCAGTGAGACAACTTCTGAATTTACAAATACTTTTTGGCACAAAACTCCGTTTTGAGCTTCTGAACCATCAGGACTGTTTTGGGATTAAACAATTTTCCGTACAGTTTCCAACCTCCTATTTATCAGCAGAGCAGTTGGTTATATTTGTAGCACAGGGGCCTTCCCCCCCCCTTTTTCTCTTTTTGCCTGAAGCTTTTTCTGAATATAAGTGTGTCTAGCAGAATCACACTATGGGTAGACATGGAGTAATATTTCAATTTTATCAAGACACACATCATTTATTCTGACTTTTCAACATTTGAGAATAGTACAACAATTCACTCTTTTGCCACAGGTAATTAACTAATTCTGAATTCTTACCTGACTTGGAAGTACTGCATCAGTTGCTTCGAATGGTAATGAATTGGATGAAAACAAATAAACTAAATCTTAGTCCCAACTGGTTCAGCCTGATTTTGGAGGGGTTGTATTTTCTTGAAGTATCAGGTTTCCTGTCTGGAAATGCTGTAATTCTAGCTTTGTCATTGGAATCCAGGCAGCTTGCTGAGCATTCAGTGTCTTTTATCAGCTGAGGATGGTTCAGTCGGGGTGAACTCTTTTAGAACTTGGCCATGGTTCTGTATGAACTGGGAGCCTCCAGATTAAGGTGTGTGAGGCTGACTTTTGTAGGCTTCTCAGAAACTTAGCTCAGTTGTTAGCATACTGGCTACTTAAGGAAACTTAAGTCATTGGTTTTTAAACAGATGTCCTTAACCTTACCCTTTAAAAGCCCTAAATTACATAGGATCTAAGCATATAAACTCTTCCAGATCTTACTTCCATTCTTCAGAGTCTTTCCTTAAAATTCCTTTCCCCATTGAGGTGGATAGATGGTATAAAAAGAGATGGCATTTTCAGTGGTGGGCATTCTGTGTGTGTGTAAAGCTACTTCCCCCTGGCACAAAGGAAGCTTCTGTGGCACCAAATATTATGCCTCTTGAGCTCTAGATAAGTACTTTTTTATTTGTCTAGACTTTTCAGTGTGGTGCCCAGGGCTTCCCCCACACCAACATGCTTTGTGAATTTTACTGGAACTGCTGCTTTGATTTGTTTACTTCACACATTGAGAGTGTTTCGTTTTCTCCATTTTTAAAAAAATGATTATTTTGTTTTGTTTTGCTGTTTGTAATTAGCTAATGAGCCTCCATGCTATAGTGGTTTAAACACTGGGCTAGGACTCTTGGGAGATCGGGGCTGGAATCTTTGCTTCACCATGGAACCCCGTGGGGTGACCTTGGGTAAGTCACACTCTCTTAGCCTCAAACAAGGCAAAGGCAAACTTCCTGTGAACAGAATTTACCAAGAAAACTCTGTGATAGCCTTAGGATCACCATAAGTCAAAAATGACTGGAAGGCACACAACAGCAACAATATTAGCCATCCTGGAATTTTTCAGTAGAAAAGAGTGACATACAGTGGCCATGAAAATGTAAATTAATGTCATACATGGTTCATACTGGTTTTGTAACTTTTATCCATAATTCCTTCCCACTCCCCAATATTTTATAGTGGGTATGGAACCATGCCTGCAGGAAGGGAGCTTGTACATTTATATTTTCAGTAATTTCACTAATGTATCTTTTCAAGACTCAGCCCATTCACAGAAAAGAGTATTACCATGTGAATGTAAATACATATTCCAGCCAAATCCTCAGTTGATTTAGAATTTTGTGCACATGACCTTTCAGTCGTTCACAAGTAGTTGTAGCTTGTGGAAAAGGCTGAAATGTTCTCTTTAATGATAATTTCTGTTTCTTCATAGTAGTTGCTGTTACTGCATCCCATTTCCCTTCTTGTATTCATTGTTGAGGTGCAGCGTATGTGTAATTGGCTGTCTAGCTTTCACTCCTTCTTTTGTCTTACTGTATTTATTGAACTTTTCACTGTAGCTGTAATATTGTGAGCACTATGGAGACACCTCACAGTCAGGCACCAGCTTCTTAGTCCCTTCCACCCCAACTATAATGGCAGGTGAGGAACATCTCAGGCTCTGAGATTTCAGGATCCAAAATCTGAGATGTAGGGATGTCCTTGCTGATATTAGAGAGGCACACTCTGGTAATTAAGCATGATGCATTACATGTCAAACACAATTGCTCAGAGCATGCATTCAAATAGAAGAAACAATGTCTAACAAATTCTGTAGTTGGAAATTTATTTTCCAAACGCTTGACAGAAAAAAAAATCCGTAAAAACAAAAGCCCAATTTTTTTGTCAGCTCTCTTGTTAACAGTTATCGAAGCCCTGCTTTTAACAGCTCCGTGGGTCTTGTAGAACAGCCAAAGGAAATTATTAAGCAAAAGGATATTTTCCAATCTACAGTTTTGATAGGTAATTTCTGGTATCCCTCCCTGGCCCCACTTTTGATTTTAAAGCAGGGTTGTGGAACCCTCCATCGCCCACTGATATTGGTGGTAGAGATGATGATGATGATGATGGCGACAGTGATGATGTGTTAAATATAATAACAATAGTGGCATTATTATAATCATCATATATTTTGGAGAGGACATTGATGGAGATAATGATAATAATGATGCAGTATTATCATAATCATAGTCATCACTACCACTAGACTACCAGGGAAATCCAGTCTCTACATGTCTAGTTGGAACCACATCCTATTCACTTTAACTGTGGAGAATGGCAGAGTGCCAGAGGACTGGAGATGAGCAAATGTTGTCCCTCTTTTCAAAAGGGGCAAAAAAGAAGATCTTAGGAACTACTGACCAATCAGCCTGACCTCAATATCAGGAAAAATAATAGGATGGATTCTCAAGAAGCTTGTTTGCAAGTTTCTGGGTGACAATGCAGTGATTAGTAGGAACTAGCACAGGTTTCTCAAGAACAAATCATGCCAAACTGTCTTATATCTTTTTTTAAAATCAGGTCACTAGTTTCGTAGGTGGTAGGAATGCTGTGGGTGTTGTATATCTGGATTTCAGCAAAGCATTTGATGAAGTCTTCCATGATATCTTGGTTAGCAAGCTGATTAAATATGGAATAAATGGAAGCGCCATCAGATGGATCCAAAATTGTGTTCAGAGTGTCACCATTAATGGCTGCATTTCAAACTGGAAAAAAGTTTTGTGCAAAGTGCTGCAGGGTTCTTGCTCTGGGGCCATGACTCTTCAACATTTTCATCAATAACTTAGATGATGGGATAGAAGGAATCCTTATCAAGTTTGCAGAAGATATGAAGTTGGGAGGGGTAGCTAACTTGTATGGCTCTTGGAAAAATGGAAGATAGGAACAGAATTCAAAAGGATCTCAAACTAGAAAATTGGGTTAAAACTAATAGACTGAACTTAAGTAGAGACAAATGCAGAATTGTACATTTAAGGCACAAAAACCAAATGAACAGCTATTGAATGGGGGATACACACGTGAAAAGAATATAGTTGATTATAAGTTGAGCATGACCCAGCAGTGTGATGCTGCAGGAAAAAAAGGCAAATAAAATTTTAGCTTGCATTAAGTAGAAACATAGTTTCCAAGTCAAGGGAAGTAATGGTCCCACTTTATTTTGTGTTAGTCAGTTTTTATCTGCATTCAGTTCTGTGCAGCTTATTTTAAGAACAGGAACAAGACATGTTGGAGTAGATTCAGCGAATGGCAGTGAGGATGATAAGAGATACAGAATACAAAACATGAGGAAAAGTTGAAGAGTTAGGCCTGTTCACCCTGATGAAGAGAAGATTGAGTGACATGATTGCACTCTTTAAATACCTAAAGAGTTGCCACAGAGAGAAGGGGGTAACCTCTTTGCTGTTGCCCAAGAGGGTAGAACCAGGTCTAATGGTTTTAAGCCAGAGGAAGTTTGGACTGAAAATTAGAGGGAACTTCTTGATGGTAAGAGTGGTTGAACAGTGGAACCAATTACCTAAAGAGGTGGTAGAGTCTCTTTCTCTCACCGTCTTTAAGAAGAGGCTGGACAGCTATCTGTTGGGTGTGCTCTAGCTGGAGTCCCTGCATTGGAGAGGGTAGACTCTATGGCCTGTGGGGTCCCTTTGAACTCTGTGTTTCTCTGATTCTATTATAACTTTAAAATGCTGGGAATTTAACATATTCCACCCATAGTATCAAGGAGTTTTTGGTGGGAGCAGGGGGAGAGGAAGGTTCTCTCTTGTGGCTCACAGGGAAAAAATTGCACTGAGTGCTTAACACATAAATAGTGTGAATTTTTATAGCTAGTCCTGGATGTGAAGAACTGGAAATATATAAACATTTTGTTTGTTTGACACTTTGTGGCCTTGTCCTAGGCATGTTTATTGTATTTGAGAGAACACTGTTAGCAATAATTGCAGGGAGATTATGTACCTGATTAATCTTCCTTAGGATAGCATAACAGCAGTTCTCTGAGCAGCTTGCAGGAATGATAAAATATAAGAATACAACGAGGGGGGGGCTTTAAAAATTTTACTGTAAAAGAATTTTACAGAACACATGCCTAACCAAGGACAGAGAGCGGTATTACAGTTTTAGCTCCCAGCAGCCTACAGATCAAAGCCTAATGAAAGAAAAACATTTTCACAGCCCTCTTAAAAGAAGTAATTTATAATGGAGTTGGCTTATCTTGGAGGGAATTTTATAAACCAAGAATCAGCTCCAGAAATGTTCTATTTCCAGTATTCATCTGTTTTTATACCAGAAGGGTGGTAGTGCCTTCTGAGTTCACACAGTCTTACAGCTTCGCACAGGATTACTTCCTAAGCAGGTGCATGTAATTGTAAAAAACAGCTGTATATGCCTATGCAGTATGTCTGTTTTATTGTATGTTCAGGCATCGGGAAGCTTCAGCTGGTTGGGACATGGGAGAGGGACTTCTTGGTGGCTCCTCTCAGGTTCTATAACCCCCTTCCTACAGCAGCTAAGTTCGCTTCTTCCTTTTTGTCCCTTTTGCTGGCAGGTGAACTTTCAACAGGGCTTTTGAGAATTGATTGCTCTTGGAGAAAGGGCTTTAATAACGTGATGTATTGTCTGTGTTTGTTGTGTTTTTTATTTTTTTTAAATGATTATTTTTAAATTGCGTTTAATCCGAGTGATAGCTTAATGTAGTTAAACGTAAATGTAATTTTAATATTTGTATGGTGTAGAGGGCCAGTGTGGTGTAGTGGTTTGAGTGTTGAACTAGGGTTTTAGGAGACCAGGGTTAAAATCCCTGCTCAGCCATGGGAACCTACTGGGTAACCTTGGATAAGTCACACTCTCTCAGTCTCAGAGGAGGGCCATGGCAAACCTCCTTTGAATGAATTCTGCCAAGAAAACTCTGTGATATGTTTGCCTTACGGTTGCTGTGAGTCAGAAATGACTTGAAGGCATACCAAAGCAAACAAATGGTGCAAACTTTTATCTTTACCACTTTTAATGTTTATAAGCTGCCATGGCTGGGAAAATGTGGGAGATAGATAGCCAGCCAGTGTACCTGTATACAGAAAAATAGACAAATGAACTACAAGCATATCTTTTTACACATTTTATTTCTTCTTTACATCTAGGAAAACCATTGCTGCATATTTAATTATTATTAATAGTTCTACAATAAAGAAGGAGACTGGCCATCTCTCTTTCTTTCTGCTGTTGCTCTGAGCCCATGAAGTTTGATCGCTGAAACCTGTCTTGCATACAAAGAGAATTGAGAAGGTGTGCAATTTGAGGGCATAAAAATCCTGGCTTGTACTTTGTACTTACCAGTACTAAAGTACCGGATTATCCTAAGAAGAGACTGGCTGAGGACTAAATGAATTTTGTTCTGTAGTGAAGACAGTACTTGAGTTATCTGTGGAACTCTAGTTCAGGGAAGTGGACTGTATTAGCAGAATTCTAAGTACATATTAGTTAATCAAGCCTCTCACGGTGAAGCTCCTTTTTACAGTCTTTATACATCCATTTAGCCTCCATTTTCATCTTACCCCTGTGTAGTTGGATTTTTTTTTTGCAGCAGCATCATTGAGAAGGTGAAGGAGGGCTAGAGAACAAACTTTGGTGTTGGGTTGCTGCAGAATGTCTGCTATAAACAATGCAGTAAACAAAGTCTGACTTGGAAAACAATGGGATTCTACTCTAACTAGCCCTACTACACCCACATATGCCTGCCTAGAATAGGCACAGTAAGCAACAGCTGCCTCCAGAATCCCTTGCTGAGCAGCAAAACAGAGAGAAAAAGAAGGAGCAGATAAACTTGCTTCACAGTTACCCAGAATACAATAAAAATACACAGATCTGGAAGTCTCACCAACAAAATGGAAATCATAAAGAAAGTGGAGGCTTCTTGTGATCTGTGTGTGCGCGCACACACACATATATGCACCTTCAAGTCACCTGTTGATGTGTGGTGACTGGATGAATTTCATAGGGTTTTATTAGGCAAGGAATATTTGGAGGTGGGTTTGCCAGTTCCTTCCTATGAAATAGAGCCTAGAATACTTGGTGTTCATTGGCGGTCTCCTATCCAAGCGCTTACCAGGGCTTGGTCCTGCTTAGTTTCCAAAATCAGATAGAATCTGGTGCCTGATGGCTTTCTTTATTTATGTAGGGCTTCCCTGAGCAGGTTGTTTAATTTCACATGTGCATATAAATTTGCTGAAAAATCAGGAACCTCTCATCTTATTTGTGGTGTAGGAACTTATTCTTTCCATGTTATTTCTGACTTTTGTATCAAATTTTCTGTTAAACAAGTAATGCTCATGGACACATAAACAAGTAATGTTCATGAATGCATCTGCTTCTTTAATTAAGATATGCCTGTATCTCGCCAAACCAGGGTTCCTTAAGAGGGACCCATGAAAAAGTTGTATGAAATTGATGACTGCTTAATGCACATGCTAATTTGCATTTTTCTGGGTCCAGTTACATTCCATCTCACTCCTGCAACTGTGTAAACCATTGGAAAAAATGGGTTCATATCCATGAAAGCTCATGTGAAAGTAAAAACCAGTTAGTCTTAAAGGTAATGCCACATTTCTTTTGTGTTTTCATTTTTTCTCATCCTCCTCCTCCTTTCTACCTTTTTATGCTGCAAGAGACTAACACGACAACTTCCTTGAAAACTACAACGGTGGAAAGCACCAGATTTAGCCAGATGGAATGGAAGTCCATCAGTCTCTTGAAAAGAATTGTCCTGGTACAGACAGACTTCACCTTTCAGAATAAGTGCAAACAGCAAGACTTCATTTCTAAGAAACTAAAGATGAAAAATCCACTACAGACAACCTGTCACGCAAATTACAGTGACAAAATGTGCCACATCTTCTCCAGGAAACTACTTAACCTTCTCATCAGCATCCTATACAACAAACAAGAGAAGATCAAAAAGGAAATCTCAGTCTTGGAACTATGCATAAAGAATCACCAGTCCTCTACATAAGAGAACAGTAGACAGGAGCCCTGGTGGCGCAGTGGTTAAAATGCCAGTACTGCAAGCCACAAGGTTGTGAGATCGATCCTGCCGGGCTCCAAGGTTGACTCAGCCTTCCATCCTTTCGCAGGTCGGTAAAATGAGTACCCAGCTTGTTGGGGGCATGTATAGAAATGTTTAGAAATACATGCTATTTGTAAGTTGTTCGCCGCCTCGATCCATATGGAGAGGCGGGATACAAATAAATAATAAATTAAAAAATTAAAAAAATAAAATTGTTCTAGAACAGGGGGAAACGGGAAAAGAAGGAAGGAAGGAAGGAAGGAAACTTTCTCTCTTATTACAGGCCCCAGTGGCCCACAACAAAAACACCAACTTAGACAATAATATTGCAAACCTCTCCAGGCACACACTAAGCCAGGTAGGGGAGTCTGTCCTATCGTGAGGCCTATCCTTCTACCCCTCAAAACCAACACACGATTCAGTTCTGTCGGAGCCTGGAGGCTTTCTTCCACTGTCTATGACTCAAGAAATAGTTCAGGGCGAGTGACGCCAGCCAGGACAATAGCTCACAAACATCATCTCAGCCAGACCGCATGACAATGGGCACTGCACCAACACACAAGAATATGTTTCCAAGTGCTGTAAAAAGAAGAACTCTACATGGATCCTTCCAGAAGGCCAGAACATGGACTTAGAACTCTCCATATATTGCTTTCATTATAGTACCCAACCTGAAATAATTAACTAGAGACATTGTTTACCACACAGTCTCAAGACAAATGGAAAGAGATGCCATCCACAGTTTCAGAAACAATCCTAACATCATTGTACAACAGGCTGACAAAGGGGAAGCTGTGGTCATCATGAACAAGGCAAACTACATACAGGAGACACCACATTTTACAGAATCCTCTCCCAAAGATCCCATTGATAAATATCTGAAGGAAATGTTAATCCTGGAATATCTTGTTCTGCCTTGTGGTTTTCCTTGTGTATGTGGGAAGGCTGAAAGCAAGCTTGACCAAGATCCAAGACAGAAATTAATACCTGATAGTTGCGGCTTTTGAATAGCTATGCATCATAGCTTTATAGTGAATGTGGTTTCCTGAAAGCTTTATTTATGACAGTAAGCTTTACCCAAGCTCGGCTGCCATCTGATGGAAATAGTACATTGACAAATATTTCTGTTAACATCTTGCAAGAAACATTTCATTCACTCTTTTGCCACAATGCTTCTTTCCAGCCTCCTTCTAATGCCTGCTCATTTTGGCTTCATTTCCCCCCAAACCTCTCCCCTGAGAAGCCACTGCACACATATGAAAAATTGATCGTCTCCCCCCCCCGCTTTCTCTTGAGTTTTGGTTGGAGAAATGTGCTCCCCCCACTTTTACTCCCCTCTGGAGACATACACTTTGCGTTTCATTTATATGCTGTGCTTTTAAAGCCGTGTCTCCAACCACCTTTCATTTTGTCAAATTTCTGCTCGTTTATTCCTTTTCCAAGCTTGGTAACACTATCTCCTGATAAATGGGAAAGACATAGGTCACAGTATATGCCACCCCTGAAACCATCGATTAGCAATTTCTAAGGGAAGAAAAATTTCTCCATGGAATTACATAATTTGATTTTTCAAAACATTGTTCTGTGAGATTTCAGAATAATGTATTTGGGACACCTTTGCATTTTTAGACAGGCTTCTGTCTGTTTCACCACTTAAGTGCTTTATCATTCTCTTCCCACCTCTGCCCCTGAATTTACTGTTCACAAAGGAGAAAAAGAGTGACATTTCTTATCACCTTGGAAGGGCTTTGCAAGAATTAAAATCCTTGCAACGCTTTTGGGGAATGAGTAGGCCTCATCTTTCCTCCTTCACAAGTGGGAACTCTCAAGCCCAGAAGTGACTTTGGCAAGGTCATTAAAAGTGAGTCTGTTGCAAAGCACTCTTGAATTCCAGTTTCTCTCAAGTGGAAGGCTTGAATAAACATTTATCTTCAAATTCTTAGGATTCAGCTAGGGCATGGAAGGTACAGTGGCCTCTTTCTTTCTTTTTTTATAAATGTTAAAGGGTTTGGAGCAGGGTTTTTTTAAAAAAATGGGCTTGTTTTATTTGTCTCCATTTCTTTTTTTTTTGAACAATATAATTACAATAGAAGGCTAGATTTTTGTCATGTGCTCCATTGTGAATGTGAATATTTAATTAGGTTAATCCACTTTACTTGCTTGGGTAACTCTTCTTTGGTTTACCATTTTCAAATACTACAGTGCTTCTTGAGGAGAGCCAGCTTGGTGTAGGAGTTTGAGTGTTGAAGCAGGACACTAAGAGACCAGGGTGCAAATCACCACTCCAGCTGTGGAAACATACTGGTTGACCTTGGGCAAGTCACATTCAGCCTCAGAGTAAGCAAAAAGCAACCGCCCCCTAAAAAATCTTGCCAAGAAAACCCTGAGATGGGTTTGTCTTAGAGTTGCTGTAAGTCAGAAATGACTTGAAGGCACACAACACACAACAGTAATCCTTCTTGAGCTGTCTTATGGGAGGAATTAGAATTACTTTCTTATAGCATGCTAGGGACTGGCACCATATTTGAATCGATTGGCTATGTTTGTTTCTTTCTGTCTTGGCAAATCTTTAGGATCTGTGAGTGGGTGGCTTGTGAACTGGCACTAGCCAACTGACCACTGCTCTGAGTAATACTGGGTTAGTAGACATTTGTAGAATTTCATACACTCATGTTTTGGAGTCAAAGAAATCTTTTTGTGTTTCTGTCAAAACTGGTGAAATTTTGAATGAACTGATTTTATATAGCATGATCACAGCTGATAGTGTTTCCTTATACATAAAATTATTTGAACCTCACCTTAGGCATGCTTCTGTGCAAAATCTTCCATCTCTATTAACACAAATTAAAGCAGAGACCTTGTATACAACAGCAAAGTGTCATCACGGTCTGGAAAATTATATAGTTGATCTACCTAAAAGCCTATGTTTTTTCAGAAGTACAAACCATGGAGTTCAATGGGAATTACTCCCAAGTATGTGTATGTGTTTGTAAGATAACAATTTTTTGTTGCTTTGGCAGTAGTGGGTCCAAGAGACAGTTTTGTGTACCTGGGACCCTTTCGAGGCTGCAGAATAAATGGAGAAAACTTTGCTCAAAATATATTCCATCTATTAGTACTGTCAAAAGTGCTCCCAAAGTGACTTCCTTTACTGCAAGATAAAGTAATAGAACAAATAGCTTTGACTATGCGAAAGTCTACTACTATGGAAGTCTACTTCTGGTTTTGGAAAATAGAATTTAAAATAGTTAAGTAGTGGAGTGAAGGGCTTCAACCTGCTTAAAATTGAGTTGCTTATGTGGAGGCTGACAGAAGAGGCAATTAAACTTTATTTGTCCAGAAAAGGGCAGTGTGTGTTTGTTTATGGGGCAGCGGTAAGGGTCACAAGAACTGATTTAGGGGACTGAGTGGAGTCCCCTCATTTTAAAGTGAATTCTGTTATGTGGGGGTTAAAACAGGCACCCTTTGCAGTGTTATTTGGACGGTGTCTACATTTGCTTTTCAGTGGATTTTTAGAAAATATATCTGGGGAGAGGATAGCTGAAGTTCTTCTTCGTGGTCTCTGTGCCTTCATACACTAGGAGCTTTAGCGCCTGCGCGGTAGCGTTCGGAAACTTCTAGAGCTTGTTCGCTTGGCGGGAACCCCTCCCCCACGCCGGTACTGCGCATGCTCCTCCCGCCGAGCAACGGTCTCTCCTCAGTTCTTTCTCGTCCGCCGCCGCGTACGGAAGGTTCTTCAGTTTGTTCCTCTCACGTTGTGCTTGGCTTGCTGTTTTTTCACGGTTTTACGGACTTTCGGACTGTCTTTGACCTCTCTTCGGACTCCCCCTTCGGCTTTCGTCTTTTTGGATTTCGGAGTTTGGCGTTTCTTCGTCTTATGTCCGCGCTCTTTAAGAAGTGCGTGTCCTGCGGCCGCAAGGTTGCCCTCAACGACGGCCATAAGGAGTGTCTCTTCTGTTTGGGCGAGTCCCACAATATCCGGACTTGCCAAATTTGTAGGGATTTTACTCCCCAAACTCTTCGCAACCGCTCCGCGAGACTCAAATCTTTTTGTTGGGAGCAGTCTCTGCGGGCGATAGACGAGACCTCCACTTCCAAGATGGCCGACAAGAAGACGACCACGCCATCGACGGTATCGGCGGCTGCCGTTCCGTCCACCTCGTCGGTATCGGGCTCGGTACCGGCGAAACGCCGATCTCGGCGTTACCGAGGATCCCGAAGCTGTCGGCGGCTGCCAAGTCAGCTAAAGGATCCTCGACGGCGAGGAAGGCTGAGGCTCCCCTTACGGAGACGCCTGCAAAAAAGCGCCCTGCTCCGGACGGAGGCAAGGGCAAGGAGAAGGAGAAGAAGAAGAAGAAGAAGGAAAAGAAGCGCTCCCCGGCTGGGGACGCTCAACCTCCTACTCCTCCTCCTACTCAGCAGCCTTCCAAAGGGCGAGGCGAGTCCGTCGACCTCTCGGAGGATGAGATCGAGGACGTTCCCCAACAGCGCCCGGACTCGCCTGTGGCAGACCCTCCAACCCTGGTGGAGGAGCGCCACCGCCCTCTTAGCCGTCGCAGGTCGGCCGACCTGCAGCAGAGAGAGCCCTCTGCTTCTCCGGAGCGGCGTTCGACCTCCTTCAGGTCCCGGTCCCGCTCTTCCGAGCGTCCGGTGGCCTCGCCGCCTCCGAGGGAGACAAGAGAGGAACAACCTCGCTCGTCTGCCTCAAGATACACCTCGGCGTCCTACGTGGCCAGGTACGCGAGGGAATCTGAGTGGAGAGAGCGCCCGGCCTCCTATCGGTCCCATTCGCCATCGTACCGGGATCGGTACCATCGTGGCCCGAGTCGCTGGGAGACCTTCCGGAGGTCCCGGTCACCTCGTCGACAGCGCGAATCGCGCTCGCCTAGAGGGGACGAGGCTCGGTACCGTCGACGCCGAAGCCGATCTCCGTCGGACCGCCGCTCCTTCAGCCGCTCTCCCTCCCCTCGATATCATAGGGCGAGGGAGCCTTCACCACGGTATCGGGCGATATCGCCACCTCCTAGGGTCACGGCAACGGCGACGCGCCCTACGGAGTCGGTGGTGACTGAGCGGGCTACGACGACGTCAGCCTGCCAGACTACCCCGGTCACCACCAAGAGGGTGAAGTCCGTGGTCAGCCATCCCAAGCGGGACGCTGCTGCTACCACCGCCCCGGCTGCGGAGAAGCCTAGGAAGGCAACACCTGCGGCGACTACGAAGGAGCCGGAGAGCGAGCGGCGAGAGGACTCACCGAGCTCGGAGTCGTACGACTCGAGTGCGGAGTCTGAGGTGTCTGAGGCGGCCTCCCAGGAGTCTCCTCCGTTGGGATTCGGGGACCCGATCCCAGATTCTGCTCCAGAGGACGTCCACCAGTTCTCTGCGATGCTGCTCCGCATGGCCACTACCCTCGGCCTTAAGATCGCCGATGCGGAGCCGGAGGATGACGATCCAGCCTTCTCCGTTTTCGAGGAGAAGCGACCTTCCACGGCCCCGCTGCCTCTCCTGCCCCGGGTATCCAGACTGGTGAAGGCCGCCTGGGATAGACCGGCCTCGGCGCAGCCGATACCGCAGCGGTTAGAACACCTCTACAGGGTGCAGAAGGATAACGCCGGTTATCTATTTAATCACCCTGCACCGAACTCTGTGGTCGTCGAGTCCGCGCAGACGAAAGGCTCCGGCAGGCAACACACCACCCCGCCGGACAAAGAGGGCAGGAAGTTGGACGCCTACGCAAGGAGGTTCTATTCGGCTGCCTCCTTGCAGATCAGGCTGTCCAACACTCAGGCTTGCCTCGCGGCATACCTGAAGAAGGTGCTCGATCGCCTGCAACCAGCGATGGAAGCGGTACCGGAGGACATCCGCCAAGCCTCCTCCGTGATCTTCAATGAGGCTATCTCCATCGCTCGGCACCAGATGGCCTCCTCCCGGCACGCAGTGGAGATCGCCTCCCGGGTCATGGCGGATCCGTCGGCCTCCGCCGCCATGCTTGGCTTCGACCGGCCGACATCCAGGAGGACACCAGAAGGAGGATTGAAGATCTCCCCTTCGACGGTGAAGGCCTATTCAATTCGTCCACAGACGAAGCTTTGGACAATCTCGTCAAGGCGAGACTGACCGCAAAAAAGATCGGGCTGCAGCCGGCCACGCAGACCCGCAGGGCCTCCACCTTCCGACCATCCTGGCGACGATCTTCCACCTCGTCGTTCCAGCGTTCGGCCCAGTCTGGACAGTCGAGACCGTCCTCCGGCTCATCGGCCAGACGCACGATTAGGCGGCGCCCGCCTTCGTCGAAGAAGTCCTCCTCCGAGACAAAGTCTCGGTTTTGACGTGCCTGGCAGGACCCGCCAATACCCACTCTTCAGCCTACCATCAGCGCTCGGAGACCGACCGACTCTCGCTCGACACCTAGCGGAGTGGCAGTATGTCACTACGGACTCTTGGGTGCTTTCCATCGTCCGTCTTGGCTACGCCATCGAGTTTCTCGATATTCCTCCTCGCGGCGTTTATTACTCCACGCCGTCGAGTCCGGCCCTCCTGGAAGAGATCCAATCCCTCCTCCAGAAAGGGGCGATCGAGCGGCTCCCGCAAGAGGCCAAGACCACCGGCTTCTTCTCCAGGTACTTCACGGTACCGAAAGCCGACGGTACCCTCCGGCCGATCCTAGACCTCAGAGGGGTGAACTACTACATCCGCCCCAAAAGGTTCAAGATGGTCACGATACCGTCGATCCTACCCTTCCTACATCGAGGGGACTGGTTCGCCTCCATCGATCTCCGAGACGCATACTTCCATATCGCCATTCGCCCGCAGCACAGACGGTACCTCCGCTTCGCAGTCGACGACACCTGTTACCAGTACAAGGTGCTGCCGTTCGGACTCTCGACTGCCCCAAGGGTCTTCACCAAGTGCATGGCCCCGGTGGTATCCTACCTGCGGACGAAGGGCGCTTCCGTCTTCCCCTACCTCGACGATTGGCTGTTGGTGGCGTCCTGCAAACAGAGACTTTACCACGACGTCCACATGACGTTGTCACTCCTGACCCGCCTTGGTCTACGAGTGAATCCGAAGAAGTCCCACCTCGAGCCGGCGAGGATCTTGGACTTCATCGGGGCGACGCTCGACTCGACCTCCGCCAGGGCGTACCTACCAGAGTCTCGAGCACAAACTTTGATCCGGGCCGCCGCTCACGCTCGTACGGCCCCGACGTTATCTGCGAGAAGCGTCCAGCAGCTCTTGGGCTACATGGCTGCGACGACCGCTGTGACATATCTCGCCAGGCTGAGAGCAAGACCTCTTCAACACTGGTTCGTCCGCATATTCGACCCCCTGCGAGACGAACAGACACTCCGACTGCAGCTGCCGGGAGACGTCCGCTCATCCCTCTGATGGTGGCAGTCGCGACGCAATCTCATGTCGGGGATGCCTTTCCAACAGCCGACACCGAAGGTGACGGTAACGACCGACGCCTCCCTGTATGGATGGGGTGCCCACTGCGGCGATCTCAGAGTCCGCGACAGATGGACCGACGACGAGACCGCTCTCCATATCAACGCGCTGGAGCTGCTTGCCGTCTGGAAAGCCCTACGGGCGTTCCGCCATGCCGTGGCGGGGCGCACGGTCCTGATTCTGACGGACAACACCACCGCCGTCTGCTACATCAACAGACAAGGTGGGACTCATTCCACGACCCTGCTCGACATCGCGCTCGGCCTGTGGGAATGGTGCATTCGCCTGCACACGCATCCCGTGGCGGTTCACCTGGCCGGGCAGGAGAACACCACGGCAGACGCCCTCAGCAGGGACACCTCATCCCATCACGAATGGTCTCTCTCCGGAGAGGCGTTCAGACTGATTCGGGACCGCTGGGGCGAACCATCGATCGACCTCTTCGCGACCAGGGAAAACGCGAAGTGTCGCCGATTCTGTTCCAGAGCGGGCCACGATCGTGCCTCCATCGGGGACGCTTTCCAGTTTCCGTGGACCGGGGAACTCCTCTACGCGTTCCCGCCGTTCCCGCTGCTCGGCCGGACGATATCGAAGATCCTCGCCGACCGAGCCGACGCGATCCTGGTAGCCCCGTACTGGCCGAGGCAACATTGGTTCGCACCCCTGCTACAAGCCGCGCGAGACGACCTGCTCCGGTTGCCACCAACACCGGACCTGCTCTCCCACTCCGGCGGCCGAGTCCTCCATCCGGACCTGCCACGCCTGGCCCTCCATGCCTGGAGGATATCGCACTAGACGATCCCGTGCTCGGTACCGTCCTCGTCGCGGCCAGGAAGGAATCCACCCGTCGCAACTATCAATACAAGTGGCGACGCTTCCTGACCTTCGCTAACGAGAGGAGTGAGCCGGTATCGCCCGCGGGGCTCTCGACCGTCCTGCACTTCCTCCTGCACCTCCGGCAACAGGGCCTGGCGTTTCCATCCCTGAAGGTGTATCTCTCCGCGATCGTGGCATACCAACCGCCACGATCTCCTGCCTCGGCCTTCTTCAGGAACGATACCGTTAAGCGGTTCCTGAAAGGACTTCATCATCTCTACCCGCCGGTATCGCCGCCGCTACCGCCGTGGTCCCTCTCGCTGGTGCTCTCGCAGCTGACGAAGCCGCCCTTCGAGCCGATGGCGACCTCGGATGACAGGCTCCTGACAATGAAAACTGCCTTCCTGGTAGCGGTGACCTCAGCGAGGCGAGCGGGTGAGATCACAGCTCTTCGTTCCGATGAGCCCTTCACGGTCTTCCACAGGGACAAGGTGGTCCTGAGACCTGACATCTCGTTCCTGCCAAAGGTGGTGTCCAGTTTCCATCTCAACCAGGATATCATCCTGCCTGCCTTCTTCCCGAACCCGACGACACCGTTGGAGCGGTCCCTCCACTCCCTGGACGTGCGTCGGGCATTGGCTTTCTACAAGGACAGGACTGCTTCCTTCCGACAGACGCCGCATCTCTTTGTTTGCTATGGGCGACGTCGGAGGGGCCTAAAAGTGTCCACCCAGCGCTTCTCCAAGTGGGTGGTGAGGACTATTGAACTGGCGTACGAGCTCGCGAGGAAGCCTCCGCCAGTCCTGCTTCGAGCCCACTCCACCAGAGCTGTGGCTACTTCTGTGGCCCTCCTGCGAGGAGTTGACCTGCATGAACTCTGCCGTGTGGCGACCTGGTCTCAACCATCGACCTTCGTGCGCCACTACAGGCTCGACTGCCGGTCGCGCAGAGATGCCCGGTTTGGACGTGAGGTGTTGGCTTCCGTGCTGTAGGACCTGACCCGCCGTCCGACCGGTAAGCTACACAGTCTCCTAGTGTATGAAGGCACAGAGACCACGAAGAAGAAGAACAGGTTGCTTACCTGTAACTGTGGTTCTTCGAGTGGTCATCTGTGCCATCATACACACCCGCCCTTCCTCCCCTCTTTCTCAGGTCCCTGTAGGTTCTACGGCGGACGACAGAACTGAGGAGAGACCGTTGCTCGGCGGGAGGAGCATGCGCAGTACCGGCGTGGGGGAGGGGTTCCCGCCAAGCGAACAAGCTCTAGAAGTTTCCGAACGCTACCGCGCAGGCGCTAAAGCTCCTAGTGTATGATGGCACAGATGACCACTCGAAGAACCACAGTTACAGGTAAGCAACCTGTTCATCTCCCTCATTCTGTGTTCTACAGCAGTGCAGCTTCAAGTAAGATACAGAATAGATTTCTTTCTAATTTGGTAAGTCAAACAAAACCAGTTCTTCTAGAGAATGAAAAATAATATTTTTAGATGCATTCTGATGGTTGCTTTTGCAATAGCAAAAATTATTTTGATTTACACTTATACTTTTTAATTTGAAATGTTGCTTCTGATCATTAATTGAATTATAAGTGACCGCTGTGAATTTCAGTGGGGTTTTTTCCATCTCATGAACTAGCATGACTATTCTTGTTTACTATATTTAGCTGTTCAGGGCAGAATCTGTCATCAAAGTAACATGATTTTCTGTCACATGAGGAAGTATTTTGTATTGTGAGGGTCTCATTCCTCTACTGGATTAAATTACACAACTTGGCTTCAGTTATCTTTTTAGGTAAAAATGTCAGCTAATTTTTTTTTTCTGATGTTAACAATATAAAACTTTTTTCTTTACTCTGGCTACTTGGCTTTGGAGTACTCTGTATATTTTAGCCAAGGTAAGAAACAGATCGAAGTTACAACCAACTTTTGTGTGTGTGTGTGTGTGTATGTGTGTGTGTTTGTTTGTTTAGAAATGAGGGTGAGGCATTGCTTTTTTGTCCCAGGATGCTTCGTGTATTTTTGTGCCGTCACCAGGTACCAGTGACTGATTCACTCAGTTTGCAAACTTTGCTGTATGACTGGGTCTGAGCAGTAGACCTAATGAACGTAACATCTGACCTAATTTAGAGACTTTTCTGATTGTACTTCCACCTCTTGCTTTTTTTACAACTTAGTCTGATGTTAGTCCTGGAGCACTCAGAAACTTGCACAGTCTTGTAGCATTTGTAACATTTGCAGTATGTGCAACTTGTAGCATTTTGGTTGGTCCTAATGCAGGTGTTGGTCCTAATAAAAGTATTTCCCAATTGGGGATTTGGGATTTACTTATTTTACCACTGTTGTTGTTTGCTGCCAAATCAACTTCAACCCATGGCAATCCTAGGAATGACAGAACTCTCAGATACTCTGTGATCAACAGCCCTGCTCATATCATGTAAATTCAAGGTTGTGGTTTCCTTCATTGAATCAATTCAGATGTAATACAGTCTTCCTTTTTTCCTATTGCCTTCCATTTTACCAAGCATGGTAATCTGTTCCAAGCCATTTTGTTTCATACTTTAACCACTGCACAGCGTATTTAGTTTACCAGGTACTTACTTGTTTCACACTGGTTTAGATTTGACCTGCTAATTTAATCTGGTATCCTTTTATTATGGCTAAATTACTGAAATAAATCAATGTTACAATTGATACTGTGGCTATTACTGTGGAGTACTTGATAACGCTTTTTAGTGTGGTTCCTTGGTTATCAACCTTGTTTTCATGCATTTGGACTTCTGCCCTCTACTGGGTGGAATTAAACCTTTTTTTCTTTGTATTTCTTTGTATTAAGAAGAGCTTCTAAATGGTTTTTGTTTTTTTGTTTTAACCAAAAGACAGCAGTAAAGTATTCCTGCTGATAGTAGTATCAGTGGAAATTTCATTAGGGCATGATCACTCCATATTATCTTTGTCCCATAAACATGCTACATGTTCCTTTTTTCTCTAGTATATTTCTACAGTCATGGAGAGTTGCACAAATTGCATTTAAGCCACAAGGATCACAGAGGTAAATTTACAGAATGACTTGCATATAATTAAAACTATACATCTGTTTATACAAGGATTTTGTTCAACAGATTTTCAAAAAGTTTTTATACTTTTAAAACCATTTTTTGTGGCTCTAACTCCAATATGGGAAAGGCCAAAAGGGATTTCTGACAACCTAAGGAAGCAAAGTGGAAACTGCTCATGGTTGAGTTCTGTCCAACTCTATGCAGCTGGACTTACACTTCCTCTCTCCCTTCTTGTCCCTCAGCTTTTCCAAATCTGATACAGATGGTCCACCACCCCTTGGAACGGCTTGAGGAGGGGACTTGTGGGAATCTGCAGAGGGGAAGGGAAATCTGGTCCACTGGCAGAGGACACTATTGGCTTTCGCAGAATTCCTTTACTGCAAGATAAAGTAATAGAACAAATAGCTTTGACTATGCGAAAACATTCAAAACTGAAGAGAACATACAGCCGTTTGATTTCCGCAAAGCTCTTGTTCTGCTTCAGACAAGGATTTCATCTCAAATGGAAGATGGCCTCATAATAGAATGTAGAGGACAGTATGGAAGTTATTCCTAAGTGAAAAATATTTCTCCATTCATTTGCTAATATGTCTTTCTAACTGCTGTTATCAGTCAAGTTCTCTTACTTTTGAGTTTAATGGAATAACATATTAACACTTGCTGTCAAAATAGGAAGCACAACTCTTGAGCTGCTCTCCTAGAACCACTGTAGAATTTTCATTCCCAGGAGAAATAGATTAAGTCGGTTCACACTGATACTAGTGATGGTTTACACCTGAAGCTTGCAGCTTTATGGTTTTAATTTCACTGCTAAACATGAGGAAACAACAGCTTTTCCTAGTGGATTTGCTCTGCTCTTTTCCTCTACTCTCACTCCACAGACTGCTGTGTACTATACACTACATTATGCGCTAAAATTGCATAATGCTGCATGCAGAAGAGTCATTCTGTCTTCTTTAGCTCCTAGTAAGTATGCGGAGACCTGATCTTCATTGGGACCACCACAAGTCAACATATGTTGATGTTGAAAGTACCCCCTGAAATCATAGATTCATTTCGCCCGACCACGTACACAGTGACTAAAAAAAGGGAGAGGGAAATTCTCAGTTAATATCGTTGAAACTTTCTCTTTCTCTCCCTTCCCCAGCCCTTAGAGAAGGAAATAGCGTTCTCTCTGCCTGTGTGTTAAAACCTCATCTGGCTGTGCTTTTACTAGAAGCTGATGGAAGAAACATGATCAGGACTGAATTCCTCTTTCCTTGGCGAGCAAGTTATATTGGCATCTGAAACGGGAAATCCTACTGGCATTCACTGTGGTGCTCAAAGTAGGATAATAATAACTTAGTTTGTTGAACTTTTATGACATCCAAAGTTGGTCACTTAAGGCTACCACCTCATTCTGCCTCATGGTTGGGCTGTTCATAACACTAACCGGGAAAGAGAGAGAAATTTTGAGCACAAAATGGCTATTCATAATCTCTTTGAGTCTTGAAGGCACAAATGGGGAATTCATTCAGTGCCAAGAACATATTGGAACATTACTGCAAGAGGTGTGATAGTGTATTTACAATTGTGACATGATGCTGCTTGCCTATAACCTACAACCTTAGGTCTGGACTCAGTTGTAGGTTTAAGGTGTTGCTAATATTCTGCTTAATCATTTTATAAAAACAACTGTTAATCAGTTTCCTATAATAATACAGACCAGAAAGAAAGAAAGAAACATACTGCACATTTCATGTTGAGAATGGGACATGTGCAGTGTTGTGGCTTTATCTAAACAGAAGTTAGGTCTAGACAGTCAGCCATGTTAGCAGGAGAATCTACAAACATTCACATGGGAACCTAAATACGAGCAGATTTATTGTAACATAAGCTTGCATGGACTGGAGCTCACTATTTTGGACACTGTCATTCAAAAAAAAAAAAAAACCCCTTAAGGAACTTGATTCACATGGTTTCCAAGCAGTGAATGTTGACATTTTTTTTTAAAATGAGGAATTGCCTTGAGATTCATGGACTGTAACAGAAAGGTGAGACTGAAAAGGCCAGTAATTGTACTCAAGAGACATCTATGACTTTTCTGAATGCTGATCTCTAGTTAGGCACGCTGAAGAGATAGACCATTTGAATTCTGTTATATTTAAGGTTGTAGGTAGATGGAGACACAGATACCTGCCTTCTTTCCTTTCCTTTCCTTTCCCTTCCTTTCCTTTCCTTTTCTTTTCTGCCTGTGTGGTGTACTAGTTTGTGTTGGACTAGAACTCTGGGAAACTGGGGTTCAGATTCCCCCTTGGCCATGGAGACTCACCTGGCGACCTGCCACCCTGACTCTGGTGATATGGAAAAATAGTATTATGTATGAGCTTTAGCATTGTGGGCTTAGACTGCATCAAGTTCTATTAATCTGCTATTGGGAGTCCACCAAAGTTATACAGAGTCTACTCAGCTGGAATTGAAGGACCAAAAGTGAAGGCTGTGCTACTATATATTTGCTTCTCATAGAATCATAGAGTTGGAAGAGACCACAGGGGCCATCCAGTCCAACCCCCTGCTATGCAGGAACACCCATCGAAGCATTCCCAGCAGGTGGCCATCCAGCCTCTGCTTAAAAACCTCCAAAGAAGGAGACTCCATCACATTCTGAGGCAGCATATTCCACTGCTAGACAGCTCTGACTGTCAGGAAGTTCTTCCTGAGGTTCAGGTGGAATCTCCTTTCCTGCAGCTTGAATCCATTGCTCCTTGTCCTAGTCTCTGGAGCAGCAGAAAACAAGCCCTCTCCCTCCTCGACATGACATCCCTTCAAATATTTAAACATGGCTATCATGTCTCTTCTTAACCTTCTCTTCTGCCGACTAAACATACCCAGCTCCCTATTCTCATTTTCTTCCTTTTTCAGTTGAGAATGTAATTACCACACACTGCCTATTTACAGTGGACTCAAAGCTTTACTTAGTTATCTGATCACTTGCAAATGTCATATTGACTTGCTGCTACATGAAAAATGTCAAATCTTGCAGCATCTTTATGCTGGCTTTCGTGCATTGGAGTATTTTTGGAGTCAGATGCCATCATCTTCTCAAAGGGGAAAAAATCATGTCTGGAATAGAAATTTGTTTTAAGCAAATACTTGGGAGCCTTGAATGAATTGAATTTCAGGTTCCCATGGAAGAACTGGCTGTACAGTATCTAGGATTCCCTGCACTCTTGTCACTGCTATTTTTGTAGGTTACTTTATGCACTGTTGAAACAGATTGTTCTGTGGGTACAATGACATCTTCTTGTCAGTGTTCATCTGATGCAGTGTGTTTTGTATGTTACCATGACCTTGATGCATAGAAGGATTATGGGGATTTCATAATTTGTTGATATCTTCATATGTGTTTGCTGACCCTATCATCCATCATTTTGTTCCTGCAGTGTTGATGGAACTCATCTGCATTATGCATATAAGATTGCTGGTCATACCTAGGGATAAGCAAGCTCCAGGTGATAGATGGCATATGATTCTGGGACTGAGCCCACAGATTATTGTGTTCCAGGAACTTGGTAGAAACATGGAAAAGGAGTCAGGTCTTGGGGAGCACAGTGGAGTGGATTATTGTATGCTAGGGGAGAAGTAGTTTCCTTTTGCCATCTTTAATGGAAAGACTGGCATTAGGTCATTGACCTGTACTAACTGCTGGTGAAACTGCCCTGTGGATACATCATAGGGTTCTTAACAGTTGGCAAGTTAGTCACCAGGTTCATCAGAGTACGGGAAAATTGTATATGTTTCTACTTCAAAACTTTGGTACAGAACAATCCGTGCCACACATAAGACTAACTGTTAGTGCTTGAGAATTGTTTCCGCCCCCATTAAATTAGCCTGCTTTCAGGGAGAAGGGAATTCTTGTGATGACCAAGATATATCTTTGCAAAATGAAATTTGTATATGTACATGTATATGTCCAAATAAATGTATATTTACAAATACAAATTGTAATTAACTTTGTCTTTATTTACTGATTCATTTCAGAGCTTTGAAAAGTAGCTTTGCAGAGTTCTGAGTCTCAGAATTTCCCAAGCACTTGCCATACCTGTGGGGGATGCTGGGGGTAGTTCTCCACAAAATAATATCTGCAAGGTCTGATTGATTATATAGGTTGCTATACAAACTTAATAGTTCTGTTCATAAATGTTTTCAATCAACTAACGTTCCTCTCCCCCATTTTTTTTTACTTGCCACATGTTTTCTGTGTAAATTTCAGTCCAGTTTTTTTTTTAAAAGCAGGATCAGCACAGACAGAACTATGCAAATTAAGCAAAGCTATAAATGGTGCCACTGAACCAAAGCTAATCTCTGTCAAGTCCCATCAAAATATAAGTAGAAAATTTAAACACTTAGCATTCTCCTGTTGAAATCAATGGGATGTAATAGCTGGGTTATTTATTTATTTATTTATTTATTTATTTATTTATTTATTAAAAGTTTCCCTATATCTGAGGATCTCGGAATGGTATGCAATAAAACCAATTTTTACATGGCTCCAGAATAATACCATTGTTGGTACCAGTTGTACCTCTAATGGAGGGTATTCCAAAGTGGGATTTCATAGGGAAGGCTTCTCCCACACCTTTCTGTGGTATATTGCCCCCTCTTGGGACACAGCGGAGAGCCTCTACTGCGGATCTCATTCCTCAGGTAGGCATATGTAGTGAAAGGTTATATTCATGTTATGGAAGCAAAATTTATCTACAGAATTTGGTAGCGATAATAACTGAGAACTAGACTTACTCAGTGTCCACTGTAAATGTGTAGCAGCCAAGAAAACTGCCATATAGTTTTCTTCTAAATTGGAACGGACATATGGCTTTCTTTCCAACTATAACCTCATAATAACACCTTGTAGAATCTTATTGCAGAACAGGTTTTGCAAAGGTTGGCATGGTAGCCCAACTCTACAGGCAGTTCCAGAATGTCCTTTTAGGCTGCTCTGTGCCTTGTTGCTAAATGAGCAATCAGGTGTTATGTCTTGTTGTACATATTAAATGAATTGATGTTTCTGCAATATGGTAAATGAAACCTTATGTACAGTGTGGGTAAATTGCTGCAATATTTTTAGTTTCCAGTTTTGCTGTTGTTGACATGATTACAGACATAGCTTTGATTCTGTGGGAAGCATAGTTGGTGTATAGCATCATTTGGCTCGTTCAGCATTAGTCAAATCTTTTCTTAAGCTGACTTTTCCTGTCAGCCTCCAGGATGCTGGGACAGTGTGTTTTCCCACTGGCAGTGTACCCATTTATTTTCAGAGCTTGCAGCTGTCTCAGCTGGGCAGTGAAAGAGGCATAGATTGGCGGGACTTTGACATTTTACCAATGTCTCTGTTTACATTTAGGGTTGATCTCTCCAAATTGGGTTCATGGAAAAAGAGAGGCTTTCAGGACCAGAACATCTACTGTGCCGTTCCCATCAATGGTGTGTACTGTGAATGTGTTCTTATGCTGAACTTACAAGGCTACTCACTGGGAATCCTTGTTCATTTTGACCTTCCAAAAATCTTCACTCAAGCAATGAATAAAATGTGGGGATTCTTCTTCCTCATCTTGGCCATTAGCCATTAATAATATTATCTCCCATGCATTTGAGACTAGTGGCACTGTTGGGTTCTAATCTAGTTGCCAAGAAAATGAGGAGAACGTAAATCAAACTGATTTGGATTCTGTCATTTAGTTCTTTGTTGCAGCAAGTCTGCATGAGAAGTGGGTTTCTGAAACACCCAACGTAGTTGCAGTATTATGGTCACCCGAAGAACTATACTTTTGGAGGGCATTATTTCATTAATTGACCTGATCTAATTGATTGCCTTACAGCTCAGTTTCATATGCAGATTATTTTTTAATTTTACAGCAACAGCTAATCGCAGATAAGTTCCAGCAAAAACCAGACAAGAAACTCTCTGTAATGCAGAGTACACAAACAATATATTAGAAAATTAAAAGAAAAAGTGATTCAGACCCAGTTAAGTAGCTACATTGATTCCCCCAGGTGGATTTTTAATTGGATTTTACTCAAAGCTGTCTCATGTGAAGAGGCTTTTGCTGTAGGTAGAATCATTATAAACAATAAAAGCATATCCTCTGCAGACAGTCCAACTGTGCCTTTTTAATACATGCTTTCATCATTGTGTGTGTATATTCGTAGTTTGTACTGAATTTGTATCTGATTCTAGACTTTTGTGCCACCCATGCCTACTTGGAATGGCACATTATTGTCTGCTGTTTGAGAATTGGATCTGACAACTTTGCCTAGCTTGTAGTGAACTCTGAATTTCTAAAGTTAAGTATTTTAAATTTTGCCTAGCAATAAAAGTGGGAAATCCAAAGATAAAAACATACTCCCTGGAGGATAAAGTTTTAAAAAGAAGTTTCACTGAAACCTCAGAGAAGTTATGTTTCACTTTTGCTCTGTCATAGAATGAAATTTGTTGTCGTGTGTCTTTAAGTCATTTGCAGCTAATGGCAACCCTGAGGTGATCCTATCACAGGATTTTCTTGACAAGATTGGTTTAGAGAAGGTTTGCCTTTGTCTTCCTCTGAGGCTGAGAGAGTGTGACATTCAGCCAGTGCCCATGTTTTCTATTTTTAAATGTTGGTACTCATGATTGTTAATGTCTGAGTACAAAAAAAATCTTATAAGGAGTGGTTCTGATTAAGAACACAGTTTATTCCATATGTTGCCAGTAGTGTAATGTAACTGTTTTAATATTAATAGTTTAATTTTCTTTCTTTAAAACAATTAATCAAAATTCAAAATGACAGATGCAAGTATATTAAAAATATGATTGAAATAATAAGGGATAGCAACCCCTCTATTTATGTGAATAGTTTTTCTTCTGAGTTCTCTCCCATAATGTTTTAAAGGAGAAGAATCCTGCTGTTCCCTCACTTCAGCAAATAATTTACTTCTAAATCTCTTTAGGGCTTAACCTTCATTGAATGGAAGATTTCTTTTAAAAATGTGCATTTTAAAATGAAAGCAAGATTTATATTAATCACCCTTGATCTTTTGAGAAGCAGGCTGCAAATTACGAGGCATTTATGACCCAAAAAGTTCGTGGGAAAAAATGAAGAAGGAAGAGCAACAAATAAACATTGTGACCTTTTAGACCTTTCTCTCCCTATACAGTTATATTTAGGTTCACAATCATGTGGTCTATTCCAGGAAGGATAGTTACCGGCTGGAAAGAAAGTATGTTCCTAGATGTAAGAATTCTGTGCCTTTGCTGGGGTAGCTGATTTTATCCAGAATATTGTTTAC
Organism: Ctenosaura bakeri; assembly: GCA_948474755.1. NCBI lineage: Eukaryota > Metazoa > Chordata > Lepidosauria > Squamata > Iguanidae > Ctenosaura > Ctenosaura bakeri. Next base: position 96,000 of record CAOLHI010001941.1, on the reverse strand, counting down.
CCCCAGAGGGGTTTATAGGCAAAACTTCCCTTCACTGTTCATACCAGAAGAGATTTTTTAAAGGATATCTTGTTCCAAACAGAGTGGTTTTACATGTGACCCGTATAGCTCCTGTCAGCCATGTGTTAAAGCTAGGGATGGACAAATCTTTCAATTTGGTTTTCCCTCATATAATTTTTTCACTCTCAAGTTTTCTCTTTGCAAGTATTAATAAATTTACAGCTTTTGGTTAGTTCTTGCCAAAACTGAACTCAAAATGAAACTCTTACCTCTATGCACTAGCCAGATTTAGTAGATATGGCTATTCCTAGCCGAGAAAGGACCATTTTCCTTCTGCCTTACCTGTAACTGTTGAGTAACCTCTTTGAAAAAGGATGTAAAAGCACTTAGGTCAGAATTAACAAGGCTTAATATACAGGCAAAAATAATCAAATAAATTCAAAGTTGTACTTTGAAGAACTGAGCCCTCTGTTTGAATATATCAAATTCTTCCCATCTGAATATCAGGGAATTTTCAGGTATGGGTAAATTCTTATTTAAAAAAAGAACCAAGACTAAGTCTCACCCATCTCTCACTGTATCCCACCAGGGCCTTGACTCAGTTTCCTGGATGTCTTTCAATCTGACTGGGCTTTCAAAAACTGGAGATTTTGTAACATCTAGCAGGATGTTTAAATATTTAGAATGTTAAAAAAGTAACTGCACGTTTACATCAAAGTGCCTTCATGAAGAGTAACGTTTATGTCATGCTGGGAGGATGGAAGCCCAGGATGCACATTCCCAAATGTATCAGAGCAGACAGATAGCTGTAACCTCTCAGGGCTGCTTTGAATGACGTTTTGGGTAGTACAAAATAACGTGCAATAAGTGTCTTTATTTCAACTGCAAATGTAGGGTTCAAGTCTTTTCAAAAGATATGTGAGTAGGGCCCAGTCCATTCCTATTCGTATATGTTTTAAAGGAATAAGCAGGGAAAAATGACTGCAAATGCATCTGTGTAAATGTAATGTATCCCCCCCCTTTTTTTTTAAAGCCAGTGCTGGTGCTAACATGATACAAGGTGAGCTGGTTGCTTCAGGCAGGTAATTCTGACACCCTTTGTGATGGAAAAGTTGGAACACAAAAAGATCTAACTGGTGACACATCATCCTACAGATGTGCAGCAGATTTATGCCATCATGGACATTGGTGTAGAGAAGGGTTAATTTAGATTCCCTGCCTCAGACTTCAGAGTTCTTTGAACTGATCTTCACTCCTGAGTTATATGTCCAGCTCTTTATTTAAAAACATCCGAAACCTGAGAGGCAGTGTTGTGCAGGAGGGATTTGGAAGCATTCAGGTATGCCAGAAATGTGGAGAGTGTAGGCTGTGGACCACATGAAGCCCTTGCCTCCCTTTTTATGACCCCTAGGACACCCACAAAGTCACAGGTCTCCTTTCCCCCCTTTTTTAATGGGGTACCCTTAAATAGCCCAAACTACCACAAAATAAAAACATCACAATTTGCTTTGATTTGTTCCCCTGACCGGGCAAAAATCTCCAAACGTCATCAGAACTGCTGCTTTTGGTATGCAACAAAACTGGAGGTTCCTGGTGCTCCGCAAACACATCACTGTCATCGGCTGCAGAGCTGCAGGTTGAAAATTGGTTCCCACTCCTGTCGCAGTTGCCTTAACCTTGATTTACCATGTTGTACAAACCCAGAAGTGTGGTTAATTTCAAATATTGTTGGCTCAGACATAAATAAATGGCTTTTGTAATTATGGCTTGAACCTCTTCAACCTCTCTTCCAGTGGCCACCTTGTCTGCCTTGGCTCAGCAGAGACAGGTGTGTGTGGGTGTATACAGAAGAACAGTATATATGCACTCTCTGATGAAACTACCATCCTCATTGACTGATTGATTGATTGATTTTAAAAGCTGGCATTGCTTCAGAGTTAAAAAAAAGAAGAAGAAGAAAAGAAGAAATTCTGACAACCAACCTCGAATTCTGCCTTTTTACATACATATGTACTCACAATTTGGCAGTTGGCCCGGGACCCCTAAAAATAGCCAGAACAATTTTTTTTTCTATAGTGCATCTTTACCTGAATACAACAAATAAACAAAAACCCTTGTTTGCTGTAGTTGTCAATTTCTCAGAAACCATCTTGGCAGAGTGTTCAAATCCATTGCCAATAGAGATCTAATACAGTGGTAGCAATCTACCTATATGTTGATCCCTGTTCTTGAAAATAACTTTTCTGTGGAAATTTGTCAAAATGCCCTTAACTTGATGTTTTATGTTGTTTAATGTTTTCTCAAGCATTACGAAGGTGTTGCTGGCCTTTTTTTGAATTCTGTTGAGTGTAATCAGGTTCTAAAACCGAAGCCATGCTAGTATGTTACAGTCAAATCTACAGTCTTGTGCCACCTTAAGAAAATGAACATATTTATTACAATGTCAGTTCTGAGAGATTGAAGTCCGCTTTATCAGATGCATGATATATTGTCTAAAATTTCAGGCCTTTATATGGTTAGGAATATGGGACTAAATACAGTGAAATCATAGGGAAATTAAGTGCTGAAAGTACTGATAATGCCAATTGTATTATCTAAACTGGTCATTCATAAAACTGTTGCTGATAACACATGTCTTATCCTCTGAAGCTATGCAGAAGTGCTGTTTATTTATAAGCAGTTGTCTTAATGGTAGATTGGGAAGCAGTGGATTTCAGACTCCCCATATGTGGGAAATTTCTATGGTACAGGAAAATGTTATCTAATGGTTATTCCTAGAGACAGTCTTGGACTCTGCGACATCAGTAAACTCTCTTCATACCACTCATATGCCCTGGGGTAGAAATTTGAACAGAATGATTATAGCTTTGCCAGAAACATTGTCAGGGTAAAAAAACAATAATAATAATAAAATAAAAAAAAATGAGCCAAGTTAAATGCAATCTTGATGTACAACAACTCCCTAAACAAAGAGTTATGCTATATAGCTAGCATTTTATACATTACAAGTAGCCTGTGTAAATTTCATTAATGTTTGTGAAGTGAGCACAAAAATGGCAAAATGGGCTTTGAAATGATTAAAATGTTTCTGTGCAGGATACCTAAATTCATAATCATAAATGCATAAATGTGTGTAATACCCAAATTTCAAGTCTTTAGTTGTTCATAATTGTTCATAATTGTGGTTCCTTGGCAGTCTTCAAATTTGCATGCTAAAATGCAAAGCTTGAAATGTTCATGACTTGTTGTCATGGTATTTTTCAACTGCAAAAGAAAAAAAAACTATGGCACACTGCCATTTTTTTCTTCAATGTGCCAGGAAACAGTACCATATTTGTGCCATGTTAAAATCACATTTGCCTACTTTCCGGTTCCTAGCCTATCACTTTAGGTAGCACAGCTATAGAGCATGTACTGGACTCTGTTGTGTACAATATCATGTATACAATTTATTACAAAAATTGGACTTGCATGTTACATGTATAAAATGGTTATTGTTGTTATTTCTTGTTTAACTGGCTTCCTCTTATGGCGACCTTATGGGTGAGAGACCTCCATGATCCCTGGTTATCTACAGTCCTGCTCGGACTTTGCAAACTCAGAGCAGCTGTGGCTTCCTTGATTGAGTCTGTCCATGTGTAGTGTGGTTGTCTCTTTTTCCCATTATCTTCCACTTTACCAAGCATTGTTGCATTTTTCAGGGAGTCATGTCATTTCTTGGTTTGTCCAAAGTATACTAATCTCAGTTCAATCATTTTGGTTTCTAGTGAGGATTCAGGCTTGATTTGCTGTGTCAGGCTCAATATGTAAATTAAAGCTATACAAAGCCTGCAGACTAGTATATATTGACACCACATAAAATACAATAATTAAATTATGCATATACTAAATTCTGAGCTCCTAAACTGGTAATTATGAATTTTTAATTGTGGAACACATTAACAGAAAGGACAAAATGCAAGTAGAGAAATCTGATTATGTCCTGGTACTAACTCCTAAATTCTTAAATGAGTGAGTATAAGTGTTTAACAGTGTAACAAAAATAAAAAATATCAAGTGTAACAAAAATATCAAGACATAATTGGAGGAAGCAAAACATAAGTGGAGAAAACCAGAGGTATCTAACAATGTCTGATTTTGTGCAGTATCATCTAATACTTCTATCAAATCATCCAAATTTTTTTCCATATGTACTATTCTCACACTTCTTTCACAGAAAAGAAACATTATCTGTTTAGAAGCCAGAACTGCTTTCACAAATGTTTCTGTATTGTCTCCATTAGTTACCAGTTTTAGAATCAGTGGAGAAGCAACTAAATTTGGCTGATTTCTTTTCAGTCATGGCAGGTGCACAAATTCCAGTAAAGTTTGTCAACATTTTAATGTTGGATTTTGTTTGGGTTTTAATTGTGTAACAGCTTTCTAGCAAATTTTCCAATTTATTTATATAAGGTACCCATTTTTAATTTTTTTTCTAACAAGTTGTATACTTCTGTAGAAAATTCAATGATTTAATTATATCAGTTTGCTCTTTAATACTTCACAGACAGGCAGTTGTTGCCTTCAGTTTCCCTTTATTCTGTTTTGTAACTTCAAACATGTTAATATAGCAGCAATAATTTTATTGCTAAACCTTTATAGTTCTCAGCCAAGGAAGAAAGGTTCTTCCTTTTATAATTAAATTAATCTCTTTTCTATAGAGGAATGGAGGAGGGAGAAATACCTCCTAATTGCCATAATTTCGAGCTGTAATAGGGTGCAAGTCTTTTACCTCAGAGCTGGTATTTAGGAAGGCCAGTACCGAGTGGGTTTCCTGTAGGGAAATGGAGGCATTTCCTCTGAAGACTCTATCAAAATGGAGGTCTGGAAGCCATTTTTCCCCCTCCTAGATCATCCTGGGCTGCACCCTGAGTGAAATATTTGCCCGTGAAAAAGTTGAGTCTCTAGACTTATAAATAACGTGGCCCAGAAGCTTTTGGGACATATGATTTGCCCTCTTAAGTGCAGCATCCCAGGGTGGCTGTTTTGGCCAGAAAGAGTCTTTTAAGAAAGCAGAAAGTGGCTTTCTGGAAGTCATACTTTTTTTGTGTGGCGCAGCTGGGGCACAGGAAGTCTGTATAATCTTGTGGGGGGGCATGTGTGGTCCAGAAGCCACATTTTCTCCAGTTCTGCATAAAACTTTTAAACAGAGCATCAGATGTCCTCACACTTTCTTCTTTGGGTGTTCTGTGTCCAGTATGCAGGCTTTACCATTCATATTATGGACTCTGCAGAGGCATACCTCTGGGTTGCAGAGCAGCACTTCAGAAATATCTAGTTAAAAAGCACAAGGAGGTATTTTCTTCCGTTAAAGGTGAAATCCCTCTAGTGTAGGACTTTCCAAATGGGGTGCCGTGACACATTAGTGTGTTGCCTGAAGTGTGTAGTTGTGTCATCTACAGTCTTGGAAATATATGTTATTTATGAATGATATATTTTTAAAAATATATGAAATGTTTTCATGAGATATGTTGTGTCCCCATACATTTTATTATTACAAATTATGTCTGTGTCTGTATCTCTTATAAAGGGTTAGTTTAACCTCCAGTTTGCTAGTAAAACTGAATTACTGTGTCATGAAATGATGCATGTCTAAAAAATGCATGTCACCAACATAAACAGTTTGGAAAGCTCTGCTCTAGTGTGATGAACACACTTCAAGGCCTCACTTTTTTTTTGTTTTTGCTGCTGCTGCTTTGGTTGTTGGTTATTGTTTTCTTGAAGTTTCTAGTGTGTTGTTTTGTGCTAGACAAATGCGTATGACTACAAAGATGACAACTTGAAGAATGTTGGCAAAATTTTCTTAAAATGCACATGCTAGAGAGCCAGTCTGGTATATTGGTTAGAGTATTGGCCTGGGACTTTGGTGACTGAGGTTCTCGTCTTCCCCAAGCCACAAAACTCCATGGCAGCTCTGGATTTCTGGCCTCATTCTCTCAGCCTGGCTAGTCCACAGGCTGTTGTCAGAATAAAGGAAGGAGAGCCACATGGACTACTTTTAGATCTTAGGAAGAATGTTGGGATAGAAATATAGCAACTGCAGCTCCTGCTAGTTCTACTACTGTTACTACCATGAGAATGACTCCCAACAAACAGAAAGCAGCAGGCAGATAAGTTCCTTTTGTAAGAAGAAGCTCCACTGTACCGTCTTCAGAAGGATCTCAGCCTCAAGTCATGCATTTCCTTTACAGAAGGTGGGACTGGCCTCGGTTATAGCAAAGCAAATACACAACAGATATTCAGAGTTTAACTTGAACGATATCTCCTAAGTAGGGACATTGCTGAAGTAGAGAGGCTTTTTATATATAAGAGGTGACAGAAATAGGACGAAGGCTAATAACTGATTGAACTGTTTCAGCTTCATTTCCTGGTCTCTATTTTGATAGCTAGATGAAGTCATGGATGTCAGAGCTCCAAAGTAGAGCAAGTGTAATGTAAAAATAATGTGGATTTTCCGGATAATAATTATGGGCTTTAAATAGGACAATCTGATGGGAAATCCTGAGGAGTGCTTGGAGAGGTGGCAAAGCATGGAGAGTTTGTTCTTATAATTTTAAACTAATGGGAGTAAGCTATCCACAAATTACATTTGGACTTAGTTGCCAAAAAATATTTCTACTAGCTAACAAGAATATTTTAGGCACATTCAGATGTCATTTCTCCTTCTACTGCTGTTACTACATTGAGAACAACAACAGAAAAAAGGAGATACCCATCTCAATCCATAGGGAGAGGCAGATAAGATAGTCGTAATAATAATAATAGTCGTAATAATAATAATGATGATGATAATATTTCTTCTTCCAATTCAACAAGTGGCAATAATGAAGCTTATGACCTTGTGCCCTACAAGCCTGAGTCCCATACAGTCATTTTTTGGAAACTAAACATTGTCCTCACTTGAAAAACCCCAGTAGAACCTAGCATGAATCTCTTTTCAAAACCAGGGTTTGAAAGGCTGGTTACTCTGAAATAAATACATTTTTTTTCCTTTCCCTGTAGCAGCTCTCTTTCATAACTTAGCCCTTTTCCTTCCATTTATCTTATAAGGCACAAGAAGAGAAAATAAAAGGAGTTGTTTGGTAGTAATATTTTTCCCCCGATGATGGGAGAGAAGTTAGTTGCAGATGGGGCTGAAGAATAGAGAAAAGTTGCAAATGTAGAGATGCAAAGGGCAGAAAACAGGCACTGAAGAGGAAAGTGAAAATAATTTTTTATATTTTCCTCTGTCTTCTCCCATCTAGTCAGTTAACCAGATTGCAAAGCAAATATTCCCTTTAGGGAAAGAAAAGTCTATCTACAGTTGGAATGAAGTTGTAGGAACTTGTTGACTTGGAAGTTTTTGGGTGGAATGTGTAGGGGTGGAGGTCTTATAGCAGTTGCTAATAATGATGATATATAGAGGGGGGATAGAACTGAGGAGGAAAATAAGCAACAAAGACTCAGTGTGGGAAAGGGACAGCTTCAGACTCACCTGAAGAACTGTTTTCTGGTCCATGGCATTAGGTGGAAAGTGGAAGCTCAATGCCATTTCCTGGAATGGCCATTGCTCCTCCTTCCCAGGGTTCCTCATGGTTTGTGTGGACTGTGGTGCCACAGTCAAACTGGCCAATCAGAATTGGCACAGCTTCCTGGGAGGTATGTCTTCTGCAGAGCAGGGAAAGTTTTTACTCAGATCTGCTAGGGGTGCACTTAAGAATATCTTTGACTGACATAGCCTAAGTTCATCAATCCTACCTACCTTTTTTGTTTCTTACTAAAGTAACACTTGTCACAAATTTGGGAAGTGGTTTGTCATGGGATCAGATCCAGTTTTTGAGGCAGACAGGCCTGTGAACCTGTCATGCACAGTGGGAGTTCCCTTATGAGACCTTGGGAGTGAAGGTAAGGTAGGTTACACCTGGCTTGGGGGCAAGGGATCCAACCTCACACAGATAATGGGGGATCAACAGCAAAGTTTTTTGCCCATGTGATGTTCCATTTTTGTCACTCTGATGATGCAAGGACTGAGATTATGATGTCCAACAGGTGACAGGTGAGTTTTCCAAGTACTTGGATCTGATCCCATTTGGGCCCAGTCTGTTGCAGCTATAACTAATAACAGTTGTGGCCATTTTTCATCCAGATATGGGTTTGGGGTTGCTTATTTGCCAGTGACTTTCATATGTGTTGAGGGATAGGAACTAAAGCAGGGTACTGGAACAGCAGCAAAGACAGTGAAAATGGGATTGCCAGCACCCCTTCCTCGGCCCACCAAACACATCTGCACTGTTCCTTGAAAGGAAATTAAAACCTTGCTGCTGCTGTGGAGAATTAGAGAGCAGACTCCCTTGTAAAATTCTGGTGCAGGTTTTTCTAGCACCTTGGATTAGCTGCTTTAGTGTAGCCTGCTTCTCTGAATCAGAATCATGATCAGGGATGTTCTCACATCTGACCTGTTGGCAAGCTAGGTTTGTTTGCGTGGTTCTGGCTGTTCTGTGAGGACAGCTAAGCCATTGTGATCTGCTTGTGAATGTTAGTGTTAGAAACAATGCTGAACTAAATGGACTTTTGTCAGCGTTTACATTTACAGGGGCACAGGACCAGATGGCAGACTGCCTTCTACCAGTCTTTAGCATTCCAGAAGTTGAACTCCTGTCCCTGTCATATAATAATTCTTGTATTGTTGTTTATTTAAGTTTCAGATCCTTTAGAGGGATTGCCTATTTTAAAACCTTTTGGAAAGACACAAAGATCAGTGCACTGGGACTTTGAACTCTTCCTTTAAAGGCTCACACTGATTGACAGAGCTGCTGTTGATAGGAAATCATTTCAGATAGAGTTTGCCAAGCAGCACAGGAAAAGGCTAGGGAATGGGTGTCCGAGTGTCAAAAGCTCTGATTTGTGTGTGTATAAGCTTCTTGCCTCACCTAAAGAAGCCATTTTAATCACAGCTGTCATCAGCATGCATAAAAACCTTGACAGTTTGCTGCTGATACTAAAAATGGAATTTTTGTACCGGGTCCCATGAGTTATATAGTTTAAAGAAAGCAACTGATATAAATTATATTATGTCAGGAACCCTAAACGTTACTTTCATTTTCAGATTTATTAGCACTCTTTAGATTAAAGATAAGCATGACTCCCCCCCCCGAAATGCATTGTTTTTCTGTAGCAGTTTTCTAATGTTGATCTCAAATTTGGATCCCTGGATGGTGTTATAGTTGAGTTCCTAGACATGGCCAGTAGTATCTGGGAGTAGCAGTTCAATAACATCTGGGTATCCAACATTAGGAGTGGTTGTTCTCTAACATTCATTTGATTGTGGAAAAATATATGGTCCACACTGTGTATAAAATAGAGGCAAGCCCTTTGGCCCTCCAGATATTGTTGGTCTGTGGCCTGCACCATTCCTGAATGTTTGTCACATTTGCTGGGAGGGTCATATGTTCCCACTCCATAGGAGGAAAGCTACAGGCAAGTAATGTAGATACACCACAATTTTCTGTGTTGCTTTCTTCATCCATTTGCACCTAGAAAATCTACTCCTGTTAATTCCATGCAGCTGAGAGAGGCCTTGCACCAAATACATTTCATTAGTAAAGTTGGAAATCAGGATGAGCTAGAGTTGAAGACACGTCACAGCCAGGCTCTTGCTGATCTGCACATCCTGTGCTGATCTGCAGTTGTTGAGGGGGATGTGTCATACACACCTCCAGTGGATTAACTTAGCACCTCTGACAATGGCTATTCATAGCATCACAACACTGCCACCCTTCTGCTTTTAGATCTCTTAGAAGAGGACTGCATGTACAAGACAGTAAAGAACAACATAACTGTGCTTTAGTGATGGGTCTTAAGGATGGAGGAAAGAACACAGTAGCAGTGTTATTTACATATACCAGACCAGGTTCTGGGAATGTTTTCTGATGTTTTTCCTCCCCAACTGCCATAGCTCAGTCCATTTTGGGGTAATATGTTGAAAGAGATGGCAGGATGCTATTAGTAAATCCACAAAAATTAGGATGTACAGCCCAATCGTGTGCATGTTTACTCAGAAGTCAGTCCTGCTGTGTTTAGTAAGGCTTACTCCTAGCAACATAGATGTATAAGCTTGTCTGTTGCTTCTTTGGGTATGTGCTACATTTTGAAATGTATACACATGTCTACTTTTTAATAAAGTTATTCTATTTCTGTGGTTTTCAACTTATGGTCTTCCAGATATTTTGAACTCCAGCTCCCAAAATTCCTGATCTTTGGCCATGTTGCCTTGGGTTTCTGGGACCTGAAGCCCAAAACATCTGGAGGGACAGAGGTCGAGAAACGTTGCTTATTTGCATGTATTTGATGGTTGATACAGAGAAAGAAAGTGTTGTCGAGGCACTAGCAGAATGGTCATACATGTTCCCCTTGCAGTAGTTTTGCCAGTGTTCTGGAATACTGTGTGCTTCTTTTCTAGTTTCTTCATCGCTTTTCTGGCACGTGTCTTGTCTGTTGTGTTTGGTTAAATTGAGGCTGAGAGTTGAACAACCCTCCAAATGTTATTTCTTACCACTGACTCTGGTGGTAAGGCTGCTGGAAAGTGCACGTCAGCAACTTCTGGAGAGCTACGCCATTCTTACCAGTGTTATAAATGCAAAAGGTGTGTGTTTTTTGAAGCTGAGACTCAGCTGGGAAGTAGGGCCAGAGCTGGGATCTGTGAAGTACTGAAGGTGTTGGTTGTGCCTGTGGAAATCTGATGGAGGAGCAGTGAGCCTCCACTAGTGATCAACCCATTAATTTGTAAATGGAAAACAAATACTGCAAAATGTTGCCAATCTCCCATGGACTTATTCCAAAGGAAACCAAAATCATAAATGCTGGTGCTACTGAGACATTTGGAGAATTGAGGGGCACATGAGTATTGATTTGAGGTGGCTTGGAGAGGAGGCTATAGTGAGAAAAGAAGAGTTTTACACAGGCATTCAGGGATCATGTCAAAGCATGTAGGAGCAGATCAGATGAAGTGCTAGTCTTTTGTTCACACAGCATTGAGTGAGGAGTGCCGTTTGCTTCTGAGTCAAAAAGACTGGCACCGGTTTCTTGTTCTTAGGAGTACAACAGGATGCATTGGGGTGATATGCTGGGAAAAGTCGAACAGCAAAATCTGAGGGCATACTGTAATTTTTGTCTTTCTTTAATGTTTTCAAATAAGTTATACGTGATTCTAAAGCCATTGGCTCATTTTGTGATGCTATTTTAAAAACAACATTAACTAAAGCCCAGGCGAGAGTTAGAGGAAACTGCCCAGATTTATTTATTTTTAATTTGTGTTTATTAAATTGCCATGAATGCTGATTAACCAATTTTCCTCGCACAGCATTTATTTTTTTTGGTTTCATTCTCTGTGTGCAAATTAGAACAGCCAGAGTGCTTTGATAAACTGTGTAAGAAGCTGGCATGAAAAGTAGCATGAAATGAGTGACCCTTTATGGTCATAGCAAAACATTGCTTCTGTAATGCCTTAATGGGAAGTTTTGATGATTTGGCATTAAGATGTCCTGTCCTTTTTCTGCTCTTTTCCCTGTTGCAATCATTTAATTTCTTTTACTGCAAAACATTAAGCAGGTCAACCTACAAACAGCAACAGCTCTCTTCCACTACCAATATTGCTTTGCTTTTGTCCTTGGCCAAATACGATCAAGTTTATTATAATATGTTACTCTGTACATAACCATGTTGGAAGAGGATATTAGAGATGCCTACTTTCAGATTGATACCTCTAGGCACTATTGACTATCACAGTTCATTGATTTGCATCTGGGCACCTTTCAATTCCTGTTTAAATTCAGAGTTGGAAGGGTGGTTATTTTTGTGTGTATTTCTTTTTAAATGTTTCATGAATTTGGCATAAGTGTATACCTCAAAGCATCAAGATTTTATTCAGCAATTTACATTTAATAACTCAACAGTTCCTTTTCAGAGGAAGCCCTCTCCATTTTACAAAGAGTTCATCTTTCTCCAAAAGCCTTCACAGCTGATTCAGACCACAAGTAACTCATCAAAACAAAGTTAGCCGTCTTCAATATATAGTGGGCTTGGAATTATTAGCTTTTTATTGATGCAGTGGTGCAGGCTTCCAGCTGTACAGCAGCTGTTAGATGGCTCATCAAATAGCTGTTGAGCCTCATATTCTTTGTTATGAAGCTGAAGGTGCCATGAGGGTTAGGAGGGTATTGACTGCTACGCGTGCCTTGTCTCACTACAGCTACCTTCTGACACAGTAATTAAGGAGGAATTATTGTTGGCTCATGACTATTTCTGGTTTTTCCATTTTTTTTCTGTACCACAGAACTGTTACTACATTTCACTTTGTCAGGCCAATACAACTTGCAGCCAATCAAATTTGATCTGCAGATAATACAGAGAAGCCTGGCCTATATAACTGCGACCACTGAGCCAAAAACAACCCGCTGGCCATGTTTCTGTGGACCATCAAGGATGCAACCAACCACCTGTTTGGGTTACTTCCCAGCTGCATGATGACCTGGTTGGTTTTAGATTTTTTGCAGGGAGCTAAAACTGGAAATATATTTTGCCCTTGGTGGACCGTCATACTTGATGAGCTAAGTTTGATTTGTTGGATTTACAGTTGTCTGTGCAGCTGCAGGAGGGACAGACTGATAGTTCTGGTGCCACCAGCTGTTGAATTCAGATCTCCTCTAAGTGAATTTTGGGAGGAGCCATAGCTCTGTGATAGAGCATATTCTGTGTTCCCAGGAGGTCCCACTTCAATCCCTTGCAGGTCCAGTAAAAAGGATCAGTGGTAGATGCTTTGCAGAATCTCTGTCTGAGGCCATGGAAAATTGCTAGCAGTCAGAGTAAACAATTTTGGGTGACCTGGTGTAAGGCAGCTGTGTTGTGGTTCACAAATACTGCAAGCCTGCCTGACAGCATGAAACAGGAAGGGGGATCATGTGGTCTTCTAGATGTTGCTATACAGTAACTCCCAGCATTCTTCAATTGCATATACTGGCTAAGGCTGCTGGGATGTGCAGTCTGCCAACATCTGGAGGGCTGTGTGATTCTCACCCCAGCTATGCAACTTTAGGAAGTAAAATCTCCATGGTTTGAATATTAAGGGATCAAAGCATTACATTCAGCTGGGGTTTATTGGAGAAGTAATTCCAGTGATGTTTTAAATTAAGATCGTGAACTTATTCACTCATTAGCTACATGAAGGTACAGTGCAAAAAATATTTTGATCCTGCCATTCTGACCACAGATATCCTCTCTCCTATATCCTTTAGAGAATATGCTTTGTTTCAGCACTTGTAACAAAGCCTCTGATAAGCTCCTTTTTATAGACACCATGACAGGTGAGCACTCCCACTTTCCCTCTTTGTCTTCTGTCTAGCCAGAAGTTTGTTGTTGTTTTTTAAACCTGCATCAGCACAGGGAAGATGGTGCAAGAAGGCTAAAGAAACACAGACTTTAAGTGTTGGATTGCGACATCATGTCTGCACAAAACCAGTGCAGTAAAGCTTGAGGTGGAAAACAGCTCTATCTGATCCTACTGTAGCTGTGTATGCCTGTTTATAACAACAAGGCAAACAGCAGCTGCCTCCAGAATCTGTTATTGAGCATACATGAACAGGAAAACAGTGAAAAAAGCAGAAAGCAGATATGCTTGTCTCACCAGCTACCCTCACCGTGTTAGCATGGATTTATAAGTTTGGGCAGCAAAATACAAACCACAAGAAAATTGGAATCTGGTTATAAAGAAAAAAATCAACCCTGGATGCATTTTGGAAAAAGCTTTCAAGTGGCCTCTGGAAGATTCAGATGGCTTTTTTAAAAAAAAATTATGTTATGTTTATTTGACCTGATTATTTCAAAATGTTTTTGCTTATACAGGACTTACCTGAGCTGCATGGTGATTTCACATGTGTTTATAGTTGGTTTTGAACAACAAGAAAAAATTGTTGACTTGCTTCTTTTCTGTGGTTCAGAAGCCTATCCCTACTCTCTCCTTTTTTCTTTTGGCCTCTGATAACACATTTTCTGGTAAAGATGCAATGTCCAGGGAGCATTTACTTTGCTTATTGAGGTATATTTGTAATTTGGTATTCATGGCTGAGACCAGCCTTACTGAGCCAGATACCCTCTAGTTGTGTTGGACTACAACTTCCACATCTAGTCTGGGATTGATGGAAGTTGCATTCCAATACAGCTGGAATGTACCAGCACTGTCTTAGATTTCAGTCCTTGTATACAGCTGTCTTCAATAAAGTCTCTGCTGCTCTGATGGTTTCCTCTTGTGCTTATGGAACTATATTGTTGGCTGTCGAACAGATCACAAAGTAAACATCACTTGTACCATTGACTTGAAAGAATGCATTGCTTGTTATTAGCTTTGGTGCTAGTTGCTTTCTTGTAAGCTGATATATGAGATCTGGTTAAAGAATTCTTGATATCCAAGATATCAGGAATCTTGTTACGTGCCTATATATCTTCTGCCCACCCTTTATAAACTTTAACATTCAAACTGATAGTTGATCTGTTTTGTAAGTTGTTCTTGTTTCTGTGAAGTACTTTTAGCAGGGGTAATCTTGCTGCTGCTTTGTTTGGCACAGCATAATGGGTATGAGCTAGCTTTTCTGGGGAAATCATACAATATTACAAATTATAAAATACTCTGTTTTGGTGGGTGAGCTGTATGTCCTTTCTAGACTCTCAGTTATGGTGTTCATGAGAAACCTAGTGTGATGTTGCATAGCCTATTTGGCTTGAACTAGGGAGAGTGGAGTTCAGCACTTTCTTCAGCTACAAGTAACACTGTAACCGTGGACTAAGTCACAATCTCCAATATAAAGTATCTAACAAGTTTGCTTTTTTGAAAAAAAGAAGGAAGAGGAAGAGAAACCGCATAAATCAGTCTGAACTCCTTGGGGATCAGGCAAGATAAAAACATAAAAGAAAGAGAGCAAAATATGATAATAGATAAGAAGTTGTCAAACTGAGAGGATTTTTAAGTGTTGGCATTGGCAGGAGCCTCATGCTTATAATATTGCCTCTCATTTGCCTGGGGGGAAAAAAAACTATTTCTGCCCACTCCACCCTAAGCAGCTGCACACATTTCCTGTTGCATCCTGTTAAGGACAAAGCAGAAGAGTTTGGTGACAACTCTCATTAAGCTGGCATACTTGCTGCAAATGTCTTGGTCATTTACACTTCCTACCTGAAGTTCGTGCTGTTTCTGTCCAGCTCTGCTGTTATTTATAGGGCACCTGTCAGAATAGTGCTCAGAGAGAGGCCTCATCCGCACTTGGTGTGGGGGTGGTTTTCTGCCTGAACAAGGAAGACATTATAGAGCAGATTTTCTTGCCTTCCTTCCTTCCTTCCTTCCTTCCTTCCTTCCTTCCTTCCTTTCTGTCTTTCCCTTCCTTCCTTCCTTCCTTCCTTCCTTCCTTCCTTCCTTCCTTCCTTCCTTTTGTGAGAGGATACATCGAAGTCTCAATCAAATGTTATGCATTGTGATATTTCCTCCAGTTTGTAGGACATTTGTATTTATTGCCTGTGGCCACAAAGTAGATGGGATTTGTGCTGATTAACAGTTTAGAGGATTTTATATTTAGTACTTTAGAAAAAAATGATAATGCTCACTGGAAAGGATGATAACGCTTAGTAAAGTTGAAGGCAGTAGGAAAGGAGGAAGAGCCCAATGTAGATAGATTGATTCAGTAAAGGAAACCGCGGTCCTAAGCAAGAAGCCTCTCATTCATATAGTTACCATAAGTCAAAGCTTACTTGATGGCACATAACAACAACAGTAACCAACATTGCACCAGTATAAAGATGCTCATTTTTCTGCATTTTGTTGGCGTTATTTCTCTGATACAGAGCTATTGTGAAATGATAGATTTGCATCCTGAATTGCTTGGCACTTTAAGTACAGCTTTTAATGTGCTAGAGCTGAGTTGGTCCGAATGTTGGAATTTTCTTGTCTCTGTGCTTTGAAAGATAGTAAATATTCTGTTCCTATCTTTAAACATCTGAACTGAGCTAGAGCCAGTGTGTTGAAACAGTATTTTTCCTGAAAACGAAAGTGCTCTGTTAGAATGCAGGTCAGAAGACTTTATGTAGCTTTATTAACCCATTATTACAGGTTTTTTGCTTTCAAAAAGCTGCAAAGTCTGTTTGACCAGAGCCAACAGGTGGGCCAAAAAGAATGTGTGTAGACCCTATGGGAAGTGAAAACTGTCTCATGTTTAGCTCACTAAAAAAATCGTTGTCTCCTTCTTCATTGAGTTGAAAGCTGAACTGAACCTATGAGGGGATGCATTTCAAGAGGATAGATCCCAGTT
This sequence comes from Ctenosaura bakeri, assembly GCA_948474755.1. Classification (NCBI taxonomy): domain Eukaryota; kingdom Metazoa; phylum Chordata; class Lepidosauria; order Squamata; family Iguanidae; genus Ctenosaura; species Ctenosaura bakeri. Next base: position 79,636 of record CAOLHI010001941.1, on the reverse strand, counting down.
ACATAAAATTTATGTAGTCTGCACAAAACCTGCACAGCTGTGTACCATCGTATACCTATTAACCTTATTCTTTAGGAAGCAGGCTCAGTAATATGTCAAGTACTCTAAGTACAAAATTTATTTCTATTAACCTTGAAGACCTGTCCTGAAGTATGTTCATTAGCTATCATTTGGGACCTTCATTTAACTGAATATAGTGCAGAAATTGCTTAGATTGCATGATCTTTGTACTGTCCTGCCTATCTTGTATTGGATCATGACACGAATTGCCAAATGAACTACTTCGTCAGGCAAAATCTGCCCAGAAAAGGCTAGACCAGGGCAGAACAACCCAGTCTGGGTCAGGTGGGTTGTCATCCTAGGTCTGTTAACCTAGGAGTAAGTTTCATAAACTGTGGCCTTCTTCTGAGCAGATGATTTTTGGATTGCACAGTTAAAGATGTAGTAAGATCTTTTGATGTGCTGTACTTTTATTGTTAATGTCATGATTTTAAATGATTTTACATTGTGTTAAAAGTACTGATGTTTTAATATGATAGATCGTTTAATTGCTTTTAAAACCTTTTTCTGTCATTGGTCAATCAATCACTTTATTTATATCCCACATTTTCCCAGGTGTCAATGTAGTTTACAGATTAAAAAGAAATAATAAAATAGGTGAAATATTTTGTAGAATAAAAAAGAAAATAAACCACATACAGTTAAAAAAGAGTACAAATGTTAAGATTAAAATAATAGTAAACTCTGTAGATCAGGTCTTTTATATGTATCTTGTTTTAATTCATGATGTGAGTTGCCTTGGGTCCCATGGTAGGAGAAAGACAGACTACAATATAATATATTGAAAAATAGTAGTGGTTTTGGACATTGTTGGAGCATGCTATGTAAACCCCTTAACACAGAATAATGGTGAAGGTAGACAACCAGTTAAATTGTGGTTGTGGGAGGTAGGTGGGAGGAAGTTTCCACTGTTGGCTCAAACAGCGTAAGAGTGTGCTTGTGCTGTGCCTTCACCATTTGCGATTGGAGGGGACTGCCTTAGTGTGCTTAATGACAGAGTGTACAGCCTTTCTGGTGTTATTTCACAACAAGTCACATCATCCCTCAACATTGTTTATGCTAGCTAGGGCTACTGGGAGTTGCACATATTTGGAAAGGTGCCTGTTCCCTGTTCAACGCCTAATGTGGAGCCAGCCCTGACCGAAAAGGATTTTGCATTTTAGTTTGCTATTCAGTCTCAACAAGATGGACTAGGAGGAAAGTTTCATGTTCTGGCCTGGCAGTGTGGTTCCATTCTTTTCTCAAGCCTAACCAAGGTCTACCAAAGAAATAAAGCCTAGTTCTGACTCAGGAAAGGTGCCTTAAAGGCTTGACAAAGGGTAACAGCCCAATCCACATTTGACCCTATTTGTTTAATTTTAAAATTCAGTTGTATCTTAAATCAGATGAATTTGCCATGATCTCTTTTGTTTATTTCTAGTTTCTGCTGTTCAGAGCTTAATAATAGAAGTGGAAGAAGCTTTTAGGTGGTCTATGAAAGATTCAAAATATTTTTATTTGCTTCTGCAAAATACTCTACCCCATGCATCTGATGATTTAGTCTACAAAAGATGCTACCAACTTCTTCCTCGCAGTGTCAAAGGTGCTACAAGATCCCTTTGCATACTAATCTTATGGTCAGTTTTGGATAAAAAGTTTGCTGAAACATTGAATTCCTCTTTTTTGTAGTACAGTAGAGTCCTGGTTATCCAACCTAAACCGGCGGGCGCAGGGTCGGATAACTGAAATGTCGGATGACACGGAGCCCCGCCATTTTGGGGGCGTGTCGGGGGCGTGTCGGGGCGGGCCTAGGCACATGTCAGGGCGTGTCTGGGGGCGCAGAAATGCCTGCAGCCACGCCCCCAGGCAGCCGCGACGTCAGTTAATCTGGAGCGTCGGATAACCGCAGGTCGGATAACCAGGACTCTACTGTATTTAGGAACCTGTCCCCATTCTTTCCAAGCGATTTCTGCTTCTTATACCCAATTTCCTGTTAAGGGAGTAATGCCCAGGAACACATCTACTTTGTTAACGCAGGTATAACTTCATGGGCAAGACTTCATCTGAGATCTTCCTCAACCTGGTGCTTACTTGGTATGTTAGACTACAGCTTGTGTTAGCACTGCCAGTAGGGCAACATCTGCCAGAATTCCTACTTCTGCACAACTGTTAACTTTCTTCCTTTTGCTTTTAGCCAATCTACCAAGATTTATTTATTTATTTATCTATTTATAGACAGGGAAGGAACAGAGGTAATGGGATAGTCTGATCTTCAGTGTTGTTTTGTTTTGTGTTAAGATGAATGAGGAACTTCTATCCAGTTTCTTTTGGATGAACGCTCTGTGTGTCTTTCTCTCCCTGTATGTGTGTGTAATTCTGATATCCCAGAAACATCTTGACTTAGAGAAATGCAAACATTTAATCAATGAGAGGTAGTGCTAATGCAATACTGACAGTATTTTTTCTTGAGAAGTGACAGCTTGGAAAATTGCTTCAGTGAGATGTGTGGCTGACCTTGATCATGCCCCAGATCTTTACAACGTGCACAACACAAAATATTTAACTCTGTTACGAGATTGGTTTCCTTTCTGATTTAAACTGGGGAGCTTCTGATAACTTGTCTCCTTAGTTAGCTTTCATCTTGTATGAGGCTTCAGTCAACCTTGTATTCAGTAACTTAACTTGTGTGGCGACAGGCAACAAGGAATTCTGTGCAGGTAGGTGAGCATCTGACAGAGGAAAAGTAAATCTTTTCATCCCTCCCTGCCAATCCACATAATGGAGGACAGCATTACTTTAAAAAAAACCCAAAACCTTCATCTGGTAAGATGTTAAGAATTTGCCTCCTCCAGTGCCAGTATGGAATGCATGACTCTAGTCATTTAGAGAGCTAGTGAAAAAAAGACAGGCAAATAATTTTTATGGAGGCTTTTTACAAGATTGGGCTTAAACCACTTTTGAGCTTCTCCTCAGATAAATATGTTTTATTACATTATTGTGAATGTGGAAGAGAAAGCTGAGGAGAGTATTTTTATAATGTGAATTAGCATTCTCACCACTGTTATTTTGACCCTTCAGTAGCAACTGAACTGAAACAAGAATGCTGTTCAACAACTAGCTCAGTAAAAAATCCTCTAGAAGTGATACAAGGATCTGTTCTGATAGATTTTGAAAGTCCTTATGACTCTGCTGGTAAACATGTGTTTTGGGGGATATTAAAATGGAGATCATTGATCTGATGAGCGCTAACATCATCTTCAGGGTTATTAAGGTTATCGGCTGAATGAATTTTCAGTCCCTACAGCAACAGATGTAGTAAAAACCTGAATGAAAAAGTTCTGGATATAGAGGAAGCATCTCTAATTGATTTGCATGGCCCATTTGGCCTGTATCCTCCTTGATCTAAGAGGTGACTTGGGGGCTGATGAACTGCTTGAAACCTGCATCAGTCCTGCTGTGGCTTAATGTAGATTTTAAGTGAGGTACTTATGGTTAGAAAAGAAGACATGAGGTTAGATCTCATTTTGAGGTATTTTGTGGCTGTATCAGAGCTTTGAAGAAGTTACCTTTTGGAACCGTGCTGGCTGAGGTATTATGTAGATATTTTTGAGTATTCTTTTTTCCAAGCTATCCATCTATCCAGAACTAAAGGCCACAGGGAAGCTACTCTCTTGCCTCTTCAGAAGAGCTTAATGTCAAGGAGGATAACAACCTGGCCTTACCCATAGGTCAGAGAAAGAGGTACTACTCCAGTATTTTCTTTTCTCTCCAGAGTCCTTTTTTCTTTTGTGTTGTTTCTGTGGGATGTTTAGCTTATGGGGCAGGAACTCTCTTGTCTTTCAGTGACTTTATAGTATGCAGAAAAATTGTAAGTGTCTATGAAACAAGAGATAGTGTAAGAAGATGAAACTCCCAGGTCAGAATGGCACTGGATGAGCTATTGGGGTACAGTGGAGTACAGCAATGGCTAAGGACATAACTGGACTCAAGCCAAAAGGACATTGAGCTGTTGATGTGCTCAGAGTTGAAAAGAATGTCTGAAGCTGCACAACACATATGATAAGAACATGGAATGTGAAAGGCATGAATCAGGGGAAGCTGGACAAGAAATAGAACATACAAACATTGCAATACTTGGTGTGAGTGAGCTAGAGTGGACAGGAATAGAACATTTGGAGTCAGATAATTACACAGTGTTTTCCTCAGAAATGAAAATCTAAGAAAAAGCATTGAGGAGAGAGATAGTAAAAGCAGTCAAAGGGTATAATGCAAAGTTTGACCAAATCATATTGGTAAATCTTCAGGGAAAAACCAATAATTTAACCATGATCCAGGTTTATGCTCCAACTACAGAGGCAGAAGAAGAAGAAATTGAAAGATTCATGCTAGAGTTAAGGGAGAAACTGATCACAAACCAAAACAGGGATTACAGGTGATTGGAATGCAAAACTAGGCAACAAAGCAAAATCAAATTTTCTAGGAGAATTTAATTCAGATTCTAGAAATGAAGTGAGAGAGCAAACAGTTGAGTTTTGTGAGACCAGCAGTTTATTCATTGCAAACACACTCTTCAGGCAACCAAAGAAGTGACTTTATATATGGACAACACCAGATATCCAATATAGAAATCAAATTGATTGCATAATTAGAAGCAGATGATGTAGAAGGTCCATTCTCTGTGCAAAAACAAGACCAGGAGCAGACTGTGGCACATAATGTAAGTTACTAATATCAAAAATTAGAGTAAAGCTAAAGAAGAAAAGTCCTTAGAATTTAAAAATAACATAACAAATAGATAGGCACTATTAAGCCTAATTGACCAAAAGCTAGAAATCTCTGGACTGAAGCCAGGGACATTGTCAGGAAGAAATGCAAAATGACACTGTCTGCAGCCATAAAGAAAGAGAAGTCTCAATGAATGAGAGAGGGAACTCTTCAAGGAGTTAAGGACAAACAAGAAGCAAAACTAAAAGAGGACAAAAATACAAGAACATGAATGCAATTGTTCAATATCTTTCAAGCAGGGCCAAGGCAAATTAATATAATAATCAGTGCAGAGAAATAGAGAATGACAACAAAAAAGGAAGAATGAGAGATCTTTTCCAAAAGATCTAATAAATCAAAGGGAGATTTAAACCAAGTGTGGGGTTGCTCTGTGACATTTAGGGGAGCACATTATGTAACCAAGTAGAAATAAAAGACGTTGGAAACAACACATGAAAGAATTGAATAAATAAAAACATAATAGGTTGACAGTTTCATTCAAGGAAGAACTATTTTGTCATGCCTTGTTCTCAGGACCCAGGTTCAGACTCTGACGCAGATAGTGAAGCAGAAGGACAGGGGGACATGCCAGTTCTTGGGACAAACATTGACAGTCCCAAGCAGCTACAGTGCACAGACAGGGGCTTGACAGTACATACTGCAACTGAACACATAGGAGAAAGGGGGGAGACGACTACAGCACTCAGAACATTTAAATATGAAACACTCATTAATCAGGCAACATCTGCCAGACCATAAATATCCCAACACTTCCCCCAGGAAATTCATTGCTGACCACCAATCGTTCTGAAGGAAACAACATTTTTTATCTCTTGATTCCTGGCTCATGTTTCTGGAGAACATTGGACCTTGCTTTGTTTACTGACCACATTACTCAACGCTCCCTTGGATTGATGCTCTGGATTTATTGCTCTATTGTGCTGACCTGAACTGCCTAGATTCTGAAAATTGTAATTACCTGGTTGTTAAGCTCCTGCGTGTAACTTGGGTGCCATTGTATCTGTTGCCTGACAGACTCTACTTAGAACTGTGCCCCTGGCTGGCCTCCAAAACAGGACAAATTTGAAGATGAACCTACAATTTTAGAAAGTGAAGTGGAAACTGTACTCAGAGCACTTGGGAGAAATAAATTCCCAGGAACAGATGGCATGCAAGAAAAGCTGCTTTAGTCTCCAGAGAAGGAATCTGCTCTAGTACTAACTAAAATCTGTCAACAAATAAGGAAAACAAAGGAATGATCCACAGACTGGAAATGCTCAATATGTATTCTTGTCCCCAAGAAGGGACACTAGGGATTGCAGTAACTACAGGGCCATAGCAGTAACTTTATATGTAAGCAAAGTGTGCTTAAAATTTTACAACAAAGACTTTTGCCATATATGGAACTAGAAATGTCAGATGTCCAAGTTGGATTCAGGAAAGAAAGAGGGGCTAGGGATCATATTGCAAATATATGTCTGATAATGGAACATATCAGAGAATTTGAGGGGGAAAAATCAGTCTGTGCTTTAAAGATCATAACAAAGCTTTGATTGTGTAGATTGTGAAAAACGATGGATTGCTCTTAAAGATCTGGGTGTGCCACAACATTTGACTGGAAAAGATTACTGTCAGGACAGAATATGGAAAAATGGAATGGATCAAGGAAGTCAGACAGGGGTGCATTTTATCACTTGACTGATTAAGTTGTGTGTTGAACATATATTACATATATGTAAAGCAGGATTAGAGGAAGGAAGCGTGAAAATTGGAGAAGGATTTAAAATATGCAAGTGACATCATGCTACTTGCAGAAAATAGTAAAGACTTGGAAGGATTACTGCAGAAGAAAGTGCGAAAGCAGGTTTACAGTTGAAACATAAGAAAGCAAAAACAATGACCAGAGGTGATTTACACAACTTGAAAGTAGATGATGAAGACATTGAAATAGTTCTGGCTTCTCCATACCCTGGCTCGGTCATTAGAATGGAGACTGCAGTTAAGAAGTTAGAAAACTAGGCCTAGGAAGTAGGCAAGATCCTGAAATGTAAAGATATATGATTGAATACAAAAGTTAGGCTTACCCATGCCATCGTATTCCCAGTTTTTATGTATGGCTGTGAAAGCTGGACAGTAAAGGAAACTGATAGGAAGAAAATCAACTCATTTGAAATGTAGTGCAGGAAAAGTGTTTTATGGATACCCTGGACTGCTAAAAAGACAAATCAATGGGTCCAAGAAACCAAAGTGACTAAATTGAGAATGTTGTACTTTGAACACATTGTGAGAAGACATGACTCTCTAGAAAGGACAGTAATGCTTGGTAAGATGGAAAGCAGTAGGAACAGAGGAAGACCACGTTACAGATGAATGCACTCAGTGAAAGAAACCATGGCTCTGAGTCTGTGAGATCTGATCAAGGCTGTTGATGATACAGTGACTTCGAAGTTTCTCATAAGGTGGGCGTAAGTTGAAGTCAACTTGATGGCAGTAACAACAACAACAATGTAAATGCCAGTGAATAATAAAGTCAATTAACCAGCTTTACCACATCATGGCAGAAAGTTCGCAGAATTGAATGTTCCTCTATTGAAAAAAATAGTTTGTATAGAAAATTACGTAATAGGGAAAGGAGCTCTAACCTGGCTCCCCCACTTCCAATATGTTAATTTCCTGTATGCATTGATGTTTGAGAAATGTAGAGAAACAGTACACTATGTCAGCACATGCCTGAAATTTGAAATGGCCCTTTTACATAGGTTTGCCAATCAGAATGTGGACATTTGGGTTCAGGTTTTGGTTGTATATGTATTTGTAGTTATATGCCCCATTTAAATTAGGGTTCATGTTTTTTGACATCATGTGTTTTGATATATTTATATCATGTATTTAGGTAGTTTTTGGTATTTTCTGATCTCATATATAAGTTACCTTTGGTTATGTTGCATGTTAATTCTCATATTGAATGTATGACTTTGTATTTTCATTTCTCTTTTTTCATAATTGTTATAAATATCGTATATTTGATTGTGTGTGTTTTTTTTGTTTTTTTTTAAAATTTTTATTAATTATATAACTAAATCACAAATACAAAACAAGAAAAAAAAATTAAACACCATGTGATATACATAATAGTGAATTAAAAAAAAATAATTTTTTTCTTTTTCTTTTTTTTCTCTTCTCTTAAGCAATACTAACTTTCATTGTTATTTTGCACCTTTACCCTTAAATTTATAAATCTGTTCAACTATTATAATTTCACATTTAATTCAGTATTTTTCACATCCCCTTTAATCTATTTCTATTGCTAATTCTTTTAACTTTTTTTTTTTAAAAAAACATTGACATCACTTATCCTTTTAAATCTATAAATCACAAGTTTAACACACACACCTACTAAGAATTACAAAATATACAACATAAAAGAAAAACAAAACTAAAACTAAAAAATACCCACCCCCCAGAGCCAACTTTTTATTTAATCCACTTTCCAAAATTGCCATTCTTCTTTTGACAGGGTAGTATTACTATCTCTTTTCAGAACTTTATCCAAAAATATTTTCCAAATTTCTTCAAAATCATTCCCTTTAACCAAACCTTTCATAAACCTAATTCTACATGTTAGTTTATCATTAATTGCGATTTTCCACACTTCGTTATACCATTCCTCTATTTGAAATTTTTCATTTGCTTTCCATTTTTTTGCTATTATTAATCTCGCTGCAGTTAACAAATTTGTTATTAATTTTTTCTTTACTTGAGTACACTCAACCTTATCATATATAGATAACAATGCAATATTTGGACATACTGGTATATCTGCTCCTATAATCTCTTTTATCTCTTTAAAAAGATTGTGTGTGTTATTTATGTGATGTCTTATGTGTTGTTTGCATTGGGGTTCAGAGCCACTTCTCCTTACGCATGGTTCCTTTGAAAAAATTACCAAACACTAATACAACTTTAACCTAGGAGTAAGCAAAGCACGTCTTTGGGGTTGCATGTGCTCCCCAACCTTAAGCCCTCAAGACTTGCCGGATGTACCTTTTTCTGATCAAAAAGGGTGAATTGCCTCTCAGTGAAATTTAGGAAAACCTGTAAGGTAGCAGAAAATGTATCTCACCATGCAGTGTAATGTGTTCAATAACCCTCTCCAAGGCAGTTAATAGAGCAAGAAAACAGTAAAATAATAGTTAATTAAAATAACAGAGATAACATAGAATATTCACAATAATCCCAGTGGTAAAAACAGCTGTATAAAACATAAGCCTAAATTCTAATTAAAAAGATGCTAGAACATCCATCGAGGAATGAGAGGAGAACAGCACCAAGTTCTCAATTCTTTAAGTATGTCCACCTCTTTTGTCTGCCATTTCTTAAACCTAGACACTTCGTTCACTATTTGGTATCCTTTCTCAGAGTGAGGCATTTTGGGTACAATGGCTACATGCCTCAAATTGAGACATTTTTGTTTTGTGGCTTTGCTGGTCCCATGTAAGTCTGTCTTCTTCTTGAGAAATTTTTTTGAAGGCAGAGCTTTGGCCTCTCCCATCTTCTGAAGTCAAAAAGACAGCTACCAGAAGAAGGACAGCTTAGATAACGATATCTGGTTTGTGTAGCTCTCTCCTTATTTGCTTTGCATCTACAGTACTTAATGATTTTAAGGTGCCAAGTGTGAACACAGCTGTTAGTTTAGCAATTTTTGCACAATAAACTGCATGTTTAATTCTTTGTGCTGTTATTCTTTGTATTATGTTTTTATCATTTATAATATGGCTTGACTTACTTTTTATTTGTTTATTTTTCTTTAAAAATGTTATAAATTGTCTCTACAAGCTTGGCTAGAAATGAAGCAAAATACGTTAAGTAAATATGGAGTGTATTCAGATGAGCTACGCGATTAGGAGTCTGTGCAGTGGTGAAGCAGTGAAAATCCATGAGAGTTGGTTTGATTGTTTTGTCTTGAATTGTCAGAGATAGAAGAAAATGTAACTCGACCTGGAACTAGAGGCTAGGGCAGAGCTTTCCAAACTCTTCCTGTTGGTGACGTGCTTTTTAGACATGTGTCATTTCACAAAACAGTAATTCAGTTTCACTAGCAAGCGGGAGGTTAAGCTAACCCCTTATAAAAGATACAGACACGTGCATAAATTATAATAACAAAATGTATGGGGACACAATATATCTCATGAAAACCTTTCATATATTTTAAAAGTATATGATTTATAAATAATAACATACATTTCCAAGATTGTAGGCTACACACCTACACACTTCAGGCGACACACTAACATGTTACGGCACACCATTTGGAAAGCCCTGGGCTAGGGAGATAGGAGGAGGAGGTATTGTGAATGCATGATACTTAACACCATACAACTTAAGCAGAAAAGGAACTGTGACTTGCTCTGTATACAATATTGCATATCAAAAGCTTGAAAGTCCAGCTGACATTTGTGTCAGATACACATCCCACTTGTGGTTAATCAATACTGCATGTAAAATAAAATGCAAATAGGATGTTCTGTATTCACAGAAAGATGTTGGTGTTTTGTCAGTGTATAGGAGCTCAGCCTGGATGCACACAATCCTTCAGACCAGTGTCACCCTCCAGTATTATTATCTTTCAGGAGGATGTTGAGAGGAAATGTTGCCTTCAAAACTTTGGGTTAGTTGCTTAATATTGAGAGAGAGGGAATGTGTGACAAAATATTTCTGAGGGGTAAATGAGTTTCTTGATAAGATGTCTTGCAGTGGCAGTTTGCAACTGCAATGTCATACACCCTTTGGCACCGTCTTACAATTGAGCTGTAATATTCTTTACAAATTCTCCAGCATTGTGTGTTTATTACGATAACAGCATTACTAGCTATAACGTTAAGTCCCTCTTCTTTGCTTGCAGCATTCCAAAATGTGCATTTCTGCAGAGGTTGTGGTAGGTTATTGCAGCCTGTCACAGAATGAGTGGAGAATCAATGACTTGTAAGTGTACTCACTGAAGGCTTGTCTGAGATCCAGACTGATGCCCTCCCAAGATATGCTGCCAAAGTGACTCTCAGAAGGCTCTGAAGGGAATGCAAATTTGTTTGAATCATTTCCCTTAAACTCTCAGATAGGGAAATGTTCTTTCTTATTAAGATCAAACACCCACAGCTCCCTTGTTGTAGCAAAACACCTTGTGAAGTTCAAACCCTGAAGATTTTATGATGATTTTTTTTCTTGATTAAATTCTTGCTTGAGCAATAATTAGATACCATCATTGGAGGATGATATTTTCCCCCCTATCTGCCCATAGATAATATATTTCAGGTAATTTTTTTGACAATGCAGAATATGCAAAACAAGGAAGAGCATTAGTAAAAAATGGTCTAAAAGACCAGAGTTGTGAACCTGTGCACTGTGAAACAACAGATTTCATTGAAATAAAGGGTAATAAAGCAGAACAGCAGTATACAAGATGGAGGATGAAAAAGATGACAATACAGTCGGCTGTCTACATTTGAGAGTTTATGGATTTGATTATTTGTGAGTTTCTCTGTCTGCTGCTCTGTCTATCTCGAGCACTTCTGTTCTAGGGGAACCTTCCCTGTTGGTGATTTCAATCAGGCTGCACAGCCCTTTAAAAGCCTACCTTTGGTGGTCCTCCTCCTCCACCAGCCACTGTCTGGTCAGCTAAAGATAGCTCACAACCCAGTTTCTCAGCACTGCAAACCCTCTTCCAGGGACCCACACACACCCAGAGAAGGAAATGGGAGAGGGAGAGGAAGCATCACTGTGCAGACCCACCCCCTTCCCCTCTCCTTTCTGTGGGTGTCCATTTTCTCCGTCATGCCTATCCACCATGCCTCACACAGATACATTTTGATATTTGTAATTTTTACACTTTTGCAAGGGTCCTGCATCCCAGCGCATGTGGAAGGCTGACTGGAGTATCAATTTACTATCATTTATTTATTTATTTTAAACGTAACCACTGTGCTTTTGGTATCAATGTATAATTGAGATGTTAGGAAATTAATGAGAGAGGAATATGTCTGAAAATGAAGCATTCTAGTTCAGGTCTATATTTACATAAAAGGGAGGCCTTTTACTGTTTATGAACAAGTTAATTCTCTGATGGGCCTGGGAAAATGAAAAAAATCAGCCTTATTAGAGCTTTACTCAGAGTAGCCTTCCTTCACAGATTTGAAGATGAGTATTATTATAGCAGGATAGCGTTCCACAAGGGGGCAGGGATAGAAGACATACATTTCCCTTGAACTCCTCTTTTTTGTGTGTGATGTTACAAGACTCTCCTTATCCGCAGGTTCTTTCAAACTCTTATCTTTGGGGATTATAGCAGTTGTATGGAGATTACTGTGACTCCTTTCCTCTGAAGGAGGTAGTTTTCTTGCAGACTTCTGGAGTAGAGAATAAAAACATGTAAGAGTTCTATATGTAACTCTTCTAGAAGAACACAAGGAGAGGTCTTGGATTAGAAAAAAGGCCTACCTAGTCCAGTAGTCTGTTCACACACTATGGCCAATGACATGATACTGGAAACCCACATATAGGAGAGGAGAACAAGAGCACTTTTCCTGTTTGTGTTCCTCAGCAGCTGAAATGCAGAAACATCCTTCTTCTGTCAACTGTTACTACTAGCTATAGGCAGTTTCATCCTCTTTGAATTTTTCCAGTCTTCTCTCCATGTTGGCAGCCATCACTACATCTTGTGATAATCAAGACCACTATTTAACTTCATGTGGTGTGAAGAAATACTTCCTTCTATCTGTCCTGAATCTGCCACCATTCAGCTTCATTGGATGACTTTCTGGTTTTAGTATTATAAGAGTGTTTCTCCACAGCATGCATCTCTATCATGTGTCCTATTACTCCTCTTACTCAAACAGCTCCAAGCATTGTAATTTTTCTTCATTGAGAAGTTGTTTCTGTGCCTTCATTACTTTTCTTGCTTTTTCTGCATCTTTGTTTAGTTCTAAAAAATCTTTTTATTTCTCCCTCCTGGGAGAAAGGTGGGATATTAAATCAATAAATCAATAATTTTATAGCACATCTGCCAGCCACTTTTCTCTTTCTGCCTCATGGCATTGAGGGAGACTCCCAGATGGGTGTGGAAAAAGCAATTGGCAGCTATGATCAAGCAGTAGTAACAACAAATTGTTCTGCCTGACACACACAGTTCTCCACCACTGGCAGCGGTTCTTCTCCAAGACAGTGGTAAGCCGGAGCTAAGTGCAGCATAAGATGTCATTCCCTATGCATTTTGCCTAAATAACACATCTTTCTGCATTTAGGAGCCTGACTGAACACAGAAACACTACAGAGCAAGTTAAACCACAAGATGTTCTGTTAAAAAAATAAATGAAAAATAAACAATTGAATAGTGAACTTAGATGGTTTGGGACTTCTTGGTTTGGAAGCTAATCAGCTGAATAAGAAAGTTGTGGTTTTTAAATACTCAGGAAACTCTTACTTATTATATAGAACAGGGATGTAAAGAACACATGTCAATTCGGCCATAAAAGGAGTGTTTTGGCACATTGAGACATACTGTTGGACAAAATGATCAACCTGCCATGAAATTTTTAGCACTTGGGGGGGGGTTGTGAAAATTTGGGGAACTTCTTTTTGTTTGTGCAACCTCCTCCCCACTTTTGCAAACGATACATTGTCCTCCTTGCAAAACCCTTCGTTTTTAGCACATTTTTTTCATGAAGGAGTTGTGAAGTGTGAAAGGTATTTTCAAAAAGAATAGTTTTGTAAACTCAACCAGAAGGGTTATTAGTCACCTTTGCACAAGAGAATGAAATAAAGATTTGCATCCTTAAGTATGTAATTTCCTGTGTTAAATTTTTAGAAAAGCTTTTAAAGGTGGCTCTGTGAAAAACACTAGGACACAGAGTTCCTCTAAAAACTGGACTTCATAGCAGAGAGAACATCCATCTCTACTGAATATTGATTGTTGTAGATATCTATTTTGGTTTTGGGTTTACTGAGATAAATGTAAGTTTCTGTATATAGGCAGGAAATACACAAATAAACGGTGGGTGGCAACTGACTTGAAAGTGGGAAGTGTGAACAGGATCTAAACATGAGTCAACAGTACGATATAGCAACCAAAAAAAGCCAGGGCAATTCTGGGCACAGTGTCCACATCCAGGGAAGTAGTAGTACCACTCTGTTCTGCTTTGGCAGGACCCCACTGGAATACTGTGTCCAGTTCTGGGCACCACAGTTCAAGAAGAGTATTGACAAGCTGGAACCTGTCAGGTCTTAAAAGCAATGCTTAGAGGGAATGACTGAGGGAGCAAGGTATACGCTTGGATAAGAGATTACTGTGATGTCACATGATAGCTATTTTTAAATTTCTAAAGGGCTGTCATATAGAAGAAGATAGAGCAAACTTGTTTTCTGCTGTTCCAGAGGCTAGAACACAAACCAGTGGATTTAACTTGTAGGAAAATAGATTCCATCCAAACCTCAGCAAGAACTTTTTTTTTACTGTAAGAGCTGTTCAACAGTAAAAAAAACCTGTGTTTGAGGGTAGTGGACTCTTCATCTTTGAAGGTCTTCAAAAAGAGATTGGTTGAGTATCTTTCAGTAGTGCTTTACCTGAGTATTCCTGCATGGCAGCGGGTTGGAATAGATGGGCCCTTGTGGTTCTTTCCAACTCCAAGAGTCTATGATTCTATGTATAGGTGTTTTGTTTTGGTATTCTCTTTTAGTAAATACCTTTGTCTGGATGGGAGACGGCCAGTAAATACCAGGTGCTGTAGGCTATATTTCAGAGGAAGAAACTGCCAAAACCATGTCTGAGTATTCCTTGCCTAAGAAACCTTATGAATTTCAGGGGGTCACTGTAAGTCAACAGACAACATGAAGGCACACACACACACAGAGGTGCTTTTGTAAAGTTTTATCATGAAAGCTGAAATATAAATACATCGAAAACGTAGTTTAGTTGAATGAAATACTTCCTGCTTGTTATACAGGATGGAGTGCATAGAAGTGGATTTCTCACATATTCCCTTTGTGCTGGTCAGTGGGGCAGCAGTTTAAATTTTATTAAGAATCCTGTAAAAGGCTACACACTTTGTGATTTTCTCTAACACTTAAACGTGGAAAAGGAAGAGAATTCTAGACAGATTACTTGAGTTACATCTGTGTTGTGGTTTCAGAACTGCAGAGTAAAAGCATTTAACACTTTTTCAAGTTGAGGTTTTAGAAGTATTGATTCTCCCAACAGACTGAATCTATGCAAATCCTGGTTACATCGTGAAATGAACACCACATGGTTGGATCATCATCATCATAATAGTAGTAGTAGTACTAGTAGTAGTAGTAGTAGTAGTAATAATAATAATAATAATAATAATAATAATAATAATCACCATCATCATAATCGTAATCATAATGGATTTGATTATTACGAGTTTCTCCAACTGCTGTCCCCCGCCGGTACTTCTTTTCTAGGGGAACCTTCCCTCTTGGCAGCTCCAGTCAGGCCACACATTCCTTTAAAAACCCATCTCTGGTCCTCTTCCTCCTCCACCAGCCACTGCCTGGCCAGCTAAGGATAGCTCACAGTCTCATTTCTCAGCATCACCAATCCTCTTCTGATGCTCCCAGCACACCCAAGGAAAGAGATGATTGAGAGAGGAAGTACAGGACTATGATGCTGACCCATCCCCTTTCACTCTTCCTTTCCTGACTTGGTTTGGACCCTGGGTACCCCTTCTGCCCACCATGGCTCAACCCCCTTCACACACACACACACTTTGATATTTGTGATTTTACTACTTTTGTGAGGCTCCTGCGCCCCTAACCCCCAAGAATATGGAGGGTTAACTGTACTTCCATTTTTTTCTTTATCGTGTAGTCTCTTTCATGCACTCCTATATTTGGAGAATGTGGTTTGATAAGTCTTTTCATATATGTAGCTCTTAATCTTAGCAAGACAGGGAGCAGCTTCTTGTATCAATGTAATTGGGCTTGTTTTGAACTAAACACACTAATGATTGGGCTGAACGTCAACAAAAATGTTTCCCAAGTTTTTTATTTTTTTTTAAAAAAATCATTCATTGTTGTTGTGTGCTTTGAAGTAGTTTGCAACTTATGCCCACTCTATGATGAACCTATCATGTTTTTTTCTTGGCAAAATTTGCTCAAAAGTGGTGGGGGGAGGAGTTGCCTTCATCTTCATCCAGGGCTGAGAAACTACAATGCCTAAGGTCATGCAATGGTTTCCCACAGGTGAGCAGGAATTTGAGCCTTAGTTTCAGGAGTTCTAGTTGAGTACTCAACAACTACATCATCCTGGCTCTCAAGGAATCATAGTGATATGCAAGTTTCCTTCAATTTGATTCTGAGAACTTTAAGAGCAGTGTTATACAAAGTGGTGGTCTGTGAGCCAGTGCCTGTTCTTGAGCCATCAAGCTGCTGGTCCCTGGAGAGCTTCCAGGAAAGAAAGAAACAATTACATCCAATGGGCACCAATGTGGTATCAGTCCCTGGCACATTGAGAGAGAAACAATTGTCGGTCTTCCACATCAGAGAGCTTAAGAAGCACTGTGTTAGAAGACATTTCCTTGGTGGACGTATCCTTGGCTCTGTGAAAGCAGAATTGGTGTCTGTGGCTTGGGTTTAAAAAAAAAGATTGAAAATCATTCCTTTGTGTGTCTTGAATTTTTTTCTAAACTAGAGCAGAACATTAGGAAAAATGATGTTGAATTCCTATTGAATTCAGTCATTATCAGCTGGCACATTCATATTCCAAACCAGGTAATTTTATGGTCTGGCTATTTCCCTGTGGAATATGATTCTTGTGGTTTTTTCAAAAATGTTTTAAACAGCAGTTCAAAGACCCAAAGAAAATGTTCTGGTCTCCTGAAAGCCAAATGACTTTGTTTATATCACCTAGCCTAGGGATGGGACGAATCCAGAATTTTCCGAATCGAGATCCCTGGAAAGGATCCACAAATCTCACAAATCTCGAATCTTTCAAATCCTTTTTTTGAAAAAGAGTTTAAAAAAGTAAAGGAAAGAAGGATAATCTGGGGCAAGAGACACTGTCTCAGCCTTAGCAAACGCCTAGGCAAGGGAAACCTTCCTCTGAAAAAATTTGGCTAGGACAATTGTCATAGTTTTGCCTCAGGATCACCCCAGGTTGAAAATGACATGAAGGTGCTGTTTACACAGGCAGGAAAATGGGGATTAATCCCACATTTTCCTACCTGTGTAAACAGGGCCACATACTAGTAGAGAGATAATCCAAGTCAAAACTGGATTTTCTTTGCATGGCTCGTTATGATATCCTGGGGTTTGTATGACGCACCAGCACACTTTGGCAGAGAAGGCTGTGACACCTTGTAAAGCTACAAACCCCAGAATTGTGTATGAAAGAGCTTTGCAAGGGAGCTCTGCAAAGGAATCGTTCAGTTGTCCTCGAAATCTCAAGTGTGTACCTTCCAGTCAAGTCTCAAGTCCTGCAACAAGGAAGGCACTTAAAACAACAACAACACCAGCATCTAGTCCAGTCTCAATTCTGCACCCTGCAGTCTCAAGTCAAGTCTTAAGTCCTGCAATAAGGCGCTTAAACAAAAAAACAAAACAACCAGTCTCTCGTCCAGTCTCAATTCTCTACCCTCAAGTCCAGTCTGAAGTCCTGCAAAGGACTTTCAAATCAAATCTCTAGTCCAGTCTCAATAATTCCCAATCCCTACTATCCAGTATGAAGACAAAACAACAGAGATTATTACCTTGCAGAGAGAGGCAGCCCGAATGGGCACAGGCAGCCCAAGTGGGCATATCTTGTGGAAGGAGGTACACTGGCCTACATGTGGCAATCACTGGATGAGATTGTGTGATCTTGCCCTCTGTCCCACTACTTCTGATAGGCATCAGATCCACTGACAGAGTTCAGCACAGAAAATAGTGCTGAACTTAAATATTAAATGAACTTAAATATTAAATGTTCAATTTAAATATATTAGAATACAACCCCAGGTGTAATTTCTGAAATTATTAGCAAAGGCCATTATTACTCCAAGGGGAAAACTCACTTACTTGACATCTCCCAGGTTTTCAGGTGTCCTGGTCTCCAACAAACTATTTGGTTGGTGGGTTCAAAAGATTTGGTTTGCCTATTTTGGTGCAGGGATTCGGATTCACGAATCTTGAATCCTTGCTGAGGATTTGGTTGGCCCATCCCTAACCTAGCCACTCTTCACACAACAGTAGTCACCACCACCCTATATCTATATTTGAATCTCATTTTTTTCTTTATCAGTGTGAATAGGATCATTTTTCTTTTTACTGATCTAGGATTTGTTTGGGATTGAACACAAGTCCAGTTTCTAGGATGAGTTTGATCCCAGGTGTGAAGCTACTTTTTATTGTATAAATATCAAAACCACTGGCATGTAAGAGAAGGTAATGGACTAATAATTTTACCATCCTCTCCCGCCAAAAAAAACTCCATAAACAAATAAAATATATTTATCGCTTTGTGATATAATTATCCAGTTTATGATTCTTCTTTCTTTTAAAAGTCCAAAACTTCAGCAGTCTCACCAAATACCTAATTAGTGAGATATCCTGGGGATGAAAATTAGATTACCTGGCTGCCAGCTTGCTTTGTTCTTGAGTGGCTAAATGTATGTTCATCTGTCAGATAGGAATATATTAACTGTCTCCCTGCTAGTGACATACACAAGCATAACTGAAAGTTATGCCTCCAGATTGGACTTGGTTTGCAGAGCAGGCGTGGGCAAAGTGTTGCACCCAGCCTGCATGAGGCCATGGGACCCCACTTTTGCAACCCATGAAGCCTCCCACTAGTCCTTGGAAGACCACAAGTCCCCCAATGTGATTTCCGGGCAATATTTGACGTACAGATATCCCTTCCTGAGACACATGAAAACATGCAAAAATACCAGCCACAAGTACCCCCAAACCCTGTACTACCTCCATTTTCTTCTGTAGCCACTCTGAAAATGGCAACAGGAAGAGAAACACCATCACTTCCTGTTTCCATTTTGGCACTATCTACAGGGAAAACACTTCCATTTTTCTTTGAATTATCTCTCAAAATGATGAAAGGAAGTGAAAGTTTGCTTTTTCCTGTTATTGTTTTGAGAATGGCTTTAGAAGAAAATCGAGGCATTTGATCTTGGTATGTATGGGGTATGTGCATTGGGTTCTGAAAGCGAATTGCTCCCTGGCGCCTATGCAGTTGCCCACCTCTATTGCAGAAGAAGGAATTCACTACTTATCTCATGTAGTAACCAATATGCCTGCAAGACCAACTTTTTCCCTGTTCCTCCCATTGACCATTTATTGGCCAGTGAAGAATGGAGGACATTGGAGAAATGTCTTACTAAGTCCATGTAAACAGATTCATAATGACAGAGGCATCCTCCAGGAACTCTTTGTGGACTTCCAGACATGCTGGAGGATGATATTATTGTGGTGAATCTGGATATAGGAATATAATGAGATGGATGTTTCCTGACTTACCAGGAGGCAACTTTGCAATCTGGGAGGCAGGAAAGAGCTGATGTCAGACCAGTAATGGTGCCGATTAGGTTTCTTCTTCCTAGAAGCCCATGTGCGTAGCATAGGCTCTGAGGATGGTAGGAACCACCCATCAATAGGATGCAAGTATTGGCTGGCGAGTAGCACCAGAGTGAATCTGTTGTGAAGTTTTTGCTTCAGTTGGGTGCTGCAGTATATAAATAAGATTCCACCAACCCAAGCTCAGTTCACTTGGTTGTGCTCACCCACCCTGTATTGCATGCTTTAAGTGCTTTGTTTACTTCCTTTGTCCAAACTTTATAGGTGGTTTACATGGGATCTGGATCCAAGACCAGATATGCTGATATTGGCTAGACCAGTAGAGGGTTTCTTTATGGGACTGAGGGTGTGGATAGTGGGCAGGATGCTCAGCTCAGGGAGGTGCCAGCCCCTCCCCCGGCGAAGTGACAGGATCTGTTTAATGGCATCTGCCTATGTGGTATCTAGGAGTGGTCTTCCCTGGGTCTTTCCAGGACTGAGAATGAACCTTGGCCATTGATCAATGAATGGGTTGCTTGATGCCCAGATCTAGCCCATGTTGATGCCAACCTTTGCACATCTGTAACCAATATATGTTGTGTTTTCTTTTCTCTCCATATGTATGCGATCCATCTGTTTTTCGTCACAAAGTAGCTTGCCCCTTTGGATTTGCAAATTTGTCTGATGCTGCCCCCACAACTTCATCAGCCACTAAATGGATTACAATACTTAATTGCTTTGTTGTAACTGTTAACTCTTTTCCCAGTAACATTCTATACTGAGCTTATATCTGTACCACTCACTAATAAGTAGTGTGATCCTGTTTTAACTGCAGTAGTTCCATCCTACAGAATCCATGGAGTTACAGTTTAGTGAGATAGTTAGATATTCTGCCTGGGAGCTCTAGAATGGAGAACTCACAAAGAATGCTAATATTTGTCACCAAACTAAGGGGTGGAACAATGACAGCTAAAGTTGAATGAAACTCTTATATTTGTAATGCAGATACATTCTCTAGACTATTGCTCTGTACCTCCTACAACATACTTTAGTGAGTTCTTAACAAAATATCTTTACAGATCAGAAGCTTGTTTATTCCAACAGAAATAAGAGAGTGCAAGCCTTGTTTGAAAGGAGAACTGTGCTCCTGTACATGATGTTTTCCTTTAAAACAAGTTGTGTGCTTTTTGTGTTAGCCTGGAGGTGTGCTTAATTTTTACCACTGCTCCACTACCAGATTTTGATGGTGAACCATTGAATTCTGCAGCAGGAAGATGTTCAGATTGCAGTGGTTCTGCTGGTATTGGTGGCAATAGGCCTGCTGTCCAGCTGAAGGTGCCCACCCCTTTTCTGATGTATTGCTAGACATTATCCTTCTCTCTGTGGGAAGAAATTTAAAGTTTCTGAAAAGGATTTGTAACAAATGACTGTTTTCTGCTTTGTCTGAATTTGAATTCTCCTTTTATATCTTTGTTTAATTATCTGTGGTTTAAACAAACTATAGTTTTCTATATATTCCCATATTCTGATGCATTGAACCAGTTCTGTGGCAGTTGCCTTAGCTAAATGCTACATTCTAAACGCAATTTGAAGTACTTATTTTATATAATCATTGGCTACACATTGCAAAGAGTGCCTCATTGTTATTTGTCCCTCAAGACGTTCTTGTGGGGGTTTCTTTTTTTGTCTATCAACATTTCGTGAAGCCATAGCCACCTCAGTTGAGAAGTGAGGCCGTGTGTCTGCTCCCTCTCCAGTAAGGTTTACTAGAGATGACATTGCTTACACTGTTAAGGTAATGAAAGGTGAAAGGGTTGCTCTGGTAATGATTCTTGTCACTGCAATGTTTATAGTTTGTATAGGTTTGGTTTTATAGATTTTATTATGCTTACATATTTTTAAAAATGTTTTAAGTTGGTGGTTGCCCAGATGTAGCAAAATATGAATTTTAAAATCAGCCTTCCTTAACCTGGTACCCTCCAGGTGTTTTGGATTATAGCTCTCACTAACCCTGACTATAGGCTACGCTGGTGGGGGCTGATGAGATCTGTAGTCCAACATCATTTGGAGACCTGCAGCTTCTCCAGTTCTTACTTGAATTTAGTAGGATCTACCTGTTAGTTGACTGTTCAGAATACCTTTTCTGTGAGAAATGCATTGCAGAGTATGCTTTCATTTCACCAAAAGACAATAGCTTATTGAAGCAAGTCTGATTCTAACTGGTGGTTGATAAATGTTCAGAGGGGAGATAATCCAAAGGTATAGAGGAAGACAAAGAAGGACTATCTTAAAGCTTCAAATATTGAGTACCTGGATAGGTGCACCTGAGATTATTTCCCTAAGTATCAACTTATGTTTCCTTGTGCTGAGTTCGAGAACCATGAAGCAGCCCATTTGTGAACTGGACCAATGTAGTATCAGCCTTGTTTATATGGGAGGAGGAAGTTGTCAAATACATAGTGTGCTCTTTTGGACTTTTGCTATCTGAGTATTAATGTTTAGGAGTTTGCGATTTCTAAATGCACATATGCAGGCTCTGTTTTGCCATTTCTCAACAGTCCAGTCCTGTGACTTTTGCTGAAGATTGGGAAGTTTTCATGACAACATCTTTGGGTGAAGTCAGAGTACTCCAATTTTAAATATGTAATCCTATGCTGATGTCTTTATCCTCATGTGATATAAGTCGCCTATTTGTGGCGCCAGAAGATATTACACTTGTGGCTGACCACTGTATACTCTTTGACTTAATGTATATATCAGTTGTCATAAGCAGGAGGAAAATATGTGAGAATCATGAAGAGAAGTAAACAGGGAGGGAAAGTGATTTGCAGCCTCTTAAATGAAAATACATACACAATGTAGTCAGCATTGTTCATTCTTACTCTCTTATAATAGACCATTTATATGCTGAAGTCAGTGTACCATGTACCATCAATAGTACCCTCTCAGGTGTCTGTCTGTTAATCAGTCAGTCAAAGGTGCTAGCCATCTTTTTGTTCACATATTATAGACTAGGAATGGGAAATGTGTGGCTCTCCAGATGTTGATGGACTCCAATCCAGCAAGATCTGGAGCAATGCATGTTTCCCATCATTGACATAGTCCTTTCTGCTCAAAAGCTCTGGAGTTTAGATGGCTGTTGTACAACAGAAGACTGGTTCATCACTGGGGAGGACAACTCTTTTCTAGCGTAGCACATTTTTTCTTTAACCCTTTTTGAAATTTTAGTCACTGGAAGATGTTCTGATGATTTACATGGGGCTAAGTATGGTGTAGTGGTCTGAGCATTGGGCTACAACCCTGGAGACCAGAATTCAATTCCCCGCTCAGCTATGGAAACCCACTGGGTGAACTTGAGTGTGTCACACACACTCAGCCCCCCCAAAAAAAACTTTGTCATAGCTTCTCCTTAGGGTTGTCATAAGCCAAAAATGACTCGAAGGCACACAACAACAACAAATTTTGGACTTATTGCAGTAACCATGCTTAAGGGTAACACAAAGAAGGAGGCATGAGACTTGAGTTTATGAGCGTCCCCTTCCCCTCTTCTTCTCTGGCCCAGTGAAGATGAGACTGGAAGCATCCACTTCCTGCTTTTCAGTAATTGGTTTATTGTTACATCTGACATTGACAGACTATGTTTACTTTCAACCAAGATGAGTATGTCGCAGTCCATGGGTCACATGCAGCTCCCAAGCTGCATTTTTGTGGTCCTTGAAGCCTCATGGTGAGCCCCAATCCCCCAAACTTTTTTTTCTTTAATAAAAAATATTTTATCCCAATCTTCAGGCATTTTTTATCCCCAGATCAGCTGCAAATGTGGCAGTTTACTTCCTATTCTTCCAGAGCCCCTAAAACTTCCAATTACTGAAAAAGATTTTGAGAAAGAGAGAGAGCAAAAATCAGCCAAAGTCTCATCTGGGAGTGACACAAAATCTTCTCATGGTGCAGATGGGGAGGAGGATGCAGGGGTAAAAACTGGCTCCTGCCTCCATGCAGTTGCAATTCTCTTTAAACTATAGTTTATTGTCAAGCCAGAATCATAAATTATGGCTTGTTTCACTTATACATTGATTGAACTATAGCCCATTCATGTGGCATGAAGTTGATGAGATTAAGTTAGATTTGATGCCAGTTACTTGGTTGTCAGCTGTGCTGGAGTCTGTTATTGTACCACATGGATAGATTCAAGTTTAAGAAAGTTGGTATATTAACAAGATTAGAATGCATCAGCAGCCTTTCTGTATCCAGTGTTTGACTCAATTCCATGATTCTGTCTCTGACCTTGTCAGTATGTAGACGGGGGATGCCCAGGGAGGCCCTGGGATCTTTAAGTAAGTCTTGGAAAGACTCTTACTTAAAACCCTGGAGAGTCACTAATGAACAGTGCCTACATACTTAGCTAGATGGTCTGACCCTGTATAAGGCAGCTCTTTATATTCCTCCTGACATGGTCTTTTAGTAAGAAGGTAGGGAAATATATGTGTGTGACACTGCTTGTGCTATAATGAAGATCTTTCGCTTGAGCATGAAACTGCGGCTTGGAACTTCTTCCTGGCAGTGAGATAGACTTCAGACTGGCCTGCTCATCCAAGCTGGCCATTGGGCCCTTCTGAACAGGAACAGCAATAAAAGATATACTGTTTGGACTCGGCCCTTGCCAGAGTAATAAGTCCTTCCTAAATCTAGTGACTTCTTATGTATTCCTTGGCTCCTGGTTTACATCTGATAGCTTCGTATAAATGTATATCTAGGGTGGGAATTATGCATCTCCCAGTATTGCTAATCATAAAATGGACTCGTTACGGTTGCTGGGAGTTGCATTCCAACAGCATCTGGAGGGCTGCAGAATGCCCACCTCTGGTGTATACTGTCCAGTCTGCTTTATGGAGGTCCAGAAGGCCAGTTCAGCAAGATCCATCTGACTTAGGAACGAGAGTCAGTGAATGAGAAACTATAAGATTTCCAATGGTAAAAGCAAGAATGGTAAAACCAAAAACTTCAAAAGTTTTTACTGTCTGTCTTATAGAAAAAGATTCATCTGTAAAAAACCAAAACACTTAAGTGTCTCCGAAGATCCTAGATCTCTTCTAAAGGTGTGACTATGGATGTGTAATCCTAATGCAGAGATATCAATAAGAGAATGAAAGGAAAGGATTTGACCTAAAATGACACAAAAGACTAGTTCTCACTTTTAGCTACCGATGTCAAAGCAAAGTAACTCTCTCTTCCTCATCTTTACTCCAGGGATCAGAATTTTTGTCCTAAACTTCTAAATTACTCCAGCAGCTGTTTGGAAATTGTTTTCCATTCTAGCTGTCATTCATTCTCTACTTATCTTGATTACATTCTATTCAGGCATCTGAGAGTACTGCATAATCTTCCTGATGGTACCCAGAAAAAAAAAGGAGCAAGGCGGGTGGGGGGGGACAATGTGAGCTTTTGGTAGTTTGATGGATACACAGATAGGCACTTTGTCAAAACCACAGATCAATATCTTTCGTTTGCACGTCAGCTGGACTCTGGCTGAAGTCATTAAAGACACCCATAATGCAAATGTTATTTTGTTTTCAGGATACTTCCATGCCAAAACTTCTTCAGGGAATATGTACAGTATGTTCATCTCCCAGGGCACATCTATGTCCCTCATTAGCATTAAAAATGTTAGTCTTCCATGAGCTGAAAGGAAAATGCCTCTCAGCCATAGAAAACGCACTTTGCTCCACAATGGAGTTCTCTGTATGATTCAGTCGGTTTTACAAAAGGGTGGAATTCCAAATAACTGAGCTCAAGGGAAGCAAAATTTGCAGGGACAAAGGCAGCTATTTGTGGATTGTTTAGCTTGCGTTTATAAAAGTCCCTCTCATAGTAACTGACCCACTACTGATATTTTGTTACAACAGTAGAGAAACCTCAGGTGCTCCCAATGGTTGAAAATGGTCTTTGGAGGAAAAAATCTGATTGTATTTGCCTCTTTTAGTCCTTGAACCAGTACTTAACGGGACTGAACTTCCACTTTGTTATACAACTGCTTGCTTCTCTGTGTATTTTTTTCTCCTTTCTCCTGCTGCATATTCTTGATCCATGTCTCCCTTCCCCCCCACAAAAATGCAACTTTTGCAATCAAAGTAAATAATGCAGATCCACTAAAGTCTGTTGCAAAATGCACACATTGTTAATGGAGAGTGTAAAAGGAAATTTGTTTAAAAGATAACAGATTTCTTTCCTTTCCAGTGCTCTTCAGAATAATCGAATCACCTTTATTTTGTAACATGGATCAACTTGGATTGTTTTATGAAAGGAAATGAAAAAGTCCAGACTCTAAGGAAAATAATTTCTTTTAACTCTTGATTATCACGGCAGCTTATTTAAACGCTATTGCAGATTAACCATTTTAATTTGAAGCCAGAGAATTGTCCCATAGGATTCTGCGCTGGAATCCTGAAACATGAACCCATCAAGAGCACAAATTGTAGTCCCACTGCTGCAAATCTTCAGTCTTGTGTAAACAGCCCTATTGAAATTGCCAGAGAATTCCTCATACTATAGAATCTTCTTTTTTAATCCCCTCCCACCTATCAATTTTGTTTATGGAAGAAAAATGCTTCAAAAATGTCCTTGGAAGACTTCACCTTTGGTTGGCATTAAGTAAGGGACCCTCTCAGTGTAAGTCCAGATGTGATCATGTGTTCATTAAGACAGTTTTTTTCTGCTGGTTCATCTTTTTATATAAAAATGTTGTTGTTGTTGTTTGCCTTCAAGTTGTTTGCAGCTTGTGGTGACCCTAAGGCAAAACTGTCATGAGGTTTTCATGGTAAGATTTGTTCAGAGGAGGTTTGCCTTTGCCTCCTCTGAGGCTGAGAGTGTGTGACTTATCCAAGGTCACCCAGTGAGTTTCCATGACTGAGTGGGAATTTTCAATCCCTGGTCTTCAGAGTCATAGTCTAATGCTCAAACTATTGCATCACACTGACTCAATGCAGTTTATATCTTTTAAGAAAATATAGATTACAGACTCTCTAAAACTTCCTATCACACATTATATCTGTGGTGATCAGGAAGTCTGCATGCTTGTTTATCTTTCAAGTTCCTCTATGACCTAAGAGTCTCATGAGCTGAGATTCTGGTTCTTGGTTGTAGTACCTCATCTTTTATGAGAACAGTAGCAACTGCCCTAACTCACCCAATTTTATTGTGGAAGCAAACAAAGATTTCAAAGTAATTTGGAAATTGTAAATAATAGGAGAGTAACTGACGAAGGTCTCCTAGGAATGCATAGGCTTCTTACTGAGAACAAACAAGGGCAAGAGAGAGGTTTTCCCACTGTTTTGAATATGTGGACCTGACCACTGCTATGGACTAGATGGATTTGACTGTTGGTCTGATACTGTTTCAGTAATAGGTATTAGTCCTGTATGGCATGCAGACATTCCAAGGTTGAAATCTGGTATCTCCAGATAAAAAAAAGAACTATATAGAAGGCAATGTGCAAGATCCCTGCCTAAAATCCCAGAGTGGAGTGCCATGAGATGTAGTAGGGAGGTGGTAGAATATACGTGTTGATTTGGTTCAACATCTGGCATCTCCAAGAAGAACAGGGAAAGACTGGAGTACTGCTTCTAGTTAATGTAGATATCCCTGAACTAGATGGGTGAATGGTGCTAAGTTACCTCACATTTCTCAGGGTTGTTTCACACATCATATGGCAGCAACTCTGAGTTTGTCAGCTTGTGTACATTCAACAGACAGTCGCAGCCAATCTTAATGATTATTTCTGTATGGTACAAATGCTTGAAAATGTGTTTCAGTGTTGCTGTTTTGAATCCACACTTTATTATTAGATGCATACCTAGTTGGGTAATGTGTGAAGCAACCTTGTGTCTTTTTGAATCTTAAAGTGTCTCAGCTCTAAAGTAAGCACAGTGAAAAATCTTCATTGTGTAGGTCATTTGGTACTGACCTCTATTCTCACTTTCAGAACTACCTTGAAGTATTAAGAAACAAACAAACATGCCACAGTAATGAATTTCCATATGGATACATCTTGTAAAGATATTATCTCCATTTATTCTTTTTATAAAGTTCTCAGAAGGGAAAGCTTTGTCCCAATGCACAGAAGCAATTTTTCTTTTCAATGGATCGTGTGACTCAAGACTTAAAAACCTCCACTCTCAGAGGAACACTTTCCAAATGTTTACTTACTATTTGATTCCTGATAGACAGCTTGGTTTAAAAAAAAATCAGGTGTGCTGCTGCTGCTTCTGAAAGTTATATTGCTTCATATTGGTTTGAAAGACTGTCTGTACTGATTAATGTAGATGTATCCCTTTTCTCAGTAGGGAGATATTTTTTGTTTTGTTTTGTTAGGTATCTAGATTGGTCCCCCCCTCCATTTTATCACCCATGCAATAAACTAGCTTGCACAGATTTTTCTCTGTCAGAGCCTATAAACACAATAGATCTCAAAGTAATTATATTGGATACGTCTTGTGTTTGTATTGTTATTATATTTGCGCATGTTGGGAGAAAGGTTATTTAAGAATTGTCTCATACATTAAAGTGATAATCAAATCTCCCAGATTTAGAATCATAGAATCATAGAGTTGGAAGAAAACACAAGGGCCATCGAATCCAACACCCTGCCATGCAGGAACATACCATCAAAGGATTCCCACTAGAAGGCCATCCAGCATCTGATTAAAACTTCCTGAGAAGGAGACTCATCACTCTCTGAGGCAGCACATTCCACTGTCAATCTGCTCTTACCATCAGAGTGTTCTTCCTAATGTTAAGATGGAATCTGTTTCCCTGAAGTTTGAAGCTATTGCTCCTTGTCCTGATTTCTGGAGCAACAGAAAACAGGCTTGCTCCATCCTCCATATGACCTCCCTTCAAATATTTAAACATAGCTCTTAACCTTTTCTTCTTCAGACTAAACATACCCAGCTCCCTAAGCCTCTCCTCCAGGGCAAGGTTTCCAGGCTTTCTACCAATTGCACCAGTACTCCTTTGCAATAAGCTGACAGAACAAAAAGAACAGGTGTGTGTGTTCTTAAATGTGCAGTGGACTCATCAGCCCACCAGGACCCTCTAGCATGTCCTCCTATGTGTTGAGGAGTTCATATCTCTCCCTTTGCATGTTACAGGGCTGCTTGGAAAACTGCTTGTGGAGCCACAGCAGTCTCACTTGGGACACAGAGTGTGAAGCCCTATTATTTACAATTTCCTACCCATGTGGCTTGGTGTATTCTTTTGTACAGCTTGGAAGAGTCATCTCTTGGGACTGTAATCCCCAAAATCCCTCAGTCAGCAGTCAGTGCCCAGGTTTATAGAATGAAGCACTGTCTTGCCTAAATAAAACTGCAGAGAGGCAAGATTTTTTTTTTTTTAGTACAGCAGCAGCAGCAACCTCACAAAAATATCAGCTGCAAAATGATTTTGAAGGTAGGGATCTTGAGGGTAGACATTCCAGGGGTGAAACTGAATGCCACTAAAATGCATCTGGTATATTATTAATGAAGTTGTTGATCATTTTGTATTGTATTCTAAAAGTTGCCCCTGAAATGATGTGCAATAGGTTTTTGTTACATATGAACCACTTACCTGCTTGACTACTGAACTCTCAGTGGAGGAGTAGGGCAACCGTATAATCAGGTTTGTAAACTGTGTCTGTAGGAAATGACAAAAGGATTTAGGGATGTTCTGTTTAGGAGAAAGATCAGTCAGGGTGAAACTAACAGGAAGAAAGCTATAATGGCTGTAATGGAAATATGGCCTCCCCCATTTCAGTTCAGTTGTGTACATGAGTGGACAACCTGATTATTGGCATGAAAAAAAAACATATATCAGAAGCCTTATTGATAGAAGCTGTAAGCTTATTGCTCAATCTCGACTCTTATTGTCTTCCATAGTGTTGTTCTGTTGTGCCCAAATTCTCTGTTGCTTATTGCTTCAAATTTGATGTGATGGGGTGGAATTATACAGCAGCCTTTTGCAGGTGGGCTTCTTAATTTGACTGAACACCTCATTCTTTCCTATGTGAAAAGATATGGTTTGTTGGAACTGATGCCTTGCCCCCACCCCCAAAAAAAGTCTTCTGGGTTGTGCTTCAGAGACATAGGAGTATTGTTTTAGTTGTGCGGTTACTTTTCCTCAGTACCATAAGCAAATTAGGTGGGTTTTTTATAGCGTGAAATTGTCACTTATCAGTTCATTGGGGAGTTGTCTGCAGCAAAATGACAGAATCCAAATGAAGTTGTTTGACGTGGGGCAGGTTGCTAATGAGAGACGAAGATGGTGGTGTTGGGGTATGGGAGTTATCTGACACCTATATTTTGAAATTTAATGAAGTGTGATTTATATTCCTTTGCCAATGTCTGCTACCAATGTTCAATTTTCATTAATAGCTGTGGAAATGACAGTTTTTACTGTCATGTACGTTGGATTATTATTAACGCTATGCTTGATTTGACAGGACAATTTCTCTATTATTATTGTTATTACTCATTACACGCACACACACATACACACTCTCTGTTTCTCTTATATGCATGCAGTATTATGCATTTGCCATCACATCTGATCACCTTTGGCATGTCTGACTAGTTAATTTGCACGTAATCATCTTTGGAGGTTTAATTCTTTTGACATCAAACAGCCACAAGGACTAACAAATTAACACTTTACTAAAAAAACATTTGGGGAAAAAGAGGAGGGAATCATTATTTATAACTGAGCGTATCAATGAATTCATGTTTTTGTGGATTTATCTATTTGATGGCTGTTGGCAGAAAATCTTTCTGTGCTAAAAATGTTTGTCTCAGTGGTGTTTTAATAGTTCCGTTAGGCAGGTTTGCAAAAGGAAAAGGCTCTTCCCAAGCTTACCACATCAATTCTAGCCAAGTATAATATGAGTGTGATTTATGTGGATCTTACTTAATCACCAGTTTTAATCTGCCTAACAAGTAGCAGGCAAATGTGTTGTTGTGTCCTGTCCCGGCCACCCCATACATGACATTGTCTCCAGATGGTTTGGCATGTTACCCAACATGACAACAATGTCTTTCCATTTCTCATCACTTCTGTTGCAAAAAGCGTCTTTCTTTCTTACTTTGCAGAAAAGTGTCACAAAGGAAAGAGTTTAGGGAGCCAAGACCTGTCTCTGGGCTTTCACTGGTATCTAAGGAACCGTCTCAGATACGCAGGCTAGAAAGCAAGGCCTTGTGTCAACTTATGTTTTATGCAAAGATGTCCACCCATTTCATGAAAAGTTCTGTAGTGATGTAGAGAAAAGTACTGTAGAGTTCATAAGGAAGGTGGCTTGGCTCCCAGGATAAACTGGGACATTATTGCTTTCGGAAGGAGAAGGAGTAATCAGATGGACTATTCCATATTAAGCCTAAAGATCTCTGTTAAAAATCATTTGCATTCTAGAAACATATTACACTATCTAACAAGCATCATAAATTATCTGTTAAAACAAGGTTAAACAATTAAAACCATTTACAAATGCAAACTGTATAAAATGATTAGACACTGAAAGCTTTGACAAAAAAATGTGCCTTACTAGGTACTGAAAGGAAGCCAATCGGAACTGTGAGGGGAACACATTTCTTAACCAAGGTGCCACAACAAAGAAGGCTCTTTCCAATGTCCTAACACAATGTATTACCCCACTGGTGGGACTCAGACCTTGATCCTCAGGTAGGTGGGTATATATAGGGAGCACAGAACAGACTAAAAGACTGGATATTGACAGGCAAGTGTCATTCCTTTATATGGTTTCCAGAGGATATGTGTAATTTGCAGATGGTATGAGCAGTAATGTTGAGCATCTAGTTTGTTTGTAATGCTTACAAATTAACATCTAAGATGTCAAATCTGACTTGGTTGCTAATGCTGTGCTGTGCTGCACAAATATATTTTTCTGGCCTTGAGGCCTTCTAAGGATCAAACAGCTGCCAAAAATTTGCAGGAAAAAAAAAAAAAGATCTACTTGGGGTTTTGCCAGACAGGCATTTATTTATGTGAAGCAGTGTATGGGGCCTCTCAAACTTTTCTGAAGATGAATTGCTATTTTTGGGAGGCTTCCAGAAGAGGCCATTCACCTTCTTTCTGGCCAGAAAAAGGATGTTCTGGGGAAGCTGGAAGGGCCAAAGGCCATGGAAACAGCCTTTAGGGGCGGCATGCACACTTTGCCCAACTCTGTGGTAGAGCAGAAGAAGGGCTTGTTCTCCACATAAAGAATAAAACGTGCAATAACAACTTGTACAGCAGTAACATGTGCATGTAAATATTCCCATTAAATCTATAATTATAGTTCCTAGGAAAGCCTGGCTTCAAAATATAGCACACTAGCGCAAAGTGCTCTGCATGGAGCCATTTTAATAAACTAGCCACCGTCTTCTTCTTTGGGTGTTTTCCTATCTGGATGTTGGTTATTGAAACCACTCCTGTGAAACCATTCTGAATTTAGCTTTCTTTGCAAAGTAATGCATTTTTTCTTTTTCTGAAGCTTTCTCAGTTTTCTTTGAAAAATGATCCCTACTTACCTTCTTATTGTAAAGTCTTGCAGAGCCCAGTCCTGGCATGTCTTTCCCTTTCCTGCCCTTCCCTTCCCAGTGTAGGGGATCATGTAGACTTCCAGATGTTTTGGACTGCAGTTCTTATCAGCCGTAGCCCGGCCAAAAAGCTGCATGATTCCCACTCTTGGTTAGAGACTGTTTATTTTTCTGCACAGAGAGGATAACTGGAAAGCAAAAAGTGACAGAGGCAGATTATGTACTCACTCACAGTCAGTGGTGCTTCATGAATATGCAGATGGATACAAATAAGAAAGTATATGTGGTGTGAGCTATGATTCCACTTGTAGTAGGAGTCTTATAATGTGTCACTCTGGAAATAGTTCCCCCTGATTTTCTTGAGTAGTGTACCCCAAAGCAATTAAGGCTATACCGCTAAAAACGTTGCTTGAATGCTTTACATTGTATCTTGTATTCAAGTAAAATAATTTAGTTGTTGCCATAGTGTAAAGAGCAGCAGGAGTAGGGCATATGACCTTGTAGGAATTTCCTTATTACATATGTTTAGTAATAGTGCATTTTAATCTGATATCTTGTATCTGCTGTTGTTTTGTGTATTATAAAAAGCAGGGGAGAGTTGTTGCCAGCACTCTTCCCACATCTGCTCTGAGAGTGACATTACGGTTTCTATTGATGTCACCCACAACTTCAGAGATGCTCTTGCTTCGTCATCCTTCTCTGTGATATATGCCATTTTTTTGTCACGCAACTCTTCTCTATTCTTTACAATGGAAAAACAGGACAGTCTTTATGCACAAGGATAAATGGACACAAATCTGACACAAAACAGAGTTTTTCAGCTTCCTAAATATTCAGTCTGTGACCCACAAAAAGCTATTCTGGAACAGAAAAATAATTCAAAGGAAGATTGGAGAGAGAAACAGCTGAACTGGTGTACGTTTAGAAATTCAAATCCATTAGCAGAGGTCTGAGTAAAGACAATAGTTTCCTAATCATACTGTACATATTAATATATGGGATTATATCACAGTTACACATGTAAGAAAAGAATTCTCATCAGAAAATTTTCCTGCTTTAAGGGAATAGACTTCAGGTAATCAGATTTTGCTGCGTTCATACTCCAGGACTACAAGAACAGCCACTTTACAGAGTTCTATCATTTTGTGCAGCACTTTGAATATTTATGGCAAGTTTGCATTCACGGTTTGCATCTTTCTGCATCCTCTTACATCCCACCCCATCACCACAGCTATGTAACTGTCCTTAAATACCTATGGCTTTAATTGTGTACTATATTTGGAGAAGTTTACTAAAAAAAATCTATGAAAAAATAAAATAAATCAGCTGGTTTTTAAGGTGCTGCTAGATTCTTCCCTCACCCTTTTTCTTCTTTTCTTATAATACAAAAGACATAAGCAGATGAGAGTATCTGAGACTAAAATGAATTAATATTAAACAGTTCTAATAAGAAAATTACCTGACATTCACATGTCCTACTCTTGCTCCTTGCAGTGTCCTAACAAGGTAAATTGTTTTACTTAAATACAATATATACACACTTTCCTTTTTCCTTATGCTGTACCAGATTGAGGTGGGTGTGACTGTGAAAACTACCTTTTGTATTATGTTACCTGTTTTTTTTGGGGGGGGGGCTTAAAAAAGAAAAAGAATAGGTATTAAAATGCCAGGTGGTGCATGTATATTTCTTGAAGCAGGACTTTCCACAGTCTGGCTCTAGCAGTTGAACTTTTATACCACAAAGTCTGTGGTTTCTTTCTATGGGTGTTTGTAAATTGAGCTGTATTTCTCAAAGGTGTTATCAAGAGTTCAGTCCAAGCCTTACTGTTGGACAGAAGAAGCATTATATCAGCTAAGATCCCCTCCCCATGCCAACTTCCATCAACTTATACAAGCAAGCCCTTGCTTGAGTCTGGAGTGTCCCTTGTGAGCAGCTTCCCTTGCTGTGAAACATTTCTGCCAGCTAAGTTTCTCCTCCATTTCTCTACACAACTGTCTCTAGCGTGTGACCTCTCTGGCCTTCTGTGGATTGCTCTCTCTTCAGTCAGTGATTTTGGAGCTTGATTTTCTGCCTGCTTTGGCTTAGGCTGTTTACTGCTGGCTTTTCTGCTCTTTGGGGCTTCAGGAACATGATCCCTGCCCATCCAGGACTGGCCTCCTTCACTTTCAGTGGCTGCATAGAGGAAGTTCAGCTTTTCTGAGCCCTGCATTGCAACCTGCACCTGCCAAAATTTAATCATTTATGCTGCCTGTCATTGAGAGTACAGGAGTCCTCCCTTACATGAAATTTCATGAAAGTTGAAGGAGGAAACATATGGTTCAGGAATTTAAATACTGTATTTCAAAGGAAGGAAAAGACAAAACTACCTCTGAATATTCCTTGCCTAAGAAAACCATATGAAATTCATTGGGGTTGCCATAAGTTGACAGGTGACTTGAATGTGCATGTGTGCGTATTGCCATGTCTATGTGTTAAAGCTGAATCTTGAGGTTGGCAGAGTTTGAAGACTTCTAGTCTAGCCTTTTCTACTGTCTTGAGCATTCTCCACAAGTTCGCCCTTGAAAAGTATTCAGGAATCTTGAGAAAGCAGCCAGCCAACTTTTGTGGCAGTGAATAGTATTTGACACCAGAAGTCGTTGATTAAGCAGTGATTATTTGGTCTGAGACAAAATTCATGACATTTAGTCGTTCACCCTTGAAACCTTCAAATCACTGGTGGGCAGGGCGCAGCCCTTAAGATGTTATTGAGCTGCAGCTCCCATTGTCCCTAGTCCATATAAAATTGGTGAGAATTGTGTTCCAGCAGTATATAAGGACCACACATTGCCTAAATGCATAAACAGAACATTTTGTGGGAGAAAAGTTGTGGTATCCTAACTCTGGAATTTAATCTCTCTCTACAGATGCTTCCCTCTATGCGCTCCTAATCAATTCTGTACATTAATTTCAGTTGGTTGCTCTTTGGATACTGATGACGGAGTCTGCTCTGTGTCATCTGCTTGGCATATGATTGGTTCTAATGTGATTTTGTTTTCTATCATAATACTCTCTTTTATTGTTGTGAGATGCTCTAAGCACCTTGTGTTAGACAAAGTAACTGTCACATTAAAGGAGATTAAGCACGCACTCTGATTATAGCAGTGTTTGCAGTCGGTTTTCTTCACTGCAGGTTTAGTGTTTCACTGTCAGCCTAGAGATTCAGCAGATTCATGTGGTACAGTCTGCCTGGGACAGTACTATTGTAAAATGTAGGTGTCAGATTTGGTATGTAAATATTGCCCCCATGGGTAAAAGTTCTACTGAATGGCAAATAGAAACATGAAGCAAAGCTAGGTAAGACTCTTCTCCCTACCATAGAAATTTCTGTATACCATCGACCCTTTGTATTTGTGGGTTTGACTTTCATGGATTTGATTGTTTGCTAGTTTTTCCAACCCTTGCCCTCCCCCTCTGGTGCTTTTTTCCAGAGGAACCTTCCCTCTCCATGGCTCCAATCAGGCAGTGTAGCCCTTTAAAAACCCACCTCTTTTCCTTCACCACCACCAGCAGCAGCAGCAGCTACTGCCTGGCCAGCTAAGGATAACTCATAGCCCAATTTCTCAATACCACAAACCTTCTCCTGATGCCTCCCCCTCTGTAAGGAAGGAGATGGGTGAGAGAGAGAAAGTATACGGCCACAATGCAGACCCACCCACTTTCCCTCTCCTTTCACTAACCTAGTTTGGGTCCTGGGTGCCTGTTCACCCCACCATGCCTCAGCCCCCTTTGCACAGACACACACATATGATGATATTTGTGGTTTTTCCACTTTTTTGAGCGGGAGGGGGCATCCTGTGCCTCCAACCCTGGAGAAGGTGGACTGTAGTGGGGAACTATGGAGGTAGTGAAGCATTCAGAAGTACAATAATATTTTATTCATCCTCTGTTCCAGTGCTTGTATGCAATCTTACATGAAAAACTAAAGATTCTGCATAAATTGAACTGCACTGCAGGCTATATTTGCCTCCTTGAATGGCCATTTGAGACATTCAGATTTTTCTCAGATCTGTTTATTTCTTAAGATTATTTGCCAAGTGCTTTGAATCACTGTTGAGAACGCGATGAAATTCTAAATGAGCTGTGTTTGGTTGAGTTGGATTGAATACAAAGGTCACATATGTTTCTGTTTCCTGAGTGGGGGTAGATATTTCTCTGAGATTTAGATGTTGAGAATAAATGTGAATGTTAACTAATTTGTACTGCTCTGCAGAACAACCCACAACATATAATTGCACTTTAGCACATGTTAGAAACTTTCTAGCAAGTGTCTTGTTTCTTGCAAGCTAGAGCTGCAAGCTTCTACTTGGTTGGAGCTTATTTCTTTGGGATCTATTTTATACTGTTCCTTTCCCCCCCCTAGATAATAATCCCTGAACTCCCATCCTCTGCTTGACTGGTTTACATGTTGAAACAGTGAATCATATTTCAGCCTCTAGCATCTCGGGAAAAATGTTGATCCGTGTTGGGGGTTTCACAGGCCTACAGAGACAGACAAGTCAGCATGGGTTCATAGAGACCTGGGATTGTTACCTTACAATAACTGCTTGTGAATCTTGTGTGTATAATCAAGACCAAACTGTTGGAATGCACATGTAAGAATGTGGAAACAGTGATAGTAGAAGCTGTGTAGCTTTTTTTTTCCTTCATAGCCTGGGAAATTGGTTGGGATAGGAGATGGATGTAGCATTGAAAATATGTGTCTGGGAATATTTTACTGGAGAAAGGATATTTTGAGAAATGCTTATGTGTGTCTTGTTATTAGCCCAATGGAAGTGATTGTACATGGGGAGGCTAAAACTTGGTGGAGGTTGCCGAGATCTGTATAGAATCCTGCCCCTGTCCCTTCATTTAAAGACTTTGGTTAGTTATTCTGGTGATGCATTTAGCTGAATATGCCTCTTCCTTCCCCAGACCTTAGCAATATATGCAGAAGGGAATAGGGATACTGAGGGCAAGGTTTGCGTGCATTCTCCAGTCCCTACCATACTTTTAACCTTC
Organism: Ctenosaura bakeri; assembly: GCA_948474755.1. Taxonomy (NCBI): domain Eukaryota; kingdom Metazoa; phylum Chordata; class Lepidosauria; order Squamata; family Iguanidae; genus Ctenosaura; species Ctenosaura bakeri. The sequence continues at coordinate 42,682 of CAOLHI010001941.1, read as the reverse complement.
CTGTAAGCAGGCTGAATTCCTGAATAGGAATATTTTATATCTGTGATTTATGGATACTTTTTTTTTGTACAACAGGAGCAGTACCTATTTTATGGTAGCTTCTCCTGGTAAAGAATTGTCCTTATTATTCCTTTGAGTAAATTTTAGGGGGACCTTATTAAAAATGTCTTAGTGTGTTCACATGGGCACCAGGGTTATCTTTCTGCAGGTTTCCTTCCTTCTGAGGGGCAACCTCTGAGCTGAAGGTGGCTATATTGCATGAATAACTGCTGCAGGCTGTTACACATGCATCTGTGGATGGGAGGACTAAGGCGCCATGTTCACAAACTTACTGTTAGCAAGTGACTCCTGATCTACAGATAGACGTGTTACCAGTATAGGAATGTCTCTATTTTTTATTTGGTCAAATGTTGGTGCATATAGTGATTAGGTATAAATGCTGTTCATGTTTTATCCCATTCTTCTAGTATTTGGTTAATCATAGCTTTCAGTGCACTCTTCATGTGCTTTTCTTTTCTTGCAGGTTCTAACAGGATTACAACAGAGCACAAACCTCAAAATGAGTCACTAGTGATGCAAAGGCTGTAAGTATTTTAAAACTGACTTTCCAGGGTTTATTTTAAAAGCTGTGATGACACCCTTCCTAGATCTTGCCATTTCCTTCTGAATCCTTTGACTTTCCATGGGTCCAGATGGCAGACTTCTCCCACAGGTCATTGAAGTGCTGTAAAACAAAACTTGGATTGGGGTTGGAAATACCTTGAAGAAACATTTTCAGTTAGTGTGAGTGAGTGAGTTGAACTTACTGCTTCAGGTTCTGTAGTGTACCTTATCTCCCTTGGGAGCTAGAAGGGATTAGGACTGAGCTATGTACAGTTTTTGTCTAGGTGACAGAGGTCACATGTACTATTGTGCCTTACATTAACTTCCTCCTCCAAAATTGTAGAAACAGTCTTGGATCATGGTATTTGCATGTAATTAAAAGGCTCATTATCCAACAGATGGCAGGTGGTGGAATCTTTAGGTGACTACATGATTTCAAAGTTCTCCAAGGTTGTATCACAATAATTGAAATTAGTCATTTGTTGCCCTACTCAGTTGTAGTGGCTGAAATTGAGCCTTGCTTGGCTCTCCATCCTGTGGCATACTCATCTCTTCTAACTGGTCACTTTCACTGCCAGTTCCTATTCCACTCACCCCCTTCTTCCTCTGACTGTTTTCTTCCTTTCTCCATTGCCTCTCTCTAAACCCAAGCACTGCCATCTAATTTTATTTATTTATTTTCTCTGTGTTATACACAGTCTCAGTTTTTTCATCACAACCAAAGGCAGGCCATGGAACTAATTCGTGCCTGCCCAAGCTGTTCATAGCTATTCAGCCAATTGCAGTAAAAGGCTTCAGAACCACTGTGTAGATGTACTATGTTAATATGTACACATTGGCTGAGATTGTTTAACTCTGCTTTTGACATTTTGCGTCTCATTATGGCACGGAGGTTATGACTAAGACCAGTGATATCCCTACAGCTGCTGGCAGTTATGGACTGTTCTTGGCATCTCCTACCAAATCAAAAGGTTGTTTAGTTTTACATTGTGTTGTAACACTTTGGGGATTTGGTTTCAAAAGACAAAGTTTAGATTTTTTTTTACTGCTTTCTTAGATTGTAATTGAATTTTACATGCTTTATTTGTTTTTACTTATCCTAAGCTTTGGAATGGACATGTGGTCATCCAGTGAATGAATAGCCACCTCTTTGATTTGTAGGCACAAATTCAAGTCCCTGATTCTCCATTTTGATCAGCCTGTTTTATTGTGCCACTTACTTAAGGTACTCATTGGATCTCTATTTAGTTCAGTCAGGAACTCAGAACAGTCAATACCTTGTAATGAAAACTCATTGATCCCACTTTTTATTTCAGTTCAGGTTGATGGCTTTCATCAGACTTTTTCAGGTACCTCAATCACAGGGCATTGAAAAAAGTGCTTTAGTCAATGGGCAAGACCATCAGGAGAGTTTCATTGGCAAAACTTATGGGGAAACAGAACTGTAGGAAGTGACCACAAAATGCCAATAACATTGTACTTTTTCCCCCAGCATAGAATCATAGAAATGTAGAGTTGGAAGAGACCACACGGGCCATCCAGTCCAACCCCCTGCCATGCAGGAACACCCCGCATTTGAGACCCTATGTTGGTTTCGCTGTTCCACACCCATCCTACCTCTAGTAACAGCATTTCCTCAGCCATTCAGAGACACCATAGTTAAATAGAAACTGAAGTCATGATTCTGTAGCTGTTCCTTTTGTGGAGTGTCTGTTGCTTATAGTAGAACAATGATTTGTCAGATCCTGTTGGCTTCAATAGGAAGAGTGCTCATTGTACAGTCAACCTTGATACAAGATAATTTAGCTGCTACTCTTTCAGTGAACGTCCTACACCTCCATATGTCAAACCTTTCCTGTTTGTAACAGTGTGGGACAAGTTGAGGAATGCACATTACTATTCATCTTGGCTCTTACAATTTCTTCCATAAATGAGGATTTAAATAGTTATGAAAGAGAAACAAGAGTAGTTAATTGTAACAGATTTGTATAACTGATAAGATTTAAGCTGGTAATATAAACATATAAATTGTGGGGTTAAAATCAACTTTTTCAAGACCTAGACATAAGTCTGCGTAGGCAAGATTTTTGCAAACCAAAGCCAAGCCCAGTTAATGCTTAATTTTATTGATTATTTTATTTATTAGCAGCATTTTATATTGCTCATTAACAACAAGTTATTTGGGGCTCTAGAGGGACACTATAAAAAATAAAAAGGGCAAAATTTAATAACAAGTTAAGACAGCATCAGCATAAACATAAAAGTTCCCAAGGTCTAAAAAGCACTAAAAGATGTTTTTAAGAAGCCCTGGAAAGTAAAAGAGCTTACACTTATTACTGAAAAGACTGTGTAGATGAGCCTGTGTGGTGAGGGCATTCCCAGCCACGATGCAACCACTGAAAAGGTCCACTTAAGCCCTCTGTTGTTCAGCATGCTCACATGTGGGCTAGAAGTATCTACATGGAGGGGATGATAGCACACATTGAACCCCAGTGCCCAACAGTTGTGCTGTTGTTTCTCACTAGGTTCTCCCCATGCCATCTTCCTATTGAAGCTAGGAAGTCTGAAAGAAGATTCTGTTTGCATTTGGGAACTCTGTTTTATTACATTTTCCAATTATGTGGTGTTTTCAGGTGTAGAGTAGAAGTACCCTTTACAACTTCTCTGTTGACACAAGGATATCGGGTATGATATCTGTGGAAGAACTAGGAACAGGGCTTGCATGTCCATCCTTGGCCCACCACTGACTGTCCTCTTCCAGGCAAAGCCAAGGCTGAATGGGCTCTGGGACAAGGCAGTATCCAGGCAAGGATAAATCCAAAAGCAACCTCAAAAGGCAGTCCAGAGGTCAAGCTAGTAGAGTCCTACCAGGGGACAGATAAAGCTGGTGATAGTAATTCAGAGCCAAGGAGTAGTCCAGGGTAAATTAGTGTGCTCCAGCTAGCAAATTGGGTGAGGGTCAAACCCAATCCAAATTGAGACATCAAGATGACAAATTCCAAGAGTCTTGGAACAGTTGACATAATCAGAGGTAGGTGCTGATGTTGTTTTTCAGTCAGCTTTCCTTCTTGGAACTGAGGTTTTTGTAGCTTAGCTACTTGAACTTTGCCCAGGTCTTGGTTGTAGTCAGTTTAGTATAAGGTTTTGTCCCAGGAGGAGAGCCCTCTTCTTATGCTTCTTGTTCCAAAGTAGGCTTCTATCCCAAGGATCCCTTCTTTGGGTAATTTCCTACATCATTTGTCCTTTCACACATTTCCTCCCTTAGGCTAATTAGAGAAGTGCTTTTGTAGATGATGGTGATGATGATGATGATGATGATGATGATGATGATAATCCATTATTTCCCCAGAACTGTCTGTAAATGAGAGGAAGTAACCTGGCCTCAAAGTATCCAGGAATTTAGAGATTCATGCTGGTGAGTTGGGCCTCAGAACAGAGTAGAAGCTGGTGAAGACAACAACGCCACACTTAATGATTGTATTTATGGTTCTTTATCAGTGATCTTCCTTCCCTATGTTTTCCTGTTTGAAATTTACAGAGCATATCCAAAACCAGTCCCACAATAAAGCATTTTAGTAATCCAAACAAGAGGTTGCCAGCGAGATAAGCCATTTTTTTTTCCAGCTGGGCTATATGTCATATATCAGCCTAAATAGATGAAAAACACTCTGTGCCACCAAAGTATTTTACATGCAAATACTCTCTTAGTTTGTTCTCTAATGGAAGAACAAATAACTTTTGAAAATTCCATTTCCTTGATGGAGTGTCTTGATTTGTTCGGATACTCTTTCTCACAGAAGACAAAAGAATATGTGAGTATTCTTTCCACCTCTACACCAAAGCTACATGTGCCTCCAACAACATTAATGAATGAAAGAGCACTAGCAGAATATGAGACAAATCGTTTAGCGGGAATGCATCCCCCTCTGAAGTAGGTTGGATACCACTCTGAGTAAATGAGTCAGCCACTAACAGCAGCTACATTTTGTACAGATTGAACCTCAATTACTGTCCCTCATCTCACCCATTATAGTACGCAGTCACTGACTGAGAATGCTCACTCCCTTACCTGAGTTTCATTAAAAGAGAAAGAGAGAGAGTAATGAAACATTTTCAAATGATATAATGATAGGACTCTCACATGTATTTTTGTTATAATTTATAATGATAGCTGTTATTATACAGATTTCATATCATCTGCCCCACATGTGTTTTGGCATGACAGATGTTCTTGTCTGCTCTGTTTCTGCAGAGCAGTCTTTCCAGATGATTTTCCCCACCAGCAGATTTGTTTTGCAAACAATACATAAAATAATACACATTTTTCTGGTTACATGTGTTTATATACACAGAAATCTACTTGTTTTTCTCTCCTTTTATTTGCATCTCTTTCATCATCATCATCATTGCCTCCAGAAAACAGAGCTGGTCAACTTGCATTTTAAAGGAAACTAAATGATCTGCCCCCAAACCCTACCCTTTCCTCCAGGTGAGAACAAGAAAGCCACTGTAGGAAGGGCTGTTTTTTGCCCCCTCTACCCCAAGTTCATGCATGGTAGACTGATATGGCAGTAAGGGGCTGTGTGAAAAATACAACATGGAAATAAAATGAAACATTCTGTGGAAGAATTCTTGCGGGGGAATTTTAATTTGAGGAGGAAGGTCACTTATTTTGTATTGTCTATATTTCTGCTGTCTGGATCACAGACTGCATTGCTAAAGAACAGGGAGGGAAGGTTGGAAGAGGCAATGATAAATAGTGACAAGCACACTCTTCCTGCATTTCTCCATTGTACGGGAATTGTGAATTTGCTATATTTCAATATCTGTAACTATATCTGTACATTTTGAGGTCTAATGACCCTTACTGGACCTGTATACTCCAAAGGAATCATATCCCTTCTGGTCTTTGAAGCTAAGCATCTCTGGCTAGTACTTGGATGGGAGACCACCAATGAACACCAGGTACTGTGGGCTATACTTCAGAGGAAGGAACTCGAAGAACCCCCCTTGGCTAAGAAAACCCTATGAAATTCATGGGGTGCCAAAAACTGAAGGCACATACACACAGTGGTCCTTCCCAACGAGCCACAGGGACCAGTCAGTCTGCCATTACAAGGAATTGCCAGATTCTCTCCTTTCAGAATAGGTGAAATTTGGCACCATAGAATCCATGGTAGATTTCTCTGTCATGCCTACCTATAAATGTAACCATCCAAATACACTGTAGTTTTTTAAGCACATAGGAACGCTTCCTGTTTGCTTCCTGCATATATCTCCATGTCAACAGGCTCATGCAAAATACATTTTTGTTTACAAACAGAGACAAGTGGAGTGCTCTCAATGTTCTATGGGCTTTTGAGTCATAGGAACATATGCTACATGTTAGAATAGGAAAAGAAGAAAGTATATGCATAGAATTTGATCCAGAACAGTTCTCCAACTTCTGCGTTATGCTTCCATTCAGGAGCACTGTAATCATAGCAGTTCTAATACCTGATAAATTGGCATGTGTTGCTAGAGACATTTTCTCTTTTCACTGTAATTCTGTACATGTGTTACTTATTCGTATTCATTAAATACAGTTTATGGCTTATTTATTTGATATGTATATTTGCACTGTGCGATCTAAACCACTGTAAAAAATGGTCATTTTCACATGCAGAAACCCTCTTTTGAACCCCTGTGCTAATGTGTATAAAGGAAATAATTAAATGAATGAACTTGCTTCTACTTACATCAGGTGTGGGCAAAGTGCAGCCCTCGGGATGCTGATGGATTGCAACTCCCAGCAGGCCTAGCCAGCATAACCAGTGGTGATGAATGCTGAGAATTACAGTCCAGCACTTTCCTTACCCTTAAAAAGTTAATAGTAAGAACATACCTTTTTCCCCAGGAGGTATTTATTCTCCACTTTAAAAGTTTGTACCATTAACTATAGAATAAGTTTTTCACTGGACCTGCTTCTAGGCACAACGTTGCATTGATGTGGCTGACATTTTCATAATTATATGAGAAATGATTTCATACAAGTAACTTCATCTTTGGCCAGCAAACTCAATGTGTGAACTGAGCTATTAGTTCACTGACAGATGGGGAATTGTGACTTCTTGAGAGTGGGTCATGTGAGCAATTCCTGTTCCACTAGTAAGACTTGCTAGGACTTGTTCAATTGAAAGATGATCTGTATGCTGCTTATTAGCAGAAGAGTATATGAGATCATTTTTATGAGATGCAAAGGATTAGGGAGAAATAGAGGCACCCAGTATTTTACAAGACATACTTCTTGGCAACAGTTGGCTTAGACTTGGGTTTTCAGAGCGCTGTGTAAGGACAAATGTAGCACTATGATTCCACTTTAACTGCCCTGATCCTGTGACATTCTGGGATTGGCAATTGATGGAGGGGCTGTTAGAATTCTTAGCCAGAGGTCCTCTGATCCTTCTGACTAAACTGCAAACCTCTGGATTCCATAAGATGCATCCATCATATTTAAAATGGAATATAGCACTTGATAATGTAGTGTAAAAGGGCCCCAAGTTTCTGTGCTGCAAAATTCTCACTTAAACAAAGACTAAGTGATCTGACTGTACAGATTTAGGATTGTTACATGTCATGAGATCTGCTAGTCTTTATGAATGCATCATCCCATTCCTGCTAACCTTCCCATGCTATTTACTGATATTATATACTTTGATTATGGAAGGGCATTCATAAGGGCTCATTTAAATATGTTGTCCCTTGCTGTAATGGCACTGAGAATCAGCATGGAGTAGTGGTTTGAGCATTGGACTACAACCCTCTAGACCAGGGTTTGATTCCCCCCTCAGCCATGGAAACCCAATGTCAGAAATTTCTCCCTACCAGGCTACAGCCAGCAAGGGAGAAGAGAGGTCAGGAACACTTGGGGAGTCCAAATATACCAAACACCAAGAAAACACAAACAGAGCCAGGTCAAGGTCCAGTCCAAAGGTTCAGGAGACAGAGATCCATCCAGAAGGTTTCAGGGAGCAAGAGCCACAAAGGTTGTGAGGGCTTGCTAATAATTTGCTGCAAGCAAGGAGCAGCCACACCGGCAGACTTAAATAGCCCTTGTGAACAGGTGCTGCTTGTTATTGTTTCCTCCACCTGGTCCATGCAGCCTCCCTGTGAGCAGCCCGTTTCAGCCTTCTGCGTGAATGAGGGCTGATGGGCACAGCTGGCTGCAACTCCTCTGCATCACTGCTGGTTCCCTCTCTGTCATGAGCTGGCTGGGGCAACTCAGTCTCTGTTTGATCTTCTAGTGCAGGGGATGTTTGCAGGTTGACTTGCTCAGTCACTGGCTCAGCCCCCTGAACAATCAGTTGCTCTTCAATCGCAGCAGCATCATCTATCACATCCACCGGGTGTCCTTGGACAAGTCACATACTTTCAGCCCCAGAAAACCCCATGATATGTTTGCCTTATGGTCATTGTAAGTTGGAAACGATTTGAAGGCACACTACAATAATAATGACATCCCTTATAATGAAGAAAAGTTGTCTTTATGACCACAAGTCTGTGGAAGACTTAGCACAGTTGACATCTTGGTATTCAGTATTTTTGGCTGAGCTGGAAAAACTTTTTGTTTGCTTACCTCATAACAAAGCTGCCAGGAAAAACGGATCAGGACAGATAAAATAATTGTCAGATAAAGATAAATTTGTTACATTTCAAATCACAAATTTACTACTTAGGTTATTAAGTTAAAGTTAAAACCTAAAATGTCTATGACAAAATTGACTGTTAGACCAGATACTTCACTCTGAGATTTTTTATTATGTACTGAATAGTAATATTTTAGGTAAGTTTTTGTTCTGGCTTTTTTTTTTTTTTTTTACTGTTAATGATGCTTTGTTCAATATATTGCATATGGATGCAATGTATTTTAACTTACTGTGGAGATTTTTATCATGTTTTATTGGAATACTTTGTTGTTTGCACTAAAGTAATAAAACTGAATTGAATTGAATATCCTTATAGTAAGCAGGCTCTTTGGATTTGCATCAGTTTGAGACTTGTACACACATTTCATCTCTGCCAGCACTTAGTGTAGCTGGGAATTAGTAGAGGTATAATATTAATGTACTGAATGTGCAAAAAATTTGTTTTTAAGGTAGGCAGATGATGAATCCTGATAATCAGCACTATGAGAAATTTTTGAGACAATGCACATAATTGCAATATAGAAATGTACAATTTTCAGTGCATTTTGTTTTGTAAAGGAGGGTATCTAGTTAAGCCAAACACCATCCATGAATCCTTAGACTGTCTCATCTGTCTTAGAATCATAGAATCATAGAAATGTAGAGTTGGAAGAGACCACACAGACGCCTTGCTTCTGATATGGAAATACTGGAACAATTCTAACAGCCAAATAGGAATGCCATATAGTCAGAATTACACAAGGTAAAAATAAAATAATGTCTGGTGCAGTTCTGGTAGAAGTTCTTTACTGGTGGTTATGGAGAAAGTAATCAAATCTTATACACCTAAAAGTGAATGCCTGTAAGTATTTTCCACCTTTTATAAATATGCTGCTGTTCATTGTTTTTACAAAGCATATCCTGTGAACAATGGCATTCTGTTCCATTACGGCGGCCTTTACAAATGGCTGAAAATGTTTGCCTTTTTTGAAAGTGGGAACTGGTAAAGTGTTCCAAGTTTTTACTGCTCTGCCAGTATATGACTGTTGGTTATTTATAGTTAGAGTGTGTTCACACATTAATGTTTTATCTTTTAATGGTTGTTTCGGAAAATAACTTGCATTTCTTCACCAATCAGTACAGGTGAACCAGAACCAGAAATTTTGTATCTTGCAAGATCGCCTCAGAAAGTACAATACTTTTCCATGAAGGAAGTTCACACTTCAAATACAAGTAATGCGTATGTGTGTGTACATTTTCTTTTAAGCAGCCTTATCCACAGTGACTAAGCTGGTAAATTATTATTCTGAACTCTTTTAACGCCACTTCCCTCTCAGGACACAGGATTATTTTTCCCCTATTCTGTCTCTGACTTCAAATGCAACATGCTATGGAAAGTCTGTTTACCATTAAACACTCACGATTTTGTTTTTCCCTGATCTGTGCATAGTAGCATCATTAACACAGGAAAATTGCCACACTTCATTGTACTCTCTCCATGGCACATTAAAAGCCTTTTCTCATTGGTAAAATTGGACTATTCATCTGTAAAATGAGGGGCCCATTGGCAGTTCTTTGGCAAGGTAGACAGAGAGACTATTTAATGAAAGGGAGAGTGACTTAATGTGGGAAAAGAAATTAAATGTGACAAGTGCAAAGGAAAATTCCAAAGGACCAATGTCTAAACTCTTCAATAATTCCACTGAAATAGATTGTGTATGCATATGGCTATAGTGTATATGTGTGTGTCTCTGTGTGCATGTTCTTATATGAGTCTGTTTATTTCTGATGGGAATACATTCTCAAATAATAATAATAATAATAATAATAATAATAATAATAATAATAATATTTATTTGTATCCCGCCTCTCCACACGGATGAAGGCGGCGAACAACATAAAATACCTTATACATTAAAAGACATTAAAAACATACCCAATCCTCTCCACCCACCAACCCACCTAAACCAACCCCTTAAAATACACAGCAATTAACAATCCATCAATTACTGTTAGCAAAGCAGCAAGGCAATAGATGGGAGGCGATGGAATATTTATTGAAACTTATTTATAAAAACAAATGAATTATATGTTTTCTAGGTTAGTGTTTTTTTCCCCTTTGTAGTTAGTTTTTTATTGTTAAAGTAACTTGATATAGCTTAGGCCTGTAAATAGCTACCAAAGCTTTCAACTAAGGATCTGGGCAGGCTTAGAGGGGAAAAATCTTGCTCTTTACAAATAGTTTTTTCAATTTAATAAGGTGAAACCAATTAACTAGGAAAGCTGCTGCCGGTGGACTTTTATGAGTACATAAAAATACATATTGCTTTCTGCTTGTGCCATGTCATCATTCCTCTAAAGTTCTTTTTTCTTTTTCTTTTTCTCCCTTTTCTTCTTTTTTTCCTTTTTATTTTGCCACCATATTCAAGAGCCTGATTAATCCCTGGAGAATCTTCTTCCTGGGATCTTGGTTTCCATCCCAAATGCTGAAAGAAATGTGGTTTCCCCCGCTCCAGTTATACCTAGCTGCAGATGTTTCGAGAACTGTTGGGTAAAAAGTGATAACTCAGCCTATCACCTGTGAGCCCCGAGTGATTTTGTGGGGAAATTGGCAAGAAAAGCCTTTCTGAGTTAATCAGCAATGTCACACACAGGTGTGAGCAAGCAATCACTGCAGAAAGATCTAAGTAGGACAGAGATTGAATAGTTCAGAGACAACTGAGTGCTCATCAAAAGGAAAAAAAAAGATTGTTCACTGAAAAAGAGATGCTTCCTCGTCCGGTTATAGACCATGTGTGCGTGAAAAAGCAGGCCTCTACTTGTATATCCCCAGCTTGTCTGGAGAGCTTGTGGCTGTTATGTTTGATTCTCCTGTCCAATCTGACAGTGAGGCTGCATGTGCACAGTCCTTTTGGAGAATTAGGGATCCTACTGATTAGTTGTCTGGGAAAAACTGTTCATGGATGGGCTGCCCTGTTCCTTGGAAAATAGCTGATTGGGATGGGATTCCAGTTTTCAAGGGGTTGATACTCCACCTGTTGAACTGCACCTCTCAGTATTCCCCTCCATTGGTGGTGCTGGCTTAAGCTGTATGGATCTGCTGTTGAACAACATCTGAAGGGCCACATGTTTCCCATCCCTGGGTTACATGTTCAGCTCTACTAAATGTTATCCCATTGCTTTGTGGTGAGTTGTCTTATTTTGTTATTGGGGGAGAGTGGCATATATTAAACAAAACTTTAATTGTGAGTGTTTTTAGCTTTCATTTTCATCCTATTTATTGCTAGTTTTTCCCCCATCTGCTGCTGCTGGTTGCCAGTTTTTCTCTTCCTAATTAATGTATTTTCCACAAGATGAATCATATTGGTCATCCCAGTCAATTAGGGATCCTGTAGTGACTGAGATGACATCATGTTTTCTGGGCAGCCTGTGTGCTGAATTCAGTGAGGAGAAATGGGGCAAACTGAGAGTGAGGGCAATGTGTCCTAAGTACACACAGTGTTTTCAAAGCAGTCATAAAAAAAGCTCTGAAATGGGGGCATTGTGTATTACTGCCCAAATATTAATTAGGAACAATGAGTCTTCTGGCACATTGAGCCTCATACTCTTGCAAATCCCCAGCTAGTCAAGATGCACTGTGTTGAATTGAAACTTTGGAGTGTAAAGGGGGAAAGGAGAAATAATACTAAACACCACCCCTGATAAAAGCCTAATACTCCTTCCTGGAAAAAATGATGTTTTGTTAAAAATGTAGTGTTCTCCTCCATCCATTTCAGTTGTGTTACACAGTTCTAAGATGCAGCTCTGCATTTACAGGTTCACACAGGTATTTTTATGTCAGCAAATATATGCTACAAGTTTGTTATTTTGCACTGAAGAGGTACAGCAGGTGTTGTTGCCTCAAAAGTAGCTACAGCTGTATGGGACTTTCATATATCTTTTAAATAAATTTAACTTGATGGCAACTATCCACTCAGTTTCCTAAATGGAATTTTTTTGATGTTAAGTATGGATTCATGTGAATAATATCACTTGGTCCCTGGCAAGCATCATCATGCTAGCTGAGAGAGGAAATCATGAAATGCACAGAACATTACACTGCTGGGTGACATGTACCAGCCTAGAAAGAGCTGGAGACACTTCTTCTACTGGCAGGCTTGGGTTTTGTAACTGACAAAAATGAACATCAGTATCAATAAACAGTTATTGGCTTGCTTGTAACTGGTACAGCTCTTGATGGTGAGGTTGTTTCGCCTTCAAAGCCAAAAATTATCTGGTGCCTCCCTCACTGATCAGGATACTGCTTATGATACAACCTTAAGACAAAAATGATGGCAGCATTTAAGACCTTTCTCCCCAATAGTTCCATGAAAATGTTTTAACAACTTGGGGAAAAAGTTTTGTATTTTTCTAATACTAGAAGAAGCTTTCTTTCAGTATTTTTTTTCAGAACCTGTTTCAGATAATGAGATCTTTTGCTAGAATAATGTCAAACAGTAAGAAGAGCGAGCACTTGGATAAATAAAAGTAGGCTATTTTGAACTGGAACACAACACTAACATCAAAAATCTGCTGCATTGTGAGTCAGCTTGAAGTAGTTTACACATGTATTCTAGTTTCTCCTCCACACCAAGGGAGACTAGATTGAAGCAAAGCCTCATGAGTTTTATGCAACTGTGATTAGTAAATACAAGAGTGTACATCTTCACCTGATGTTCCTTTAAGGAAATTTCAGAATATGCCATTTTCTCCCAACAGGATAGTTTCAGATTTATTTCTGAAACTAGTGATAGGCCAGCTAAGTCATAGTAGGAGCCTGCACAAGATTCTGTATTTGTGACCTGCTGCTTATAGATTATTTCAGCCTTTTTGGGGGGGGGGATGATATCATTAACTACAGGAAATATCACACTGTGGGGACATACCCAATAATCATGCTGTTCCCCTGATGCACTGTTAAGATAGTCCTCTGAACCTGAAGTAACCTATTGATCTCAGTTTTTGCAAAGGTCTCCAGTACCCATGAGTAACAGCTTGACCACTTACTGTTAGGGAATCACTAATGTTCCATACATTAGACCTTAACCATTTTACCTCTCTGCTCCCCAGTGAATCATATATCCATTTACAGTTGAATGAGTTCTAGAGATGATCATCTCTTATGAAGTCACTGGCTGATTCAAGAAACCATTTTTTAATGTATCATGATTACTTGGTATGTCCATCACAGGCTGATTTTGGGATTGGGATGGCTGGCCTTGTGAATGTATCAGATCATGGATTACTACCTTCTTTCTCTAGCCACGTTGAAGAGAATTTCTAGAACGCAGAAAACTGATGGGAGAACAAACAAAACAAATGCCCTGGCACAAAAGAGAAAGAAATAAAGAAAAAGAAAAGGGAAACCAAAATATGATGACTTCACTATAACATTACCATTTAAGAATTATATGTAATGTGAATTGGCTCAAGATAAAGATTGCTGTGGAAGGATGAAATATTAACTTTCAAAAATATAGTTATATACCTTTCTGGTACTGATAGGATATTATATCTTTTCTTCCTCCCTCTATGTCACCTGTCTGTCTCTGTAAGAAAAGTTTCCTCTTACTGATACCAAAATGACTCTTAATTGGAGTCAAACCTGCCCCATGTAGGTTTTTTGTTGTTGTTGTTGTTATTTTCTTTTTTTTTTTTCAGAGTGCCAGGAGCCCTTGGGTAGCATTGACTTAAGAGTAATAACACCGTCTCTGGGTTTTGTCACAGAAATTCAATTAAGGGGGATTATAAACACAGTTGTAGGCCTGTTTCATTTACAGTTGCAAATGAAACACAGGCCACACACTGATGGTTTATAGAGAAAATGGTGGTGTATAGTTTTATGTGCCTCTGTGTAGAATTACTTGAATGTTGCTTTGTATTGCGAGGCAATGTATGAGGTAGGTGTTTGGGGTGGCAGAGAGGGCAACCTGGGGAAATGAATAAATAGGTAGTGGAAGGGCAGGAAACAGTAATGAAAAGAAAGCTATCCCCTACTGTTTATTCTATAGGAGACACACTCTCTCAGGAACACATAAAAAAGCTCCCCGCAGTGGTTAATTCTGCCTTAGAAGCATTGTCCCAATGGGAAGGATGGAGCAGTCAGTTGTTTTTTCTGAGAAAGTGCTTTTTTTCTTTTGTTTCTCAGACCTTACTTGTGTTCAGCGGCTGGATCCATAGGGGTATGAGCTTGTGTGTGTGAGAGAGAGATGCAGTGTTTTGTTCTGTGCTGCATACGCCAGGTTTTCCTCTTCCTTTTAGCTCTTCTTTTTTTTCCTAGCAGCAGTTAATTCCCCAGGTAGTGCAGGAGAGGAGAGGAGTAGAAGTAGGGGTCACTTCCAAAGCTAGAAGGAAACCATACTGGCAGCAGGAGGCAACACATGTCCCTTGATGGAGACTGTTTTTTGAAATCATGAAAGGACTCTGGTGGTGCATATGGGAGAGAGAACAAACAAAGGCAGGGTTTGTTGGTGTGGTGTGACAGAGATATGTTTGCATCAGTGAAGGAAGAATGAAGCACACACACAAGCTCTCTCTTCAGAGAAACAAGGCAAGCACTTTCAGAGTGAAGGCTCTTACATACCTCCTCCTGAAAGACAGAAAGCTGTTACCTCCATATCCTCTCCCTGTTAACTGATGCCAACCCACTCACTGTTAATGGATGCTTCTTTAATGTGTCATCAGGTGACCCCTTAGGCAGATAAATCTTAGATTGTCAGCAGCATTGTAGGAGTTTCTAGACTGGGGAAGTTGTGAGAGCTGTATTGAAAATGTGTTGGGTATTTGACAGCTCACAGTTCACTGCACACATGTTGTTAATGTAATCAGGAAGAATCACAGTTTAACATTTAGGAAATCATAGGCAGTTTAATTTTGCTGTCTCAGAGGGATCTGAGTCCATGAAAAAATGTTGCATTGAGCTATTTCCCAAACATGCTAAGAGGAAAACAACTAAAAACCCAAAAGAGCTAATCTGAACCAAAGTATGCAAAGCACATCATTTCAAATGTGCCATTCATCATATTTTTTGCCTTGTTGTTGTCTCTAATGGCTTGGAGACTTTGGAAGATATTTATCTCCCTAAGATATAGTCTCCCAGAAAAAAAACCTTATTAAAATCTATTCTGATCACATTTAGCTCCTTCTTTCTAACTTTTTGTTCTTTGCTAGAATCTTGTAATAGCTTTGTGATTAATTTATTTAGGTCATTTTTGAAGCAGGACTTTAATTTCAACTTTAAACTAGTTAGGTATCCTTAATCTGTGACTTAGTGTGATTGCTGGATTGGCATACTAATGTTCGTAGTTGGCCATTCAGTCAACCTGTATCACTGACTCACTCTTGTGTGTTCAGAAGCGTAATAGATTGTAACCAACTGATAATGCATTCACAACCTATAATGCTTCTTCTCCCTAGCATTCTTTCACTTTAATTCAATCAGAATATATAATATAAATTTTAAACACAGTGGCGGACAACATCCTGGGGATGGGGGCTGCAGTGGACCTCTACTAACTCATTGGTTGCCACACAACCATGGCAATTTTCATACCACATTTCTGGCTCGCTAGTGCAGGAATTTGCCAGAATCTGTAGAATCCCAAATCACAACTTTCTCCATGGGGTCAAGCAACTGTATTCCAACATCATCTTCTGGAATTGCTCATGGTTTGGTTTTTTTATTTTATTTTTTGCTTAAAAACAACAACAGCACTAGATCCTGTCTGATTTTGCAAGCTAAGCAAGGTCAGCTCTGATTAGCACTTAGATGAGAGACTAACATGGAATACCAGATGCTGTAGGCTAAATGAAGACAATGGCAAACCACTTCTTAATATTCTTTCAAAGAAGCAGAGACTACCCACTCACTCAATAAGTCATTACTGTATACCTAGCTAGACATCACTTCTCTGCTAGATCTGATGAACTTAATGGGCAGAGATCAAGCACATAAGTATGTGAGCACCTTCAGGTTGATGTAATTAAAAATTATCAAAAAAACCAACAAACAAAAAGCCAAACCCTGGATCAGATGGTGGTCTGATAGTATAGCATTAATTGCAGAATCTAAGGCCATTTCTGCACTACGCCGTTATAGTGCTATTATTCCACTTCCAATATCCTGTGGAATTCTGGGGTTTGCAGTTTAGGGAGGGGTATTTAGAATTCTCAGCCAGAGAGCTCTTTGGCCTCAGTAAACTACTACCTCAGAATCCCATGGGATGTTGAAAGTGGAATAATAGCACTATAACAGTGTAGTACAGAAATGGCCTAAGTCATGATGCAATAGCAATAGCATTACCTTTCCATGGTAGTAGAGTTATGTGCTCCTATGAAGCAAGAGGTTATGCTGATGGAAGCAATGCTGCTGATAGGGCCTGCCATATCAGACACATTTTTGCTAACAAGCTAGACTGTGCCAAACAGCTACTACGCAGCAGCAGTTGTTGGTGGGGCCTGTCACTGGTGAAAGATCTCTCAGAGACAACAGCAGCAGTCGCACTGTAGTTAACACTTGTTAGTACCGTGCAGAAGGAGGCACTGTAAACCCATTTGAATGTCTTTTACCATGGAAGACTTTGAAAGTGAAACAAGATACTGCCAAAAGATAACACTTCTAGGTCAGATGGCACTCAACCGGCTACTGGGGTAAAGCAGTGGACAGCTCTGAGTAGTGCTGTGGTTAATGATGCAACTGGACTCAAGCTGAGAAAGGACATTCAGCTGTTAACATGCTCAGAGGGGACAGGAAAGTCTGAAGCTGTGCAGCACCTATTATAGGAACATGGAATGTCAGAAGCATGAATCAAGTGAAGCTAGACATAATCAAACAAAGATTGGAACATATAAATGTTACAGTACTCGGGGTGAGTGAGCTAAAGTGGACAGGGATGGAACATTTTGAGTCAAATAATTACACAGTGTTTTATTGAGGAAATGAAAGTCTAGGAAGAAATGGTGTGGCATAAATAGTTAGGAGAGGTGTAGCAAAAGCAATCAAAGGATATAATGCAAAGTCTGACCAAATCATAACAAGACGTCAATATAACCATAATCCAAGTTTATTCTATAACTGCAGAGGCAGAAGAAGAAAAGAACTGAAAGATTCTGTGCTGGAGTTCAGGAGCAAATTGGTCATACACCAAAACAGGACTCATAGGCAATTAGAATGCAAAATTAGGAAACAAAGCAGAATCAGAATATTTAGGAAAATTTAGCCCAGGATCAGAAAATGAAATTGGAGAGTAAATAGTAGAATTTTGTGATGCCAACAAAGACATTTGTCAGGCAACCAAAGAGGTGATTGCATACACAGACATCACCAGAGGAAATTGATCACATACCAAAACAGGACTTGTTAATTGTAGGCAACTGGAATGCAAAAGTAGGAAACAGAGCAGAATCAAAAATTGTAAAATTTTTCTCAGGATCAAAAATGAAACAGGAAAACAACTGACTGAATTTTGTGAGGCCAGCAGTTTGTTCATTGCAAACATATTTGTAAAGTAATCCAAGAAGTGACTGCATACAGTCAACCCTCCACATTTGTGGGTTTCATTTTCATGGATTTGATTATTAGTGAATTTCTCCAATCCCTGCCCTCCTACCTCAGGTGCTTTTGGGGGGGTGGGCCTTCCCTCTTGGCAGCTCCAGTTAGGCTGCACAACCCTTTAAAAGCCCACTTCTGGTACCCTCTTCCTCTACCAGTAATTGCCTGGCTAGCTAAAGATGGTTCACAGTCCAGTTTCTCAGCACTCCAAGAAAGGAGATGGGTGAGAGCAAGGAAGTATAGGGGCATTATGCTGACCTAGCCTTTTTCTTTTTCCTTTCTCTGATCTGGTTTGGACCCAGAGTGCCCATTCTCCCCACCATGCTTTGGCCCCCTTCCCAGATACGCACACATTTTGATATTTGCAGTTTTTCCACTTTTGTGGGGGTCCTGTGCCCCTAACCCTAGTGAATGCAGAGGGGCAACTGTACAAGGACATATCCTGATGGCCAGTATAGAAATCAAATAGACTATATAATAAGAAGCAGAAGATGGAAAAACTCCAATCTCTCTGCAAAAACTAGACCAGGAGCAGATTATGACACAGATCATGAACTGGTAATATCCAGAATCAGAATTAAGCTAAAGAAGAACAGCTAATCAATCACTGTGCCAAAAAAAATCCCCGAAGAACATCCTCAGAGAATTTAAAGCTAATGTAAAAAATAAATTTTCACTGTTAAGCCTAGTTGACCAGAAACCAGAAGAACTCTGGACTGAAACTCGGGACATTGTCAAGAGGAATGCAAAAGGATACTGTCTGCAGCTGAAAAGAAAGAGAAGCTTAAATGGATGACAGATTAAACTCTTCAAACCGTTAAGGACAGATGAGAAGCAAAAGTAAAAGGTGACGGAATAGAGACAGAACCTTGAATGCAAGTGTTCACTGATTTGTGTGCAGGGATAAGGAGAACTGATATAAAAACCAATGCAGAGAAGTAGAAGATGACAACAAAAAAGGAAGAACAAGAGATCTCTTCTACAATTCTGAGAAATCAAAGGAAAATTTAAACCCAGAGTGGAGATGATCTATGACAAGTAGAGGAATACATTACATGGCCAAATAGAAATAAAAAGACAATGGAAACAATGCACCAAAGAACTATATAAAAGAGATGAAAGGATGAAAGATTCATTCAAGGAACGACCATATGAAAATGAACCTCCAATTTTAGAAAGAGAAATAGAAGCTGCACTCAGGTCACTTAGGACCTGTTGGTATGCCATTTATTTCTAGCTGCTTCAGGTTACAGAGATGGAATCTACTCTAATTCTAACTAAAATTTGTCAACAAATTAAAGAATGACCCACAAATTGGAAGTGCTCGACATACATTCCAGTCCTCAAGAAAGAGGACACTAGGATTGCAGTAACTTCAGCTTGTTAACTGCCATCAAGTTGATCTTGATTTATGGTAACCCTGTGGATGAGAAACCCCCAAGCCACTCAGTCATCAACTGCCGTGCTCAGGCCTTGCAGATTCAGGACAGATATGCCTTCCTTTATTGAGTTTATCCACCTGTAATGCGATCTTCCTCTTAGACTTGGGCAAGATCGCACTACTGATGGATAGACTCAGTCAGGGAAGCCATGACTCTGAGCCTAGAAGACCTGAGCAGGGCTGTTAACAATACAGTGACATGGGGGTCTCCCATTTATGGGGTCATCATAAGTTGAACTGGACTTGATGGCAGTAAGGTCAAGATGACTTCACTGCCAGAGTGTCATGCACATACATTATAAGGTGTTATTGAGGAATCTACTAGATTGTCACCTGGGCACAGTTGCAAGGCATGTTCTCAGAAAAACTCCCTTAAGTGACTAAATTATTCAGAAATGGGGGAAGGAAACTGCTTATTCAAAGAAGAGATCCAAGAAAAGGTTTGTACTTGTGATTCATTGAATCTGTCACCTGCTTTTTTCCACCTTTGTTTTTGCCCTAGTCCAAGGCATAAAGCTAAAAATTGCCAAGGCCCTTTTCAGTGGAAGTGGGCACATGGGAGCAGTCATCCCAACCATCCACATTATCTCTGCATTCCAGTGAGCAACCAGGGTCTCATCCATCACATCTGTATTATGGCATTTCTCTAAGGAGATCAGACTAAGCAACGTACATGGAATTACCCCATTTTTATCAAAGCAATAATCCTGTGAGGTAGGAATTCTTAAGAGGACAGCACCACCTAGTAGAGTTATCATTAAAGACCTAGGCCTGTCTCTCTCCTAGGCCTCCACCAACACAATGTCCACTGCAGCACACATACTTACGGTGGGTCCATACCAACTGATTTGACCTATATGTGCTATGAAGACAAAAACTGTCTCTATGACTGCAGTTGCTGGAAAGGTTGCAAAAATGCTGGCTTACTGCTTGTATCTTTAGGTATATTTCTCTCTGAATAGTCTAAAATTTCAAGTAGCACCTCGTCTACATGTCTGAATTGGAGGTAGTAAATGATGTGAATGTGACCCTTTGCAGATGTAGTCTAGACATACTCCAGTGTGTCTGAATCTAACAAACATTGTATCTGTGTATGTTTATTATAACATCTGAAAACAAACAGGAAACACACATGGTTGTAAGGTGTTTTTAAAAAATCTTCAGAAACAGGGAGAGTTAATTGGTATCAGTATACCATAAACACCCTTGGCATGGAATACATTTTTTCCTCAAAGTTCTGTGAGCCTCGTAAAATACAATATATTTTTAAGGTTCATATAGTCATATTATGATTATCTGTGATTTCTACAAAGGGGTTTTTAATGATGCCTGGCAGCACTGTTTGCCGAAACCCTTTAGTCATGGAGTAATCCTCTCCAGTTGGGAAGGGATGAGCACTGAGATACTTTTTGAGACAAGTTTCAGAATCATATTTGAACCTTCAGTTCTCATTGGAAGCTGACTGGTTTAGCACAAGGCAGGCACCAGTTCAACAGTTTATCAGGCATCTTTTGGAACATAGTTTGTTTACACAGCAGAATTGGTGGAGAAAAATTGGCAATGGAGTCATGAACCAACATAAAAGGCTGTTAAGTATGTGTTAGACTGGAGACTTCTGTTTTCAGCCAAATAAATAATAACCATGATTGCTTGTACTGGGAAGAGGAACAGGGGGAGTCAGGGGTGAAATGCACTCTGGGTCCTGGGAATTTAGCTAACAGAAAAAGGAATTTTCTTAACATGAGAACTGATAACTTTCTCTAAATCTGTCTCGCTTAGGCAGCTGCAAAGTGGAAAATGGCATCCCACAGCCCCAAGATTTAATCAACTTTCACAAAGTCTAGGGGAAATTGTACCGTCCATTCTTTCTTGTCCTCAGCTTTTAAGGATATTGCATATTGGCAAGAAGGGAGCAGAAAATACAATTTGAGTTGTGATCTTCATGACATTTATCAAATATGAATCCTATTTATGTTAGTAAAATACATTGAAGTCTCATGGCCAGATACTGTGAACCACTGTCCCAAAAGTCCTTGCAATGAGTGACCCATCCCCAGTTCTCTTTGTAGTGGCTTGGATTCACAAGGCTCTCCCTCCCTGATGAAACAATTGCTGCTTTTTCCTAAGCACTTCATTCAAAACTGATCCCCCTCCCTTGTGCTTAGAAACTGGTAACCAAAGTAAGTTACTTGTTGCAACTTACTTTGGTAACTAGTTACTCTTTTCAGTGATGCACTGGAAAAGTGCTGCTTGTTTTTGTCGGTAATGATCGGAGCTGTCATTCCCTACTTCTTGGTGTCATGTAATGGGATTTCAGCCTGTTAATCCTTACTTGGGAGTAAGGAGTTATTACCCATGTGACATTCCTTTTAGGGATGTTGTATAACTAGCAAAGGAGAGAGAGAGGGAAGGAAACACATTGCAACTATAAACTGCACTAGATACTCAGGTTGGTTGAAATAAAACTTTTAAGAAGTTAAAATTTTGTATTCCTCCATTCTGTCCAGATGAAAAAGGACTTGCTGCTGTTACAGCCAGAAAAAGAGGGAGGGAGGGAGGGAGGGAGGGAGAGAGAGTGCAAGGATGTGTGTCAGAATGACTGCAGGAAGTTAGTAGTAGCTACCCTACACACTGGGACAGGACATGCACCTGAATGGGCTGTTTTGTTGTGAACTGTAAGAGTTTAGTTGAGGAAGTAGTGTTTCTCTGCATATGTCCAGGGGAACCAGAGAGTATATTCCTGAATTTTTAATGGGACAATAGTAATAGGTAATGGGCTATTAGAGCCAGTGTGAAAAGGGTCGCATTCTGTCATCAGATTTTAATTTTGTTCAGTGCCACTGTGCTGGTTCTTCTTTTCCAAACCCTGTCATTCTGCTGTACAAGCAACACTAAAAATGTCTATGTTGGGAAGAGTTAGGAGTCCTCTCTTGTCCGTTAACATGGTATCAGTTGGTTTTTTGGGTTCATGTACAACACAGACGCCATCATTCATATATACAGTGTACCCACTGTATATGCCGGGGTTCCATTCTAGGAATCCTCATGTAAAACAAAACAAACAAAAAACCAAAACAATGAGTGTCATGTCCCACTGTAATCAGTGGTTGCAACATATGCACACCTGTGTGTGTGTGCCTCTTGCACCCTTTGACTATAATGGAAACAATGCTTTGCATGACTTTGCATTCATGCGTGTGGAGGCTGTTCCCGAAGAAGGCACACTACCTACCTTTTGTCCCTCCACAGGAACTAAGGTGGCTTGCACCCAATTAAAACAAGGTATAGCTGGGAAAAAAAATCTGTTAAAAAAGTTAAAAACGATTAAAGAATTCTGTTGAAAATGCTATGTTAAAACAGCTCAAGACACATTTAAAATGTTATAAAAAAGATAAAAGCACAGCCCTATTGAGTGATAAGCCAAAGGCCTGCTAAATAAAATAGTCTTTGCCAGCTGGTGGAAATAGAGGAGGCCAAACAGAACCTCTAAAGGTGAGAGTTTTATAGCATAGGAGCAACCACTGAGAAGTTTCTCTCGCATGTCCTCGCAAAACATTCCTGTTATGGTGTTGGAACTGAGAGAAAGCCCTCTCCTAAAGTTCTTGAAACTTGGGCAGGCTTATAGAGAGAGATATGGCCTTTCGGTTACTCTTGACCCGATAGAACTTAAGAGACCATCTCCACCACTTTGAATTCTGCCCAGAAATGGACAGGTAGCCATTGAAGCTGCTTCAACAAGGGAGTTATTTGTTCCCTGTAACCAGCCCAAGTCAGCAGTCTAGCTGCAGCATTTTGGACTCACTGAAGTTTCCAAACAGTTTCCACAGACAGCCCTACGTCACAGTTTCTGACTGGCCAGTTTTGGTCAATGTTTTAAAGAAGATAAGTTCCCTAACAAGCTATCAATAGGTTAACTACAAGATATCTGTAGACAATTCAGGCTTGCACGTCATCTGAGGTCTGTTGCAAACCTGTTCATAGACCTTAAACACCTCTTTATTTTATTTTCCTTTCTTTTGAACTTGTAACAGTTTGTAACATTTGTAACATAAGATTTGTGGTAGCTTTTAAGCTGCTTTTATCATTTTCTTGGCTAGCTACATTGGGTGGTTTTTGGAGGTGGCTTTTATTGATTTTGGATTTTATGCTGTTGATTTTATTGTAAGCCATCTTGTCAAGAGTTCTGTGGCTTTAAAATGTTGTGACTGAGCAAAGTGATGTTACTGACATAATTAAGATTTTTTTTTATACTGTATATAATGACAGTACTGGAAAGGTAATCATGTTTTAATATTTGGAAGCCTATTATAATCTGAGGTCTGAAGCCAGGGATGGGCAAAGTGGATATCTGTGGCCTCATGCTCCTCCAAGGTCCAGGGGGAGAAAAAGCTGCTTTCTTGTTCCTGAAGCCTGCTAGGAAAGGCTTTGTTGTTGCTCCTGAAATTTTGGGGGTTGTGAGAACTCTCCCCTGCTTCCAGAACAGGAAAAAGCAAAGTGAATCAGAAGATATTTCCAAATTTTTAAAAGTCAATTAACATAAATATTGTTCATCTTTGTAACTTGGGACTGTGTGTGTATGTGTGTGTGTGTGTGTGTGTGTATGTAGTCTCTCAGTTATAATGAATTTAAGGAAATGACATTGGAGGAAGGAAGTAGTTTTGTTGCCAAATTTAAGCAAACATCTGGTTATGAAGGTTCAACAAAAGGGACCATTAATGTTAGACAGCAACAGATGTGAAGGCTTGGAAGTCAAATAAAATGAAACAAAAATGAGATGATTTCCAGTTTTGACTGCTGCTGCTGTTGCCCCTCCTCCTCCTTTGTTTCTTCTGTGTGTGTGGTTGGGTGTGGCCTTTGAGGCATTATGGAAGCCAAAACCTGGTTTCTGCACCTTCTGCATTCCCCACTCCTGTTCCAAGTTGTAGGTTGCTTAGCTTGTGCATAAATCCATATTGAGATCTGAATACAGTTCCTGTAGTTCCTTGGGGTGAGCAGCATGTTAGGGAATTTTCTCATAGGAGAAAGATCACAAGCAGACTAAACCCAGGATATTACATTCCTTCTCTCATGAGCTTCCTCGTGGTTACTGTCTTGCCCGAGGTGGACAATTTTTTCAACATTATAAAGTGGACAGAGACAGATTCCCAGATGGGAAATACTATATAGCTGGAGTGATAATTAGCACTTTGTCTATCCCTTTAGTGTCAGTCCCATGGCAAAAGAAGGACGCTTTGTGAAGAGCTGATTAGGGAAGGATAGAAGGAAGAGGCATGTTAGCAGACTATTCGTTTTAAGAGCAGTCAGGCTGTTGAAAGACTTGTTAATCTGTAGGATATAACAGGCTTCAAATTTTTCTTCATAGTTCTCCCATGTTGACTTTAGATAGAAACTTGTTGCTCTTGCCTTGTGTCAGCAGAGAACAGGAGTCAGAATAGAAATGTGGATTGGGAATGGTGGAAGGTGTGGAATCAGAACAAAGTGTGTGCCAAAAGAGAGAGAGAGCAGTAGAAGGCCAATGCTGCCCCTCTGCTTATCAAATAAATAGGGTTTTTTGGAATATCATATACCTTCATAGGCATTGCTGTGTGCCTTGCTCTGTTTCATCTTTCTGAAAGTAGTCTTCACTTTACCGTTTCCAAATTCCTTGGTACACTGCCAGTTAAGCTGCTAATTTAGATTTTTTTTCCCTGTTAAATATATAAGAGGAAAAGGAAGCTGGGGCCTGCAATTCTCCATTATTTCTCAAGTAACTTCTCTCTATGTAAACTGAACAATATAGTTCATAGAATCTGCTTTCCAAGGAAATAAATTGCACACTAGATTAATAGCAAGTCTCTAAGCTTGCAAGTCAGACAATCCACGTGGAAGTGTGACTGCAGGTCTTTGCCTAGCATAAATCTCAGATTTTTAGTCCTAGAGGGATTTATTATAACAAATCACTAGAGAGGAAAACACTTTGAATTATATGACATTTCTGTGATGAATGAATCTCTCTTTCATGAATCAGAACCTCCTGTATTGTGAGGTGACATGGTGCCTACTCTGAGGCAAAAACATCACAAGTTTCCTTTGTCTGAACACAAGTTTGGAGCGTAATACTTCAGTTTCCTGCCGCAAGATGACTTTCAAATGGATGGCTCTGAAAAGAGATTAGACTTATTCAAGGAGGATCACTGATCGCTGTTACAACAGTTATGTATTTATCTCTAGCATCAGAGGTAATATTTGCCTAAGTACCAGTTACCAAAGCTTTTGGCTTTCTGAGAAGCATCCAGTTGTCGTCTATGAGAACAGTATACTGCACCACTTTTGACTGTTGCACTGATCCTCCTAGGTGGTTTGTCTTATGTTTTTGTGAGGCTAAAGAAGAGATGGACAACTGTGGCAGGTCCAGGGGCCGATTTCCTTCTTCAGGGGAATTGAGGTCACACAGACAAAAACAAAAGCAAAAAACCTTGAAGTGGCCGGAAGTCCACTTTGTGTTTTGGATTTTTTAAAAAAATGTTAAACAGTGCAGATATCCTGTGAAATTTCAAATTTCCCTGTGTACTTCGCAGCAAATTTCACAGTAGCTAGGGGTGGATTTTTTTTTTCAGGGGCAGTGTGTTGTTAAGTTAGCTGTGTTTCAATCCAAGGTATTTCAAAGTTGCCTTGGTTTTGAATGAACAGATAAGGCCCATTAGCTTTACAGAAGACCCATCCCTAATGGAGAGCTGCTGGAAGTATTTTACTTGCATGAATCAATAAAGTAGCCTAGAGTTACTGACCTTTCTTGGGCTACATCTGTGGAAACTGCTCCGATGAATTCCCAAAATTCAAAATGTGTTACTACACTGCTGGATGTTAAGATATTGGTATTATACATTAGTGCAATAAGCAATGAAAAGATAACAAATGTGTTTCTCAATGTAAGCAAACATTTTTGTTTATCAAGCTATAATAATGCTGTTTACACTTTCAGTATCTCAGAAAGTCATGTTTATTGCTGATTTTAGTGATATCTAAGAACAGAATTTCTAAGAAATGATCAGTTAGTGTATCAGACTTGCTGATCACTTTCTTATAAGGTTGATGCTTTAATATACTTGACTGATATTTGACTGGTTGGCTGGCAAAATAAACACTGGCCAGATGCCAAACTCAGCTCATCCCAATCTGCTGAATAGATTGCCAGGCTGCGTCTCTGACCTTCCAGATTCTTCAAAGCACTTCTTCCGACCTGCCAGGCCTGCCTTAGCTCTGATTGTTCTGCCTGCAATCCATGGTGCAACCTTAGGCTGGTAGCAACTGTTTTTGAAATCAAAGTGTAATAATTCTTCCTCTTTCTCCTTGAAATAGGGACCTTTACAGTTCTTGTCCAGAGACTTGTACTGCTTTAACAAACTACAAATCAGAGGATTCCAAAGGATGTTGCCGTGACAGTTAAAGTGAAATTATAGCACTATAATTTTTTAGCGTGAAAGGCTTAAAGACTTGAGGGCTGTAGCACTCTCCTGTTTGTTATTTCCACTTCTACTTCAGTTGCAGTAACAAATTCCAGAGAAATATTTGCAGCATCCAGGGAAATAGTCATAGGCTGTTATATCTTCTTTAAGGATTAATTTTGTCCATGGTGTATTAATTTTTTTAAAAAAAATTGTTCTTTTCTTGTTTTTTGCATTTGTTTAAAAAAAGAAAAACATGGGTCTGAAAAAATGGTTTGATGCTGAGATTACAAATGCACCTTCTCAGCTTTTTAAAGACATCTAATAATTCTCAGTTGCATTTGAGTTGTAGGTACCGCATTCTAGTAGCCAAACGTTAGTCTCGGTATATTTATGAGTTTCCATTTACATTTCCTTTGTGTTCTCATTAGCAGAACAGTAGTAATAAATTGAAATGCTAACATGTCATCATTTTTGCCAGTTGGGGATGTTATTAACAAACTTGATGAAGTGTTTGCAAGTGTAATAATTTTTAAAGTGTGGGTTTTTCCCCAGCTTACACACTGCATGTAATTGTCTCATTAATAGTGTATGGAACCTTTGGCACAACTTTGCAACAGTAAATGACACTGATATCTTATTCAGTTTCTTTTCCCAAAGCCTATTATCCTGGCAAGACCTCTTTTCCCTCTACAGCTGTACATGCCTGTGTGCATGTATATGACCAAACATATTGTGGAGTTAACAATATAAACATGACTGTCATTTAATATTGTTTTTGTATAACCAAATAATACTAGTGATTCTCAAATTTACACTTGCGTAGCTTTCTCTTGTGATTATGATTGGGTTGGACTTTCTCCCGAACTTTCTGTGTAGCCCTCCTGTGTCCCTTGCTCAGAACTATTTATGTAAGAGTGTTTCACTTACCTTTGGGGAGTTCCTTCTGCACCATTGCAGCCCTTCTGCTTACAAAGCAGATCCTGCCTCCAGAGAGTGCTTGCAAGGGGAAGGAAAGATGGTGTAACTGTTGGTTCTTCTTCATTGTCACTCTGATTCAGGCGTATAGGATTTTCTTGTACTTTGAAAATTATGCTCCCAAAGTAATAAATCATGTAATTTGCTGCAAGCCCCCCCCCCCCAAAATAGTTTCTTACCGTAAACATTTTTGGTAGCTCATTGATATTATGCAGCTCATTCTTTTCAATTAGTTTTGGGGAAAAGACTTTAGGATTGATCAGAGAATGCTATAAAACTTGGACAGTTCCTCTGGAAATGCCTAAAAATGACTTTTTCAAGTAATGAAAAGAAGAAATGGGGAAACGCATTTGTTACACATGCACACACAGACTGATATTACCTCCTTGTTACATTACTTTAGAAATGTAATGTAATTTGTCTGTGTTGCAAAAAGGGGGGAAAGGGATAATAACTTAGAGGTAACACATTATTCTCCAGCTTTGTCCCTGCAGTACACTGGGTTTTTTCAGGCAAGAAATATTAGTAGCATACCTGAGAAGGATATGAGTGAGTGCTGGAGAGACAGAATAAATGACTGGGGAGACATTCCAGGGAAAGAGTTTTTTCCTCCCCCAGGCAACCAGCTTCAGGATGTTATGTAGAAGCAACAAAGGTTCAGGCTGAGATAAATTTCAAACTGAAGTTTTGGTTTCCTCTTATTCATCTGGATTATGGGCTGTATTAGTTACTGAGATTGTTAGGATACAGCTTACATAGGTGGCCTGGATAGGGCAAAGATATTGACTCTTCCATGACTGTGAAGGACCCTGGTAGCTCGTCTCCAAACATTTTTTCCTTGAAAGCACTGGCCCAAGGAAAATTGCAAATTAGTAAGACAAACATCTGTGTTCCATTACCAGTGCAGTGTAGGATCCAGTCATGAGAATGTTGTCTTCCAGGTGTTTCAGACTTCAGCTCCCTCAATCCCTGATCATTGGCCAAGCCTGCTGGGATTTCTGGGAGTTAAAGTCCAAAACAACTGGAGGACTAGAGTTTGGGAATCACTGCTGTAGAATGCACAGACTGAGGCAATGTACAGATAATATGCAACTGTTACCTAGAGGACATTTTGTTCACCTGCCCTCAATTTATGGAATGATCTCTCAACCGGATGTGGTACCTGAGATTGAAACAGCAGTGAAGACCAGTCTCTTCCAGTAGTCCAGTCCAGATAATTTTTAAATTATGAGTTTTAAACTATGAATTGCTGGTTTATATTATGTATTGGGTTTATATTCTCTTTTAATTGGTGTTACATGGTTTTTTAACTGTTATATGTCTACTCTGTTGTATTTTAATCTGTTGTTGTTCCTCATCTCGTCTGTAGGGAGAAGCAGATAAGAAGCAGCAACAAAGATGATGATCATAGAATCGTGGAATCATAGAAATGTAAAGTTGGAAGAGACCACAGAGGCCATCCAGTCCAACCCCCTGCCATGCAGGAACACCCTCAAAGCACTTAAAAACCTCCAAAGACACTTAAAAAACCTCCAAAGGCACTTAAGTGGAGGCACTTAAAAACCTCCAAAGAAGGAGACTCCTCTACACTCTGAGGCAGCATATTCTACTGCCGGACAGCCCTGACCGTCAGGAAGTTCTTCCTGAGGTTCAGGAGGAATCTCCTTTCCTGCAGCTTGAATCCATTGCTCCTTGTCCTGGTCTCTGGAGCAACAGGAAACAAGCCCTCTCCCTCCTCTACATGGCATCCCTTCAAATATTTAAACATGGCTATCATGTCCCCTCTTAACCTTCTCTTCTGCAGACTAAACATATCCAGTTCTCTCTCATAGGGCATGGCTTCCAGGCCCCTCACCATTTTGGTCACCCTCCTCTGGACTTGCTCCAGCTTGACCATGTCCTTCTTGAATTGGGGTGCCCAGAATTGGACACAGTATTCAAGATGAGGTCTAACCAAAGCAGAGTAGAGTGGTACCAGTACGTCCCTCGATCTAGACACCATACTCCTATTGATGCAGCCTAGAATTGCATTGGCTTTCTTGGCTGCCGCATCGCACTGCTGACTCATGTTCAGCTTGTGGTCTGTTAAGATTCCTAGATCCCTTTCACACGTACTGCTATCCAGCCACGTGTCTCCCATCGTATATTTCTGTATTCCATTTTTTCTACCTAAGTGTAGGACCTTATACTTTTCTCTGTTGAATTTCATTTTGTTAGCCTTGGCCCAGCTCTCCAATCTATCCAGGTCATTTTGAATTTTGATCCTGTCCTGTGGCGTATTAGCCAAATGTCCAAATGATGATAATGTACAAATATAAACTAAAGCAAAGCTATAACTGCTGCAGTGAGGGTTGTCTCACTTCAGGGAAGATAATTTCAACAGGGAAATGCAGTATTCTGTTGCCCATATGTGTGTCTATGTGTAGCACCTAACATTTTATTCCTGTGGGAAAATGATTAGCATGCACTTTTATTATCTAAGATATTCGTCATTTTGATTTCAGTCTTGTTTTTACACAGGATTTCACTGATCGGAGTAGCTCACAGGATATAAACATTTGCACCAAAGAATAAAACAGTACATATCAGAATAAAAAATACAAACCGTTTCAATTCACTAAACACTATACTAATGTAACCTTGTGTTCTCACCTAGCTGTCTAATTCATTCAAGTCGTAGGAACTGTCCTCCATTTCCTGACTGACATCAATTAAAATGTGGAAAGGCTGAACTGCAGTGGTGCTGTGGAACAGAGTGCTTCTGCGGCTTTTTGTGCATGTAATTATCTTATTACCTCCCCACTGCCCAGTGTTTTGTTAAATTGTAAGGCAAATTCTCAGTAGGCTGCTGAGATGTTCTAGTTATGTTATTGAAGCAATTATCATCTGAGGCCCTCTGGAGGGCTCTTATTATTTTGCTAATAGGAGGTACTTGGCATTAGCAAGGAAGGATTTTAGTGGGAAGGCATAACATTGGTTACGTTAGGTTATGTTAGTTATGTTAGCTAGGTGAGAATGCAGGGTTACATTAACACAGTGTTTAAAGTTGGCATTATGGCCATTTCCACACTAGACTGTTATAGCACTATTATTCCACTTGCAACATCCTATGGAATCCTGGGGTTTGCAGTTTTGGGAGGAGCCAACTGGCTGGCCCCTCCCAAAGCTGCAAACCCCAGGATTCCACAGGATGTTGCAAGTGGAATAATAGCACTATAACAGTCTAGTGCGGGAATGGCCTATGTTGTCCATTGGAGATGTTGGTATCTGTAATGAGGACTGGAAGTGTGTGCTTTGTAAGTTTCTTGAATTCACAGAAAATAAGAAGATCATTGCCTGTCCAGTTAAGTCAAGGTGAAATCACAAACTGAATGATGTTTGATTTGACCAGTAATACAGAGCACCTGCTCAGTATTCTTCCTTTTCCTTGGTTATGTTGATAGATGTTTCAGTGGAAAGCTGCTGAGTTTTTTCAGTTGTACAATACTGCTAGTGTAAGTGCATCTGTATTAAAGCAAATTGAAACTAGTAGTTTCCATTGCATCATGAATTACTCTTTAATTACCAATTACATGAAGAATTAGCCATAGACATGTCTCCAGATCGGGAAGGGTGTTAAAAATACACTTGAATGAAATTAGGTCAACTTTGAGCAGCACCATGTTTCTTATTTTACTTATTAAGGTATTTCTATCTCACTCTGTATGATGGAATCTGAAAATAATGTAGAAATAAGAAGACTAAATCTTCTTCTGAGGTTCATGCCTGTTGCTGTGTGTATATGTTCAGTCTACTGTGTCTGAATCTTGATGTACAATCTGTTGTACATTGTGACATACTTGCTCCTTTTCTTGTTACTTAGGGAATAACACACAGAGACATATTACACACATACACATATATACATATGCAATGTAGTGATGTAGTTCTTCAGTAATTTTATTCTCAAGAGAAGTGAATAATTTGAGCAATTCTCTTTCCACTGTGAGAAAGTCGTTGAAAACTATTTTTAAAGACTATCCACAGTTCAAGACCTTGAATTCCATCTTGAGAGAAAGGCAGGATATAAACTCAATTAATTAGTAAAAAATATGTGTAAAGTTCATGCGTGGCATTTTTATGGAGCAAACAATATCTCCTGCACAGGACATGACGTTGTGCAGAAAGATTACTTTCTGTGTCTCTGTGTAGAAAATGCTGTTGTTGGAGACTCATTCTGCACAAAATTTACACGTGTTGTTTTTGCAAATAGAAAGCAGCAGCCATTTCTGCTCAGAAAACAATAGTTCTCCCCGGAAAGATTGCTTCCTGATGTCTGGAAGAAGTGTGTATGAAGCTGCCAAAGGCAATTACTTCTATTTTGAAACTTCTTAAAAGTAGCTTAAAACATAATAGTTCTTATCACCAACTATGAAAGTTTCAGAGTCTCTGCCTAGTGTATCTGCATTTTCCAGGCAGCAGTGAAAGTTATTCATCTAAGGCAGGTTTCTCTGTGTGTGCGTGTGTGTGTGTTCTTCACCTTTTTTAAAAGTGTGCTTTTTAGGCTTAAATGCCCTGAATACTCTCATTTCTGTTAATCTGTCTGCTCCATTCAAGTTACTTCTTTGGTTTATAGATAACTAGATTATGTCTGAAAGAATTTTGTGCCCTTTTGGTTGGCCTAAGGAAGTTTATGGATTTTGGACATATCTCCAGGTTCTTCCCCCTAATTTTTGTCTCATGATCTGACAGAATTAGAAAATTTGTTCCAGCCTTGCTGTCAACAGAAAAGAAAAGAGTGCGCATCCTGTTACAAGTTCTGACATGGCTGCACATTTCAAGTGATCCTCAAGGACTGGTTTCCTCTGCAGCATCTGGAAGAGATGTTATACTGGCATAGAGAGAACTCAGTCTGATTCATGCAGGCTGCTCTTGCCTTTCTTCTGCAGCACTGGTTGCCATATTTGACATGCTAAGTTTCTGGTCAAAGTGACCCTGCTATTTCCATTATCCATGGGTTGGTTTAGCTTTACTAAGTGTAATCCCCAAGTGCTGTCAACCTGTTTATTGTACAGACAATAGCATTCTAACAAGGAGGATTTTTTCTCTTCACTCTTTTGTAATGACATCAAGTCATTACTGTTTGAGTTGCTAAGTAATCTTTAGAAAAATGACCTGTTGAGCTTCCCAGGGTTAGAAACTGTATCATATCCCCCTGGTAATTGGTTTCGGTTGCTGAAACATTTCATTTCATTTCTAGTTCAGATTTTCTGGCTCTTGGTTACTGGTTCTTGTTGTGTTGGGGCTTATGTACACACCCAAGCTGAAAAGCCTGAAGTTGTTTCTAGGGAGCAGCGGCTTCCATGACCATGAGATGTTGTATTGTGTTAAGAAAGCCCATTTGAGATCCTGAAGGAAGATGTACTTACAGGACTGTCCTAGGAAACAAAAGTGTGTCTCTAACCCTTTGGTTAGCCTATAGTTGTGGGCCTGTGATAAATAGGAAATCATCTATGTTAGTGGTTACTGCACAAGTGTAAATGGCCCTTTCTGCTGAACATACTTGTATTGGATAATGAAAAAATTTGTTGTGGCATTAATAAAATCAATACAATAGTGGCAATATTTGAGTCTGGCATAAAATATTTTTATCTCTAAGACTAGGCTTTCATGTGGCCCTGCCTTCATGAGGTTAGCCCATTGACTTTGCTGAGAGTAGGAATGGGATGAATCCAGAATCTTCCAGATCCGGATCCGAATCCCTGGAAAGTTCTGGGAATCCACGAATCTCATGAATCTTGAATCTTTCGAATCCATTTTTTAAAAAAGAGTTTAAAAAGCAAGAGAAAGAAGGATAATCTTGGGCAAGAGGCACTGTCTCAGCCTTAGCAAAAGCCTAGGCAAAGGCAAACCTCCCTCTGAAGAAATCTGGCCAGGACAATTGTCATAGTTTTGCCTCAGGATCACTCCAGATTGAAAATGACATGAGGGCCCTTTCTGAACAGGCAGGAAAATGTGGATTAATCCCACATTTTCCTACCTGTGTAAACAGGGCCACATACTATAGTACAGCAATAATCCAGGTCAAAACTGGATTTTCTTTACATATGGCATCCTGGGGTTTTTAGTATGATGATGCACCAGCACACTTTGGCAGAGAAGACAGTGACACCTTGTAAAACTGCATACCCCAGAATTGTGTATGAAAGAGATCTGCGAGGGAGCTGTGCAAAGGAATGTTTCAGCTGTCCTTGAAATCTCAAGAAGACTGTACCTTCGAGTCAAGCGCTGAACTGAAATATTAAATGTTCAATTTAAATATCTTAGAATACAAGCCCAGATGTAATTTCTGAAATTGTTAGCAGAGGCCATTATTACTCCAAGGGAAAAATTCACCTGCTTGCCATCTCCCCTTGTGTATCTGGTTTTCAGGCGTTCTGGTCTCCCAGGTTTTCAGGTGTCCCAGTCTTCAACAAACTGTTTGGTTGGTGGATTTGAAAGATTTGGTCTGCCTATTTTGGGGCAGGGATTTGGATTTGCTAAGCTCAAACCCTTGCCCAGGATTTGAAGATTTGAGGATTCAGTTGGGCCATCCCTAGCTGAGAGCCATTCTGTGGGAGAGAGGCAGGAGAAAATGTAGGTGGAAGGAAGACTGTTTCCTATTGCTCCATTCTGTTTCATGCTTGTTGATATATATATTTTTTTGTTATTTATTTGATTTTTTTTTTTAAATACTTCTTTCCTGTTAACTTTCAAGAGGAGACAAATGGCATATACCAGTTCCAGGGTTTTCTGGTGGTGTGTTAAGAGAACAAAAGATCTTGGGATCCTGTGCATCCACTGCCTTCTTAGCCATTCCTCCAAATACCAGCTTTTTGCTCTCTCTGAGGTCGGTAGAATACTTTTGAACTAACTGTTATTGAACTTAGAGGGAAAAAAGTTGAATCTTCCTGGGGCCCCCTTCCTTAGGGACCATGAGAGAACACCTAAATTTTATTTTATTTTATTTTTCAATAAACTTAATATACAAAGCCTATTGTTTTCCACGGTTTTGAAAGGTTCAGTGATTGCTCCCAGTCTCTGGACCTCCCTTCCTAGAGAGGCTACACTAGTAGTGCACTTGTCATCCTTCCATAAGCAGATGAAGACTTGTTTCAGCAGGCTGAAATGGGGAAAGGGCCTTCAATCATGTGCTGTATTGCCTATATGGGTAGTTTTTCTTTTGAAAGGGCATGATTTTAATTGCTTTTAATTCCACTGATAGTTCACTTTTGTATAAAGTGTACTCTTGACTGTATCTGTTTTAACTTTTGTAAGCTACCTCACAAGGCTGGTGAAAAGATGGGGTATGAATAGAATAAAATGAAAATGAAATATAACAATCAGTTCACTCCTTTTTTGATACATGACAACTATACAAAGTTTGCTCTTACAAAATGTCTGCAACAACAGTTTCTCAGTAGAGTGTATATTTAAGGAAATTTGCAGGATCACCTTCTCGGAAAGTTTTTAAGAGTATAAATATAGTTTAAGCTCTGTATAAAGAGCTCTGTATAAATATAGTTTAAGCTTGTGTTTTACAAACTGTCAAAGAGTAAAAAGAAAAGAAAGTTTTCTCCTACATGCACGTCCTTGGACGTTTTGTAAGGCAGGTGGGGTCAACCCAAAAATTGAGAGTCTTGAATAACCGAGTAACTGAATCATCTCTTGTTGTTGTTGTTGTTGTTGTGGCCTTCGGGTTGTTTCTGACTTATGGTGACTCTAAGGCAACCCTATCACAGGATTTTCTTGACAAGATTTGTTCAGATGGGGTTTGCCTTCCTCTAAGGCTGAGAAAATATGACTTGCCCAAGGTCAACCAGTTGGTTTTCACGGCCGAGCGGGGACTCAGACCCAGGTCTCCAGAACTGCAGTTCAGTGCTCAAACCACTACACCCCATTGGCTCAAATTACCCCTACTTCTCTTGTGTATTATTATTGTTTACTTTGTAAGACAATGCAGTGAACAAATAGTGACAAAAACACAATTTTAGGAAAGGGGAAAAAGAGCTAAATGTATGTAGGGCTGTAATGAGAAGTAAGAAAATAAGATTAATTTTATAGATGGTGGTATTAAAAGTAAAAGGGAAATCTGTTTTGCCTTTTAGAATGTGTATAGCTGTGTGCTAGCAATCTGTTCTGCTGGTATAGCTGGCACTGGGAAGTATGTGCGGGTGACAAAACACACAAAATGATTACTGAAAGGATTAGGCAACAAAGCTTGTTAGGTGCAAGTTCAGTAAGTGGATGTGGATGGATGAGAAACAACCAAGAAGAAGGTGTAACCAGGCTAGCTTCCTTTGCAGCAGAATACATTTTACTCACAAATGGATTGGAGTATCTTGCACAACTTGTTCAGAGTGTTTATATTCAGAATCTTTTCTGTAGCAAATGAATTTTTCATAGTTACTCCATAGTCTTTCTCAGGCTTCCTATTCTTTCCTTCCTTGCATTTTCCAGCCATGGGTAGCTCTCACCATTTCTCCCTGGTTGTTGCTGATCACTTCTATGTCCTTTAAGACAGTGAAGATTTTTCCATGTTGATCTGCTGGCTTTCCGAATAAGTAGCATATATAGATGAAACGCAGCCAAAAATTACAATAAAAAAATTGTGTAAGTGTTTTGGTTAGGTGACAAAATGTCTTGATAACAGTGGTGGTGCTGCAGTAGCCGGTGGCAACAGGCATCCTTGGAGGGTAGGAGAAGGGTGTCTGGTATCAAGGTCCTCCAGCAGTTGTCAAACAGGCACCTAAAAATTCACAGTGGGTTGTCTGTCTTTGCTATTGTAGCACCACTGATATAACACTGGGTGTTATGGATACACACACACATTCCTTTTCTATGTTCGGGATTTAAACATAAACTTCCATGGGCCTGTCATCTTTCTTGTCTCTGGGCATTAGAGCACAACTTTTTTATTTGTGTTTCTGCTCCTAGCAGAAGAGCAAGTGATTATTCTTTTTCTTTAGTGCTGTTTGCTTAGCAGGAGAATAAAGCAGGGTATTTATTCTCTTTTTAAATCTGAAAGCAAAAAAGATGGTTTGTTTTGCTTTTTGTAAACAGCAATCATAACTGTTCTCCCATAATCCCGGTCTTCAACTGGGGCTGAAATAGCATTTCCCTCACGGGTAAAGTATTTTCACTGTGGTCTTCACTGATAATTTTATAATGTTTGGAGGCACTGAGCTTTTGCTCTCAGACATCTTTCAAGAAAGGAGACCTTACCTTTTACAATTCACCTAGCATGCCTATCTGCTTTTTAATACTAATCGGACAAACATTTGTAGAAGAACAAGCAGCAAATTAGTTTTGTATGTTTTTAGCTGTGTTCATCTGTCAGCTGTCTTAGAATGCTTTCTCCTGCTGATACCTTATTTGTGGTTTGGGGGGATTCATAACTCACCTTTCACACAAGCCACAAGGCAATAAACAAAAATCACATAATAATTGAAAAACAACAATACAAACACAAGGGAAATAGGCAGATTTTTAAAATGAGCCATTAAAAGGGAGCTCTCTGAGTAAATGCCAAAGTGTAACATCAGACCACATATTTCCAGAGATGATTTAAAGTCTCCAAATACCCCCTGGGTTTCTAAACTAGTGTGCTGTAAAGAAAGCTGTAATGCAGGTTAAAAGGTATACACTGGATGTGTTACATTCCTCAAAATAATATGAGCTGGCATTTAAACTTGCCAAATGGATTGATTGTTCTGAAACCTTGAGACTGCAAATGGGTGGTGGTGGTTGGTTGGTTTTCTGTTTCCTTGAGGAAAGACAATTCAGAGGAGGACCATGGTACAGTATGCGGATTATTTATTTATTTAGTCTTCATAGATATCTGTGGCTATTCAGTTAAGTTTTGCTGTGGCTAATCTCATTCAAGCAGCAGAGTCAGTTGCTCTGAGACCATTAAACCCAGCTCATCTTTTATCTTTCTTTGTGGTACTGGAGATGTAGGAAGAGGTGGTTGAATTGTTAAAAATAAAAATATTTTTCCCCTGAATGATGTGGGGCTTGTGGTTTATTCAATGAAGTCTGTTCACATTTCAGATCAGAGTTCAGACAGTTTTTTTTCTTAAAAAAAAAACTGTTTCCTGGAGGATGGGGTTTATCAATCAGCTAGTGCCTGCTATAAACTGGCATGTACAGATGCTGGATATCTCAGAATGCCAGCTATTGGGGAGAAAGAGGCAGGAGCCACCACTTTCAACGCCTGCCTTGTGAACTTACAGAGGTATCTGCATGATTGGTGATAGAAACAGACTGCTGACTTGATAAACCTTGGCTAAATCCAGCGAGGCAATTCTTCCTGTTTGTAACCCATGCTTAGGATTCTGAAGAAAGTGCCCCTCAGTTCCGATTACGTTTGCATCTCTTGAGCTTGTGTATGCTGGTTTATATATGTTACTGAAATGTTTTAGCATTCCCCAGAAAGATGTAATAAAGCTGTCCACTCTGTGCTATTTCTGTAACAGAAACTAACCACAGGTACTTTTAAAGAAAGTTATACCAGCCTAGTGCCTGAATACTTCCTCTGAATCATTCCACACTATATGCAATATAATGTATATGATTAAAAAAAAAAGAGAGATCTCTGGCCATTTTCACTTATAGCCCAGGATATGTTCTAATCTTCTAGGGCTTTGTCTAGTTCTCCTGATTAGCTATTTTGGCTCCTCTAGCCAGCATGGTTATCTATAGCCCTCTCCGCACAAGGCTGATGCAATGCAGTAGCATTGTATTGTTGCTTTTACATCTGCACATTAAACCGGTTTGACGTCGTTCTGTCCTCCGTGATTCCACACAAGTTGAGGTGTTAGTGCAGTTGACTTTGATGTTAAACTGATGTATTGTAAAAATGGAAAAACTCCGATGTAAACAACCCAAGCCGTTTCTGCTGTGTTTTTTCCTACATGTGTTATATTAATTCACACGCTTGCTCTAAAACATAGCAATGATTTCTACAACTTTTTTTAAAAATTTACCAATCAGCAGAGGCGGGGTGGAGCAAGGGAGAGGATTAGGAGTTCCATGAGAATTGATGATGCGGAAGCTACAAATGATTTTCTCTGCTTTACTTCAGTAGAAACTGGAGGGTGTGCAAATAGGAATAGGGCTAAGTTGGAGTAAAAAACACTGCTCATGACATGTGGTGAAACACTCCTCCACTCTAGTGCAGAAATGTCCTATGGTATAATGCCCATTTCCTTCTCCCATTTTTCTCCATCTTGTGCTGTAGGCTGGTTATACTGAAAGTGCTGGTCCAGGGACTGGTCCAGGTCCACAAGCCATTAGATGCTGGTTCCTGGTAAGTGTCTGGGAAAGAAAGAGACAATTGTAGCCAAAGGGCATAAATATGGTACTTGCCTCTAGCACATTGGATGAAAAATTGCCAGTCTCCAA
Source organism: Ctenosaura bakeri (assembly GCA_948474755.1). NCBI lineage: Eukaryota > Metazoa > Chordata > Lepidosauria > Squamata > Iguanidae > Ctenosaura > Ctenosaura bakeri. Next base: position 3,559 of record CAOLHI010001941.1, on the reverse strand, counting down.
CATCTAACAGCTTCAGAAGTATTACTGTAGACTACATTCTTCATGGGATAAATCTTTATTTATGGGAAGACCTTCTTTCTTAGTTTATCAGTGGGCTAGTTTATTAGTTTGGACTTTCTCTTTTAATATCATGTGATATCATTAATATCATGTGATAGCATTATAATATGACACTGCAAAGCTTTTATAGATGAATATCAGATTTATTTTTTATTTTTTTTGGTGTCACTTAAAATTAACACATCATTAAATCCTTGGCTCATTTTTTAATCAGATGCTCTCATTCTTTTGTTTCTTTGTAGAACACTATAGATTTGAAAATTGAGGTTGTGGCTTGTTTTGGTGTCTTTTCACTATCTTTTTACACTAGTGAAGTTTTGAATTAAAACAACCAAAAAGACATTGTGCTTACAATGCTTCTGTTTTGTCCTGGCACCTCACAAGAAAAAATGACAAATTGTGAAGTGTGAAAAGTCAGCACCATGAGTATTTTGTTGACTTGCCAACTCTCTCCTCATAGCTGTTGGAAGGCACATGCCATCCTGAGCCATTACCTCATTGCTAGCATGCTCTTGTCAAGTGTACAACATACTGAGGAGAAGCCAACTGCACAGTCTCTCTTCTGCCTGCTTTGGAACTGGCATGAAGTGACAGTTCTCTTAAGCCACAATTGCATTTCTCCATCAATCCCTACAGTTCTTTTGTGCGTCTTGAATGAAAGGGGGTAGGCATTAAAAGTGGAAATGCAGAGAACTGTCATAGAATTCCTGGTAAAGAGAAATATAGCCTGCCAAGTTGTTTTCTCCCTTCAGCTTTAAAATATTCAATAGCTTCCCAGAGGGACAATGAGTTGTTTTATTTCTCTTTACTCTTATCCTTGCATGCATCCTACCTATTGGAGTACAGAAGCACACACACGCGCGCGCACGTGTATTCTTGTGTATTTATATGTCCTGTCACCAAAATATATTTATCTCACCAATATGTCAAAGGTTTAATGTACTCGTTCTTATTCTTAATCTCCTTATGCAGTTGACAACTGTACTTTATTATTATTATTTTTTAAACCCCAAACTTGTAAGAATTTGAGCATGACACTGGAGGGCCTCATTTGTTGTTTTCAAATGCGATATTTTTCCTTTGTAATAGAGAAAAATCCTTTTCTCCCCACCTGCACATGCAGAAACCTTCTGTTGATATTCCTCTTCAGAGTCATAGAGAATCAATGTGAAGCCTATGCCTGTTATTTGCACTACATATGCAAGCATTTTTATTGTTTCTTTTCAGGGGATATGCATAACAGTGCATTAAGTACATTAGCTATCTATTATATTGTTTCTGATGGCTAATGTACTTAACGCACTGTTATGCATATCCCCTGACTAACAACTCAACCCTGGGGCATATTCCATTTAACAATAGGCCATCACACAGGCCAACTGTAGCACATGCAAATTGCTTCCTCTCACCTGAGGACTACACAAGTATATATACTCTGTTTCACTTCCATGCCACCAGATCCTCTGAAGATGCCAGCCACAGATGCAGGCGAAACGTCAGGAGAAAATACTAATATAACATGGCCTCAAAGCCCAGAGAACCCACAACAACCATCTATTTGGTTGTTTTGTTCTGTAAAGCGCTTTATACATTTATAGTGCTGTACAAATCAGTAATAATAAACAGAGGAAGAAGAGGAAACAAAAAGGCTGCTTGGCTCTAAACATGGGTTGACTGAAATTAGAAGTTATACACAGACACATGCAGCTTTCACCAAATACAGCATACGTGGAGATTGTGAGATTAAGCATGGGAACTGATAGCTGTAGAACTACTCAATTTTTTTTCCTCTCTGGCAGATTTTTCAGCTCAGAACCCTCTGCATCACCCCCTGCCCAGCTGGTTTTCCTTCTTTAGGGGATAAGGTACAAATAATATTATCCTTTTTTCTATCACAGGAACATTGGCCCCTCACATGCACAAAATGCCACAGGGAAAAGTGTAAAGCAGTACTCCTGTGCTGATTCTTCATGTAAATTCACCGCCTCTAGCAGCTCTTTTGGATATTTTTTTCTTTTTAAATGAAACTTACCCATGACTGCAGTAATTGAGTTTTAGCCTATATTTGGGCATTAAAAATACCACAGAACAGAGGTAGAGAAACTTCTCAGATCTAGGACTGATTTCAGTCTGGCAGAGGTCACAAGGGCCAGATTCCAACTGTGTACCTGGTGAAAGGCAGAGTTGGTGTTTCCAAAATGTGATTCTTACTGATTTAAAATCCATTGAAGAACAAGCAGAAAAAGCCTTTCTACTTAGAAATAAGCAGGACTGAATTGCTCAACAGTTTTCAAGCTGCATCCCAAATATCAAACCTCTGGTACATGCCTGCATAAGTTACAGGTAAGCCTGAGCAGCATTTGTGTTCAAAGAATCAGGAGAAGCTTTTCCACATCTGCTTAAAACTGAATCATTCAGCAGTACTTTAAAACAGCAATCCTAATGCCAACCCCTCTGTATATCCACTTATAAGTAAGCATGCAGAAATTGTGTACTCAGAAATAAGTAAAACTGAGTCATGCAGTATCTTACTTCCCGGGCCTCCACTCCTCTTTTGTTACCCTGACTTCTGGGGGTCCCCTGGGGGACACCATGATTTGTTCCAAAAATGGAAAAATTGGGGAAATTAGCAGAGCACTGGCCTAAGCAAAAGGAAGGGCAGGGTAACTCAGCAGGATCTTCTACCCAGTTTGTAGGACAGATTTGACCCAGATGCTAGATGTTCCCACACCTCCCATGCTACAAATCACATTTACGATCCATACATTTTTGTGAAGACCAAATAGCAAATAGTTTAGTGTAATTACATGAAGTAGTCCCAGGTTGCAAGTTTTCTTGCAGGTTTGAAGAAGAAAGTTAATAGTTGCGAAATCTCTGAGTCAGTAATGATGGATTGTAGTTTACAGCCAGGGGCTTTGTCTAGTTATAATGCCACTTGCTGTAAGTGGGAAGGGATGCCTTGGGATGTTAAGCACAGCTAGGATTTGCTGGAGCTGGGAGGAGCTGCAAAACTTCCTGAAGAGCTGCAGAGAAAAGTTGTGTATCAGAGCCTGGCATTCTAGTGCAACCTGTCAGTTCTGTCTTAACCTTTGCCAATTCTCAGCCATTAAATGTCACTATCTGAGCGTAAAATTCCAGCTCAGCTAGATAATAAGGAAGAAAATGGCACGCATTTATATACTATTTTTTAAGAAAATATATGATCAATTCTCATACTTGAGCTTTGGTTATGATGGTTTCTTAAGGCTAGATTCCTCCCAGTTCTGGTCTTGTTTTGAAAAACTGGAGGTGACAGAGCAATGTCTCTATTATCCTGGCAGAATGTTATAGCTTGTTACTGTATTTGGTGCTTTTATTGTTCCATATTTTTGTATTTAATATCTGTAACAGTCCTTAGGAGTGGGTTGGTTGGAAGACTTCTGCTTCAGTGCTGGGAAACCATCTGGTTGAGCTACCTGGGAAACAGAAAGTGATCTTCTGACTGAAGCTTAGGCCCACC